>JBBPDB010000001.1:36102888-36121047 GCA_037974465.1 Brachypetersius altus
GCGCCCACACTAGAGACAAGTTGACTGTAATCCAGTCTGGTGCGTGCAGTCTGCGGTTGTTGATTGCGTCATCACTGCTTCGGTCAAGTTAAAAAATATATAAATGCATTTTTTTGTCATTTTCGGACGAAAATTTTTGGTGGCCGAATATTCGGTGCATCCCTAGTTGAAACCATACTTTTGTTAGACATTGTGTAGGCATGGTGATGGTAATGCTTATGTAAGCTGTACCCAAGATTATCCAAGTGTTAACTATTGGAGAGTATTAGCAAAATATATTGGTTCCCAACCCTCAGCCAGCGGAATGGTATAGAGCTGAGCAGCTGGAAGAAAAATCACATTTTAAATCAGTCTAATCTATTCAATTTTTGCCATAAATCAGCCAACGACATCGTATTTACATTTACATTTATGGCATTTGGCTGACGCTCTTATCCAGAGCGACGTAACTCAGTGCTTAAGAAACATTGTGATGTTTGCACACATTTTGTGCACTGTTGAAGTCATGTCAGTTTTATTTCAATGTTTTATCACACATTATTCCTGGTTTCTGGTGAAGGCAAAAGGACGTTTGGCAGACGCTCTTATCCAGAGCAGCTTACAATCATTAGTTACAGGGACACAGTCCCCCTGGAGCAACTGAGTTTTAAGAGTCTTTCTCAAGGACACAACGGTAGAAAGTAGGGGCTGCAACTTTGGGGTCATCAGGTTCACAGGCAAGTGTTTTACCCACTAGGCTACTACTCATAGCCATGAAATGGGTATCACCAATCACAGACTGTCACATTCTTAACTGTGTGGGGTTGGTGCCAGAAAAGTAAAAAAATGGATCAAATTGACTCTGAAGTAAACCTTAATATAACCATAAGAAGTTTTTGTCACAATGAATAAAAAAGGGAGAGATGCAAGACTGTGTGCTTAACATTTTTCATGAGGGAATAAACAGCTTATCCCACAAAGCACTGTGAATTATATCAACCAATAACCTTCCCTCAGCTTTTTTTTTCCCTTGCTACTTTTTCTGTTAGTTGTATATATGATACTTTATTGAAAACATGGTGTTTGCATTTAACTGTTGTGGTTTTGTTCATTTTACTTTAGTTTAGATGGCATTTTAGTTTGACTGTTTACTGGTTTTGGCCCCTTCCCCAGTAGAAGTGTGTATAAAGTGATGGTTATAATTTTTGTTTCTTGGGCCTAATCATGTGCTACACAAAATAATGTGTCAAAAAACACAAAAGCACAAAAACATTCATGTAGACGGGATATATTTTATTTGAATGCTGCCACTTTTAATCACAAACCATCTTTTCAGCACAGGCCATAATTTTACCATTTGCTTTTATAGAAGCTTGTAGCTTGATGACTGGTTGGATGTAGCATCACTACACAAAATGACTCCCTGATGTGGGGCCTGAAAGACTCAAAATGAGAAGGAGCAAAATAGCGATAACTCTTGTTTTTGTGATTAGAACTTCTGAAGAATTGTGATATGCTTCCTAATCTAAAAGGCACACTGGTGTCTTCAGAACACCAGGAAGTACCTCCTGTTTAGATGTAATGTGCAGCTACAAAACAAGGTTTTTATGTAAATGGACTAATAGATGTGTGAAATGAAATAGGTTTCCTGCCCGTTGGATAGTTCTCTAAGAGTTCAAAGGAGAGTTTAAGAGACATCCATTCGCATACAGGCCTGGTTTTATAGCTGTAATTAACATCTAAACAGTCAAGTGTGAGCAAAGATATACTGATAACCTGAACCTGAAGACTTTTAACCCCAAGTTGCTCTGGGGAGACTGCCCCCTGTAGTTAGACAATGGAAGTGGCTTTGGATAAAAGTGTCTGCTAAATGAACCGTTAACATTTAGTAACAAAGGAGATAAGCAAACCAGGGAAGAAATGTCACTGTCACATGACTGTAACAGTATAAGCAAATAAGTTCGGAATAACTAAGGCCAGATAGCTGACACCACTCCTTTCATTCTGCTCACCGAGGAAGGTTTTACTTCAGAACTGTGTTTAAGTGCTCCATATAGCCTGAAAACAAATAAAAGTTCTGCTGCACCATTTTTCTACATTTATCACAGTCTCATATCAGAAACCTGAAAGCTCTGCTGTAGTAAAATGGTATAAAAAAGAGACTGTTTAGAGAAGTTGCCAAATACAGATTTTCTATGAAGTATTTATAGCAGCTGAAAGGCTTAAGAAAATAATACGTTATTGTAATATACTGAATACTAATATAATTAGTTGTATGCAAAACACTATGCAAAACAAATCTGTAACAGGCTTAGTGAGTTTGCATATAATGCTAGGTTGCCATGTAATACTCAATTGCGTGCAATGTAACTGACCAGCCATAGGTTTATCATTAGAAAACAATGCACCATAATTTAAAAACAGGTTGAGAACAACTCAAATGAGCAACAGAACCATGTTATAAGTGTATGTCTTTGATATTAGATCTAAAGTTGTTCTAAGACTGGTGTATCTGAAGATAAAGCACTCTGGCATACTCCCCAGTCTTTGTAAACCTGTTTAATTAATTTTGATGGATTTCTCAAGGTAATAAAAACCATGACGCCAAGCATTTAGATCCGCAGTGTCCCTGTGGTGCTGGCGGGCTATTTTAGGAAACCCTCACACACTACTTAGGAGTAAACGTTCCTAGTAATTGCAGCACACTAGCAGAATACACAGGGAGGCAGTGAATGGAACGATTGCAGGACTTGCAGCTATACTGCAGACCTATTGGCTAGAGGTCAGCATCCAACATTTATATCAACTCAAGGTTTATTATATTTGTCCTATTCTTACTCATTTTTTAATTCTTTAATTTATTAGTAAGTATTATTTGGTAACAAGCATAAACTAATTTGTAAGGTTATGTAAGCCCCTTAGCAGTATGAACCAAATCGCTTACAAAACATACCACATTTCTTTCAGTTCATTAGAAAGAATAGGGAAATATGGTCTGACAGGTACTTAGAAGTGTAGTTACTGCTGGTGGTAACAAAAATACTTGTAATTGTATGTGGAAAAAGTCAGATATTTATCATGTAATTCAGTGTGTACTTAACTATGTGGTTAAACCTATAATTGTACAGTAATAAGACTTACCTTGTTTCTGAAGCTCCAAGCAGACACAGCTCTGAGACCGCAGCCAGGTTTCTTCCACAGTGGGACCAGCAGTCCTCTGGTGAGCGGCGCCCGGCCACAGAGAACAGTCCGCTCATCCTCCAGCTACACCATCGGCCTCTCGCCCAATATCAGCTTCCGTCCTGCTGGCCCTGACCCCTTCCTCAGACACTCTGGCTGCCCCAACCCTGGACTCTATCCCCGACAGGACAGCCCCTCCCAGCCTCGCCCTTCACCTACCGGCTCTTTAGCCACCAGCCCACCTGGGACTTGCTCCCCTGCCTTCAGACCCCCTCAGCATCCTTCCCCCCGACCGCCCCCCGACCCACCCAAAGTCACCCATGAGCAGTTCAAAGCTGCGCTGCAGATGGTAGTGGACAAGGGTGACCCACGCTCGTACCTGGAGAACTTTGTGAAGATTGGAGAGGGCTCCACAGGCGTGGTGTGTATCGCCCGGGAGAAACACAGCGGCCGGCTAGTGGCAGTCAAGATGATGGACCTGAGGAGGCAGCAAAGGCGAGAGCTGCTCTTCAATGAAGTAAGAACTTCTTATATTGGTCTCATATAAATTTGCCCTATATTGTTAGAAATGTCTTGTAATGAACCTCTTGTATTTTATTTATTAAACAATGCACATCATGATTCATTATAATGGCTTGTAGCTAATGACCCCTTAAATCATAAGGACGCGTGTCTGGCTTCACGCAACTTGCTCCCTTTATCAAGCTGTATGTGAAAGTTTGGGCTCCCCCATGTCAAATGACATGTATTGTTGATTTTCAGACTAAAAGGAGGCTAATACAAGATATGCATAGAACAAACTTAATTATGACACTATAAAAAAACAAAACAAAGCCAAATATAATGAACATTTATATAAATATTTATTATTATTATCATAAATGTAGTATACTGAAAATAAAACTAAACAAAAGTAAGTGCAAATAAAAAAGCATGGGTATCCGGTCAGCTCTTTTTGTAAGGTCTCAGAGATTATTTGATAAGTGAAACTTCTATTTTTTCCCAAATTTTAAAATCAGCAAACAAATAATAATTGTGCATTAAATAAACAAAAAGTGTAATTTGACCAGAAGTGTCCAAACCTATAACTTGTACTGAAAGGTGTCTTGTCTTGCACTGTTGCTCTTGTTCTTTGTTCAGTCTGCACCTTTGGTCTTGTGTTCTGTTCTCTTCTGTTCTGCTATTGTGTAGTGTGTGTATATGGTAGTAATGACAATAAAACCTGCTTAACTTGACTTGACTTGAACTTGAACTTGTACTCTTATAATACCAAATGTGTTCTTCAGAGTGGTGCCATCGACAGAACACTTTTGGTTTCCTAAAGAACCTTTCAGTGAATAGCGAACGTTTTTAGAATTCTAAGGTCCTCCACATTCTGTAGATTCTACAGTATTTAAAGCCTTATCTTATAATCTTACAAGCAAAGTAAAAACAAATATTGCATTCGTTTTTCATGAGTGTTGGTTTTAGTCTTGTAATCATCACTGACTCATTTACAGCAGTTAGTTTTGAAAGTAATTTCTGAATTAAAAGGGTGTGGGGTGACACCAGTTACTGTAATAGCGTGTGAATATTATTTTAGAAGGTGTTGGTTTTAGAAATGCGTATTACAAGTTGATTCCATAATCCTTCTACCACATTGAGTGATTCCATGATACGCCCTAATTAAATAATTCAATAATAATTCAATAAATAATTTATGTATCTTGTCTTTGTGTAATTAGTAAATAAATGTGTATTTATTTGCAGGTGGTGATCATGCGGGACTATCAGCATAAGAATGTGGTGGAGATGTTTAAGAGTGCACTGGTGGAGGAGGAGCTCTGGGTTATTATGGAGTATCTCCAGGGAGGGGCTCTCACGAACATAGTGTCTGAAACCAGGTAAGCCATCATGGATAAGTCAGCACCAGGTCTCATTGCTGATTTTGTCTAAAATTATCATATGTATAGTCTGTATTTGGAGATACACTGTATGGACAAAAGTAGTGGGACGCCTGACTAACAAGGACTTTATTGACATTGCATTCAAATACTGCATAACTGTGCAGCTATAACTGCTTCTAGTCTTCTTGGAAGGCTTTCCACAAGAGTGTTTCAGTGGGAACTTGTTCCTATCATTCTGTAGAGCAACACCAGGTGCTGATATTGGATGAGAAGGTCTGGCTCACAATCTCCGTTCCAGTTCATCCCAGGTGTTGGATGGGATTGAGGTCAAATCTCTGTGCAGCCAGTCAGGTCCTTCCACACCTAACTCAACTAACCACAGCTTTATGTAGCTCACTTTGTGCACTGGGACACAGTCATGCTAGAATAGAAAATGTTTTTCCCCCAAACTGTGTCCACAAACCTGGAAGAATGGCGTTGTCCAAAATGGCTTGGTATGCTGAAGCATTAAAATCGCCCTTCACTTGAGCTAAGTGGTGTAGCCCAAAGCCTGAAAAACAGGTGTCCCAATACTTTTGTCCTTATAGGACTATCTCCGAAAGGTGTTACTTCTGTTAAAGTTCCTGATTGGTTCCTCGAAAGGTTTGTTATAGTCACACATCTGATTTACCCAAAAAGGTTCTTTATGAACTCTGTATGAACTCTTTTTGCTACATTGATTAATAGTGTACATGACAGAACTCAGCTTTCAAATGATTTTAGATTTTTTAGATATGGTTCTGTCCCAAATATCACTTTAATAATACCTGACTCAAGCCTGGCAAACCCTAATGCTTTTTTTTTTACTGTTGCCGCAGGCTGCTACCTCAGAAGAATGACCATTCTAAAAGATTTGTCCTTTATTCACTGTGTGTAAACAGGACCTGAGATGTTCTGGGTGATGATGTCATATTGCAGGGTTTATTTAAGGTGTCCCTGATGGCGTTTTTGGACTCGAGTGCCTTTGTTGTAGCAGCTTTTCTCAACCACAAGGGGCCAGTAAACTGTTAACTCAACAGCTGATGAGGCTCTGTCGGACAGTGGATGTGCCTTCTAATACTGCGGCATATATAAAAAAAACCCTTTGACTCTGTGTGTGTGTGTGCGTGTGTGTTTTGGGGGGGGGTGGCACAATGATTCCACTACGTAATCGAATTTGCCAGTGCTGCGATGACATGCGGGAAATTTGGTTAGCCTGAAAAATGTCCTTTTTTTCCCTACTAATGTTGTCCCGAGCAGAAACAGCCTGCTCAACACTACGTGGAGTGACTGCTATGTCCTACATCTTCCACTCTCTTTCCTTTAAGCACTCAACCTCCAAACTGGCTTTGGCACCCTAATGGGACAAATGCTGACAGAAGTGCCAGCTGCTGGTTTGCAAATGAACTGGATTTACCTCAAGCAGCTGGCATATCTGATCTGGGCCTACTAGATTTTCATGAAGCCAGATTGAATTGGTTGAAAACCATAAACATAAAGTATAATATTCCTTTGCATCTACATAAAATAAACAGAAATCTTACTTATTTCTAGCTCTGTTGACTCCAAACTGTACCACTTCTGTTAGCTGTAGATGGCCATTCTGTGATTAAGTTTGTACATGAAGGCTGTAGTTATCCCCATAGAGACTCTTTCTCTCCGGGTCAGCCAGAGGAGGACGGGTTCCCCGTTGAGTCTTGGTTCTTCCTGAGGTTTCTCCCTCCAGCTTAAGGGAGTTTTTCCTCGCCTCTGTCCCCTTTGGCTTGCTCACCAGGGACTTAGACCTGGACTCTGTAAAGCTGCTTTGTGATAACTTTGGTTGTAAAAAGCACTATATAACTAAAAACTGAATTGAAATAAATTGAATCATTTTTGGATAAATCCTAATGACGAAATCTCGAATACTAATGCTAACCAGTAAAAGAGAAATCGGGAAAAAAACATCTGAAAAAAATCACAAATACAACCAGCCTGGTTAGATTTACTACATCAGTTGTAGTAGATCAGTCAGGACAGATTTGTCATCTCAATAGTTTTGGACACAAGCCTTGTAGTTTGAGTTACAAGACTAATGTTGTGTTTCTTACCACTAGATTACACCCCCTAAATCATCACACCTTCTTCAACTGTTTGAATATAATTTCAAATAGCATTACTCATGTGGTTTATGCCACCGTTTGACATACTGTAGTCTATTCAGTTGTTAAAAGTACAGACTCAAGCTTCGAGATGTCTGGTAATACTGTTTCAGCTATGTTCAACTTTCCCAATTTGTTTCTTTTTTTGCCTTTTGCCTCATAGTTCCTGTGTAAAAAGGGATAGAATGTGGGCATCAAAGATCAAAAAATTGCTTTCAACTCATTGTGTGCTGAATTTAGACTGATCTGCTGTGTTAACTGGGCTGTGCTGCTTGCTGCAGGCTGAGCGAGGAGCAGATTGCCACAGTATGTGAGGCTGTCCTGCAGGCACTGGCTTACCTACACTCACAGGGCGTCATCCACCGCGACATCAAAAGCGACTCCATCCTGCTCTCCCTGGATGGAAGGGTGAGTTCTACCTCACTTTCAGTCCCTCCAACCCCAATCTGCTGGAAACACATTAGTAGGGTTTGACCACGTTACGGATCATGTGAAGAATGTAGAAATGATTATCGATTGCTTGGAGCTGCCATGAATAATAACAATGCACTTCTTCCCAACCCCGACAGATCAAGCTGTCAGACTTCGGCTTCTGTGCCCAAATCAGCAAAGACATTCCGAAGAGAAAGTCATTGGTTGGGACTCCATATTGGATGGCCCCTGAAGTTATCTCAAAGTCACCATATGGCACTGAGGTAATGACAGAGTGCAGCAGAAAGTAAATTGAATATTTTAGCTTACATATTACACATGAATTTCAATGTTATTATATAATTATGGATGAATTACTTGCTATTTTTATACTTTGAGGTCTTTTTTTAAAAAAATATTGCTTTCACTTTGGTGAAGGTAGCCCAGTGGGTAGGATACTTGCCTCCGGACCTATCATGGGTTCGAATCCTACCTTCGGCATACCACCACTGGGTCCCTGAACAAGACCCTTATCCCCAGGGAGACTGTCCCTGTAGTTCGAGAATGGAAATCTTTTGGATAAAAGTGTGTGCTAAATGCTGTAAATATTCTTGCAGTAAAAGCTCATATTTAAGGATTAGTCGTGTTATTTGTAAGCAACAGGAGAAATTTTCCTGCGTTAAGTTCCTGAGTTAAGGCTGCTATTCTTTGATGAACTATTGCAGTTGTAAAAACATAAGAAATGCATCCATATGTGTTTAATGGTGTTTGTATAGCACCTATTCTATGTGATGTATTCCAGCAGCTTCACTCCTGATTAAGATGCTGATGGGATGTAACAGAGTCACACATGCACACACTCTGCTCTTAACATTTTAAGTGTTGCAACTGTAAAATAATGTAAGAGTGTTGTGTAGTTAAGCATTTCCCAAGGATTAATAAATTGCTCATATGTATTATTTTCACATTTTGTCCAAACATTTTTGAATCATGTGTGGTCAGTAGGGTATAAAACAATAGTGAGCTGCACATTTTACACAGACACACTCCCAAAAGTAGAAAAAATTATGCAGCCTCTTGTTTTTTTCCATGGCTGTATATTTATATAATTTCCCTTGTCAAAAAATATGAATGTCCAAAGTTTTATATACAACAGTATAAAGAAATCCTAAGCTCTTAGCAGTAATCAAAATATTCTCCTTCATTGGAAAGGCTTTTTTTAAAAATTGTGAAATATGACAGGTGGACGTGTGGTCAATGGGCATCATGGTGGTGGAGATGGTGGATGGAGAGCCTCCATATTTCAGTGAAACTCCAGTGGCTGCCATGAAGAGACTGAGAGATGAGCCAGCACCAACCATCCGTAACATTCAACAGGCAGGAGCACACAAACACACACACTGAGCTCCCTGCAATTGTCATACATCACAGCAGTAAAATGTTAATTAGCAATACTAAAAGAGAGAAAAGTAACATGCTGATGTTAATTTGCTGTAAATTGGCCCATTTTGCACAAATGATGCTGAGATGCATAGCTGTTATAGAATAGTGAGACCAGACATCCTGACTGGTTTAAACAACTAAAGCCAGTAAAAATTTTTCTATATTATTTCAATTCAATTATGCTATTATGTAATAAATGACGTAATTATAATATATATATTTTTAAAATATATAATGTTTTTTTTTTCATTTTGAAAATCAGTTCATGTACAACTGTAACTTTCATTCCATTTAGTTTATGATAAAACATCTCTTCAACCTGTAAACACAAATTTGACTAAATGTATAACATCTTTGTCTCTAGTGGGACTTCTCTAATTGTCAAATTGTTAAATGACAAATAATTAATACCAGATTTCTCTTTGGTAGCACCGGCAAGACCTATGATAACTACAACATGGGCTCAACACACCTGTAACCTCCACTAAAGCTGCAAACAGCCCATACTCTTGCCTTATAATGCTCTTGTCCTATAGGTGTCTCCAGTGCTGAAGGACTTCCTGGACCGCATGTTGACCAGAGACCCAGTGGAGCGTGCCAGCGCCACTGACCTCCTGGAGCACCCTTTCCTCCTGCAGAGCAGCTCTCCGCAGTGCCTAGTGCCTCTAGTGGAGCAGTACCGCAAGCGCATGTCCCGCTGCTGAGCCCCCATTGCCTCTCTCCTCTGTTCTGTGCCCACTGTAGGCTGTCTGTATGACACTGCAGAGCCCCAGGCTCTCTCGCCCAGAGGCCCTCTTTGCCCCAGATCTACACAAGTACGTCCTGGGTGCAAAGCGACAAGCAGAAGAGGCTGTTATGCAGCTGTTGTAGACTTGAAAAATTAAAAAACAGAAACTACGAGCACTTTTGGCCTTGTGCGTGAAAGATGACGAAGCATTGTGGTTGTCCACTGGTCGCAGTGGAGGGGGAAGTACTGCACCATAGGACAATGACAAATATTCTTTGTCCTGACAGCCTCATGCTGAGGACACACACTTAAATGGCAGCCTAGACACTATGAGGGTGTTAATATCTTCAGCTCTCCCATGAAGAGAAACCTTAGATACTATCGTGACTCAGAGATATGATGCTGGATGGCCGGATTAGGTCGATTTTCCACCAGTGTTCTTAGCACAGAGAGACTATGCACCTTGTCCAGGACCGACTTGCATGCCTATGCAATGGCACATGTGGGCTGACTTTTGTGAAATGACTCCGAGGTGAACTTCAGAACACTGACATCGACTGTCGTTCCACTGCTGTGGTGGCAACTGTTTTCAAATGAGCCATTGGAACCTGAATATATAATAATGATTTCGCTATTTATTGTTTCGTTGAGTTTTTCTTTTTTTTTTTCTTTTTTCTTTTTTCTTTTTTTTCAAATGACTGACCCACCTGCTTTTCCCAAAGGTGTTGTGAATCGTTTGTAAAATGTGGAAATTGTAAATATTGCATCTCAGCTTCAAAAGCTGAATTTTAAATGGGCAACCAAGGGAGGAATACTGTACATACAATCATGTTAGGAGTTGATACTGTGTGTGTGCATTCTGGTCATTATTATTGAATTACGAGTGGAGCATATGAAATGTCATACTGGCATCAGTGTGTTTGTTTACAGTGTGTGTGTGTGTGTGTGTGTGTGTGTGTGTGTGTGTGTACATGTGTGGTGTGTTTACACTTGGAATGTAACATTTCCACATCCAACCTGTTGTACTGTGACTGGCTTACTTTCTTAACAAGTCCTTGATTTGTTTTTTTCAGTAGGTGAGTGTATGTGTGTGGGTGTGTGTCTGTGTGTGCTGCTAAGGGACATGAGAGACTGTGATCGTGTTTATGTTTGTGTTGGTAAAGCACATAGTTTTTTTGTATGGTTTGGGCTTGTGCTGAAGGGTCTGTCACCAGCCGAGTACGTTCTGTACATCTTTGAATTCATCTTTGAATTCTTTCAATTTGACATGATTCATTGTGGTTGTATTTGTCAGTCGTTCATGACAAACGAGAAATGAAACCTAATTTTAATTTTGTAAAATGAATAAAGGATGCATACTAAATATTCAGTACTTTACCTCATTTTTATCTCCTCCCTGTTTCTCTCTCTTTCTCTCTCGCTAACACGAACACAGGCATGCATGCAGTAAGGTATGCTTTTATTTACAGAATACAAATGATTGACATTCGCAATATGCATAGTTAAATATACAGAAAAAAGGGAGAAAAGCTTCACAGGTCCACAGCTATACAGTTAGGCTCGCTGCAAAAATACAGTATTTATCTGATTTGTAAACAAACATACGTACATAAAAACAATAATAAGTATATTAACATGTTTGAAGCTTTGATCATACATAACTGTTGTAAAAGGAATGGACTGTAAATTACATGAAATTTAGTAAATTGAACAGATATTCTGATATTGTAATAACGATTAAAATTCAGAAGTATAGACAGTTTTAAAACCTATGGCATAGAACTGTATACACAAGCATCAGTTTTGACTATTTTACATAAGCCTGGGGCATAAAATTGTATGTAAATAAATAAAGACACAAATAAATAGCTCTGAAGACCCAAACAAACACTAAGGTTTAGACAATTCTACATAAACCTGTTGCATTAAAGTGCTCTTACAGAAACCTTCGGTCTGACAGAAGACTGAAGCAAACACTACTGCATGTTACACACTAACGACAAGTCCTGACATAATTATATATTCATTTTATACATTATGTATTCCTGTACAATGGCAAGTTAAGCTTCACAACTACAAAGCAGGTTTTACCTTGTTGATACTGCCTAACGTAGCTTGAAATAAGTGCCTTCAAAAGACATCCCTGCAAGTGATCCCTGTAGAACGGCTGCACGGCTTGCAGTGTGAATTAAGAGCGACTCACTGGAGGGCTGCCCTCGAACTCACACCTCACACCGCTGATGCTGTCAACGCTAGGCTGGCTGTTGACCATCTTGTGGCCGTGTGAGAAGGGGAAGGTCTCTGACCGCGCAATCTTCCCCTTGCTCAAGCCCGCGCCGGACGGGCAGTCCCTGACCAGCCTCATAAACTCAGGTGCTGTGAACCGCCGCAGTAGCCTTGTCCCAAGTCCGCTGAAGCCCTGAGGCCGAGGAGCTTTAATCCTGTCTGGCACGATTTCCTCCCTGCCCAAGAGCAGTTTGCTGTGCCTTCCAGTCTTGCAGTTGCTGCCCCATTTTGAGTCTCTGTCGTTGTCTCCGTTGTGAGGCTCTGTTGATGTGTGTGCCAGTTTCTCGTAGGTCGTTTTCGAGGATGTGCTGCTGTGACCATGAAACTTGGCACTAAGAGCTTTCTCATCCTGAAGAGAGGCTCGTTTGAGTTTGCTGACATCACGCATGTCCCCCTGGTAGGACTGCTTTCTGCCCGGCCTGAGTTCCAAGTTAAATGACTTTGCTTTCCCCCACATGGGAATGTTTTCCCTCGTCTCTTCCTTGTTGTGAACTTTCTGGCAATGCTCGGAGTTGAAGTTTAGCTGTCTTGTGACACCAACTTCTTTTGAGTTCTGAGTCTGTTTAGAGGTGAACAGGGCATTTTGGCTGTCCTCCGTGAAACGTCTCTCTGAGAATCTGCTTGAACTTTGGTGGTAGCTCGAGTTAGATCTGTCAGGAGACTGGTGACTGAAGCGCCTCTTTTCATTGTTCCCTTCGCCAATCCACAGCTGCCTCTGAAACAGAGCTGGCAGTGGTTCTTCATTTTTGCTGGGGAACTGCTTCGAGAACCGCTCTAAAACGTGCTTCGGTAGCCGGTTGGGCCGAGGGGTTTCCTCTTTCAGGTTCTGTTCTTCAGTCTGCTCCATAGAGCTCACCCCCTTCCTCCCTGTGATGCTGAGCACTTGAACACATTGGGTATGTCCTAAGTAGTTAGCAATTTCAATAGCAGAGTGACCTGCATGATTCATATGGTCCAGCTTCAGCCCAAGCCTCTTGAATGCCCTGATCAGAAACTCCAGGACCTCACTGTGCCCACCATAGGCAGCATACAACAAGGCGCTGTTGCCCCAGGAGTCTGTGACTTCAGGGTCAGCATTAAATTGCACCAAGATCTTAATGGCATCCAAGTGACCAAACTCGCAGGCCAGACTGAGCGCTGTGCGCCCATGGTCATCTCGGCTGTTGACGTCCGCTCCCTTCTCTAGGAGCAGATGGGTGAACTTAGACCTGGTGCTGTGATCCTGGAGGCACACGGCAAACATCAGCGGTGTGCGGCTGCTCTCCGTCTTCGAGTTGATGATGCGCCCGTCCAGGGCGTCCAGCACGAAGCGGGCCAGGTGCACCTTGCCACTGTTCATGGCATCCAGGAAAGTCTTGGTGCCAGATCCCTGGCACAGGTCCTTGGGCCTAAGCATAGTGGGGTGCCTCCTTCTCTGGGTGAAGCCTTGTGGGTTCGAGAGCGAGTGTGTCAACCTCAGTCTTGGCACTGCCTTGGTTTTTGTTGGCAGGCGGCTGCTGAGTTTCTGAGCCTCAGTCAGGGACCGGTGGTGGTTTTATACCTCCCTCTCTCTACTTGCCCGCCCCACGTTGCTACGGCAACAGCCATCTGAGGCCCAGCGCTGCTATAGCATCCATTCAGAATCTCCTCCTCTCTTCTCAGGCAGGAGGCGAGAGATACTGCGTTTTGAAAGGCGTAATTACTCAGAGGCGAAAAAAAAAAAACAGAGCTGTGTTTTAAACACTTGGAATAAAGCAGTTATGCTTTCATATTGTGGACTAATGGACTCCTTGCCTTGCAAGAGGAGAAAATTAGTATTAGTAACGTTTTTCATTTGTAACATCTCAGGGTTACAACATTGGCCTTTTGTAATGTTTATATAGGTCAGGAAGGACAATGGATATGTAAACGTAGGAATCATGATTATGGGCTTCTCAGAGAGCTCACATATCAAATGAACAGGAAAAATGAATGGCATTCATCCCTGAAGACGAATCAGTTTCACCTTGAACTCACTGATGGTTAGGTGAACTACATTAGGTGATAGCCTCGCCTGCCAGTTCAAGCTGTTCTTCAATGTTTAGGACCCCATAGGACCACTGGTGCACAGGTATTATTTACGTGCTGAATCATTCCCCGTACTCCACTGAAATGGCAGTGTTATGTTAGTGCGTGTGTGTATGTCTGTGCGTGCGTGCGTGTGTGTGTGTATGTATGTGTGTGCATGCATGTGTGTGTGTGTGTGTGTGTGTGGACTGCATAAAGTGGATCACACAGCAGTGTAGCTAGAGTAACCTAATGGTCCACTTTGCAGATGTAATGTTATATGATGGTTTATCTGATTCTGCACAGTTTGTGTTAGTCATCCTTTAGTCCGTCATCAGTTTCCAGCTTTTGGTCACAGGACGCTTTTGGTTGATGGGCTATTGTCAGCCCAACAGTGACACTGAAAATGAACTGAGTAAAGTGGAGATAACAAATTATGCATGGAAACAGATGGACTGTACCTGTCCAACTACAAAGTGTCCCTTTGTGGTAAATGGAGCTGATAAAATGGAAAAGGAATGTAGACAGAAGACTGGAGAACCTAATCAAGTGAGTGTAAATATTTTGGTGATTGAACTGTTAACCACAGAAAAACATATTTACTGTACTATTTTATGTCTGGAAGTATATGTTTGTGAAAGTATCTTGGTCATCGCCCAGGGTTTGTTGTTTACTTGCTTTTATAGTATAATCCCTGTGACTGTTGGTCTGCTACTCATTTCAGTGTCAGGTTTTGTTAACCCATTTGGGCAGAGGCCAAAACAGGTTGCTTCAGGCCTTTTACCATTTCCCACTCCAGCTGAACCTTTATCCTCAGTAGTGCTGGCAGCTGAGTGGGTGAGGGTCATGTTTGAATGGGTGCTGAAGCTGATATGTGTTGATAGCAAAGCTGTAACAGACCATTCGCACAAAATGCCGTGAATAGTAAATATAGCAGAATTATAGTCAGAGGGAGTGAATTTAGAAAGGAATATTCTATGACCAACGTACAACACCTTTGGAGCCTCTGGTGTTACAGTGACATTAAGAGCAGGGACATCTGAAAGGACTCGTCTATAATCTGTCCTTTTGCACATTGGAAAATAAGAACAGTTTTGTGATGTATGATGCAATCTGCGTCCTTTCAAGTCTCATTTTTTTGAACGATGATTCTCTACTGCAGCCCCTTTGCCTGAATATGATCAATAAAAGCCGTGTTAAATACAGCTCTGGAAAACACTAACAGACCGCTGCAAAAATGTTCAGTTTATGCTGATAATATTTCTCCTAATTTCCAAATATTGTTCTTTAAAGCATCATGACAACGCATTAAAATAAGAGAAAGGATGCAGTGTTTACAGAGCTTGAATAATTCAAAGAAAACAAACCTCGAAATAGCAATAACTACATATTTCTAGTAGTGTTTACCATCCAACTGCTCACATTGCAAGAGGAGAGTGTTGACTACAGCAGTGTTTTTTTACTGTTCCTCATTAAATAAGATTTGATTCAGATGATCAGTAATCGGTACCTCATAAAGCAGAATGAGGTGCTTGTGTAGGAATTTAACAGACACTGGCATTGAATGGTTGTCACACTCAGAGATTCTGATTTTAAAATGAATTGCAGCGGTCTCTTATTTTATTTTTTTTCTGGAGATTGAAAATCTATATGGAGATCTATAGATTGTTTATGTGCTGTGTACTTAAAACACAGACCTTTAACTAATTCAGAACACCTGCAGAGCATCAAATATTATCTCTGATTTATTTTCAGTTTTTGGTCTTAGTTTTTAAATACATTTACAGCATATGCAATTCTGCAGCATTCCTATAACACATAGAAAAAGCATGTGGTGTAAAAAAAACATAATAAAGCAGTTATGCGTTCATATTAAGACAAATGGACTCCTTGCCATGCATGAGGAGATAATTAGTATGCTATACATTTTTCATTTGTAACAACTCAGGGTTACAACATTGACCTTTTGTAATGTTTATATAGGTCAGGAAGGACAATGGATATGTAAACGTAGGAATCCTGGTAATGGGCTTCTCAGAGAGCTCACATATCAAATGAACAGAAAAAATGAATGGAATTCGCCACGGAAGACGAATCATATGGTTTCAACTAGAACCTACTGATGGTTAGGTGAACCATTCCTGTTTTTTCCTTAAAAACCTTTTAGTTATATAATATACTTTTGCCTGACTGCTTCATGAGCTACTCCAACCTTGCATGAACTCATTGTCCATATGATCAGCTCCACTTACTGTATAATTGCTCTTTGTAGTTCCACAGCTACACAGATCTGTTTGTCTACATTAGGTGACAGCCTCCTCTGCCTGTTTAAGCTGTTCATCAATGTTTAGGACCCCATAGGACCTCTGGTGCACAGATATTATTTACGTGCTGAATCATTCCTTGTACTCCACTGAAATGGCAGTTAGTTATGTTAGTGTGTGTGTGTGTGTGTGTGTGTGTGTGTGTTTATGTATGTGCTGCATAAAGTGATTCATGCAGCAGTGTAGCTAGAGTAAATGGTGATGTAAAAACAACATAAACCATTGTTTTATAATAAAATAGGTTGTTGTGATACATAAACAATGTTAAAACATACTATGTACTCCATGGTTTATATTGTGTATCTGTAAATTTAGATGCTGAAACATTTGCAATGTCACAAACCCAGCACATTTACATACATCCACCTATTCACCCAGATCAGTTTAGCTCCCAGATCATTTATTCTGAAGTTAAGTAATCTTTCATTCAAAAGAAAGGTAGGATGAGGGACTTTTAAGTACAACTTACTCAACTTTACAGGAAGAGGCACAAAACATACAAATGCACGGAAGCCTCAAAAACAAACATAACCATTTCCTGTTATTACAGCTTCTTTTTGGGATAAATCTGTGAGGCGGCTGAGGTGGGTTTTGGGCCAAGATTTGTGTGAATGTAAGTTTCTTTTTGAGACTATATTTTATACCTTTCTTGTCTGAGTGTCTCTGTGTGTCTGTCCAGCTGTAACATAAGCAATTTTCTCAAATCATTCTGATTCACATTCTGATCTTTGAGGTAAGCCAACGATCACTACAGAGCTCATCAAAGAGGATCCACACTTTTAGTGGCACTCCCAGAAGGCCAGAGGAACTACATCAATAACCTATCCTTCATTTGAGCTCAACCACAAGATTCAGCTGATTGGAGGCTAATCTTGGAAAGTGCAGTACGTTTATATGGTGACCACAGTGCAAGCCAATACTTTGACAGGCACAGATATAACAGTTAAAAGGGAGGGCCAGAAGGCAGCACAGGCATGAGGGCACCAGCACCCCTACTCCGCAGTCAATAAACCTCAGAGCAGTGTGAGAATGGTGGCTTGACAGCATTAATATCTCAGTTCTACACCTTTAGCTACACACACGCATTTGAGTACCTTTATTAGCCTGAAAATTTCATCCACCCATCCATCCATCCATCCATTCATCCATCCATCCATACATACATTATCTACCCTTCTTTCCCCCGCATGCGGTGCCAGGGGTGGGGGGTGGCTTGAGCCTATCCCAGCTGCAATGGCCGAAGGCAGGGTACTCCCCGGACATCGCAGGGCCACATACAGAGACAGACAACCATTCACGCTCACATTCACACCTAGGGGCAATTCAGAGAGCTCAATTAACCTATCCCCAAAGTACACATGTTTTTGGTGGTGGGAGGAAACCCACGCAGTCATGAGGAGAACATGCAAACTCCACACAGAAAGACCCTGCACCCAACCCGGGAGTCAAACTCAGGACCTTCTTTCTGTGAGGCAACAGCGCTAACCCCTGCACCACCGCGCCGCCCTGAAAATTCCATTTTTTTTTAATTAAATAGTCGTCCATTATAGTTATTCACACTGTGTGATATGTTCACATATGACAGAATTGTCACTTTCACTTCACTTTCACTTATAATTATAATGTGAATCACCAGATAACTTTTAAAGACCTGTCAAGTGACAGCCAATGGGCTGAAACAGTTAACTGGATCATTTAAAATGAAAAGACACACTGGAATTTGACTAGAATACATATATATA
>JBBPDB010000001.1:36129519-36152905 GCA_037974465.1 Brachypetersius altus
CTGACTATAGTTCACCCGCTGTACTGAACACTGACTATAGTTCACCCGCTGTACTGAACACTGACTATAGTTCACCCACTGTACTGAACACTGACTATAGTTCACCCGTTGAACTGAACACTGACTACAGTTCACCCGCTGTACTGAACACTGACTATAGTTCACCCACTGTACTGAACACTGACTATAGTTTACCTGTTGTATTGAACACTGACAATAGTTCACCTGCTGTACTGACCACTGACCATAGTTCACTCACTATTAGACATGGCACAAAACCTAAATGAGACTCTAATTGTGGGATTTTAACCCTGCCCTTCTGTAAAGTGAATACATTTACTTGCTATACAGTAATGTGTGTATTCACCTTTCAGGATTGTATGAGTTCACTAAAATACCTGCTATTTAAGTTGCAAAAACATCAACAATGAACCCTGTTTTATGAAGTTAAACACAGACAGGCAATCAAACATTCATTAGTTTCTATAAATTACCAACTGTTTTTAACCCTCATAAGGTCTTTGTTTTTTGGTTACACAGGGAATCCTGCAGGGTCTGGTGGACCCATTGCATTTTGGGGCTTTTAATTCAGCATATTCAAATCTTTTTTGTTAAAAAATCTCAGCAGATGTTTATTCATCCTATTTGCAAGTAATATAAACAAAACATGTTAAATCTGTTCCCTTTTCCTTTGTTAACACATTCCAGGGTCTGCAGATGATGGTTCTGTAATTTAAGGGAGCACAGGATCTATAATTTCCACACTTTTACTGGCCCCGGGTCTTTTAAATTAAAAGAGGCGCATGCAGGTTTCCCTTTACATTTTCTTTAAGGGTAATGCATTAAACTGAGTTTAAAATGTTAAACTGTCCTGCGAGCAGATTTGGGGGCATATTTAGGGTTTACACTATAATAATATAAAACATTTTTTCCCAAAACACAGGTTTTTCAATATACGCAGGTGCTCTTAGAACGTAACTATAGTTTATTATACTGGGGTCTAGTGATGCCTTGGTGGTCAAGTAATGCACAACACTTACAATGGACCAAGCATGACAAACACAGTTTGTAATAAAAGGATGCACATAAATCTCTATTAACTTCTGACAGCCATCTAGTCAGTATTTTTATTATCTCTACTGTTTCTTTTATGTACAAATAAGAAGAGCTAGACATGTTTGTAATACAATCTCATTACATCAACTAAAATACAGCAACTTTTACATTTACTGCATGCCCAAAAACAAAAAGGAAAGAGCAAGACTGTGAGAATGGTTATCTGTGCCCATCTCTCTGAGCCGTGGCACTGACTTGACGACAGAATTGTAATTCTCTAGTACAGCTCTTTGTATGTGTTCAGAAACACAATTCTGGGCGACCACTCCTTGGTCCACTCCTTCCTACCCACTATGCCTCCGCACACACCCCAAAACAGCCCAAATCAGAAGTCATAGTCTATCCCACCACCCGTCACAGCTCTGCCCACTGACAGCTCAATAAATTGGACAACAGGATAACAGATGCATTTCTTGTACGCCCACGTGGGGCCAGACCGTGCTCTCTTCTTCCGGAGCAGCTGTGCTGATGGCCAGCTTGTGTCACTGAGCAATGTTGGGTGGTTACATCAGTTGCCTCAGGTCTTGCCTGGTCAAGACAGAAAGAGAGAGAGACAGGGAAAGACAGAGAGAGAGAGGATGTGCCTGTCAGGCTGTCTGGCAGGCATCTTAAAGGAAATCCAAATGTCATACCTTGGGTATTCCTATATTCTGAAATTGGGGGGTTTTGTGGGGGTTATGTTTCAAGAGCACCTGTGAATTGTGCAAAATCATGAATTTTATTTAAACTTTAAATTCCTATTTTTATAAACATTTCAAAATCTAAACATTTCAATTTCATATTAAACTCAGCTTAATACGTTACCCTTAAAACTAATGTAAAGGTAAACTTGAGCTCCATGTGAAAAACAGTTAAGATGTGGAAATGCTGGACTGCAAAAAATGAGTAAATTATATATTTTCTTAATAATGTTGCACTAAATGTATGAAAAATTATATTCTGCCACGAAGTAAATGTGGATGATATTTGAGGTCTCTGAACCGCAGCTTTGCAGATTTCTAGCTGAGTTTCTAATTGTAGCACATCAACAATGAACACAGGTTTTCTGCCCAAAGCACTGAACTGTTTTAGGCAAACAAACATTCATGAGTTGCTGTACAGTATTAGTGGTTTGCTTTACTTTTCTGTATTAACCTGTTAAAGACAATTCTTTATTTACAATTCCATGGGTGAACTTATGTACAAAAATATGTTCAATGCTTTTAAAAAATTGTTTAAAAATGTCCTTTAATTATTTTGATCAGTAATGGTACCCTGCTTTGGACTGTGTGCTGTGCTTGGAGGAGAGGACACACTGCCAATTCTGTTATGTCAGCTAATAGATGCCTGTTCTGGCCAGCATGCTGAGTGATGGAGGAGAAGGGGCCATCCCACCCACCCACCCACCCACCCACCCACAGCAAAGCCAGTTGTGCTATCAGCACCACCGGGGATTGAACTCGCGATCTTTTAATGATATTGTCAACGCTCATGACATTACATTAAAAATAAATAGTGCCCTACTCCATTCTTTTATCCCAGTAAAACTTAAAGGGGTGGGGGTGGAGTGGGGGTCTACCCACTTTAAGTAGGAAAATGGCAAACATAAAACAAGACTTTACCCCCACACATGACTCATGTCTTTTTGTTTGGTTTTTTTTGTTTGTTTTATCTCGCTACTACACCATGCATCCACGCCAGTCATTACTAACCTAAACCAGGGCCTTAAGGCTTAGCATTCTCAGAGCTGTACATGACACTCAGCTGTCTTGTTTAAAGCTCTGCAGGAAGCTCCACAATGTGGGTGGCTGTAACAAAGCTTCAAGGTTATCCATTTCACCCTGAATTCATGGTGACAATACAAGCACTGCACAGTGGTGGCATTTTCATGGTGTATATATTTCAGATGTATTGTTTCTCACATGGCTGTAATTGATGTGGAATCAATGCCATTTAAAGATGCCGATATATATAACATCATTTCATAGAAAAGCTTTGGGGCACCTTCTGGCTTGTTTGTTCTCATTACCTGTGGGATGCTAATTGTTTTTAAGGAAAGCGCAGGTGGTGATGCAACTGTAAATTAACACTTAAGGGATAAGCATGACTAGGAAACAGTACAACATCAGATGCATTTAAAAGTTTATAGAACCGATAGTCACAGAGTAATTTCAATTTCAGTTCCAGCTCATTTCTTTCCAGGTGTTCAGATTACTGAGCACACAACATTTACCAGTACAGATTTTACAATAGCCGTTGCTCATCCCCTTTCATTTAATGGTCCAATGTAGATGATTTTTATTAGCCATAATTGTAAAAATATCAATACTGCAGTTCCAAACATATTTCTCATGTACAATGTAGTTACAACTCAGCTGAAGCTTATTTGCCATGTGTTGCTACAGTGGCCACGATTGTAGCCTCTAGTTCAAATAGTTTTCTTGAGTGATGTGGATGGTAGGAATATAGTAAAATAGGTTTTATTTAAAATGTTTACCATTTTTCACTATTTCGTTTGTTTTGGTAAGTTGCTTTGTGAGAACCGATGTGGAGGGCTCTACTAAACCAACTATTATTTATTTATTTCCTTTTTAGCATACAGTAGTACTTAAAGACCTTTTCTGATTAAATTAGGCAACAAATCCGGTATTTGAAAAGAGAGGCAAAGTTTCTTAATGCTGTGAATGAATAATATATTTGATTTATTTGGGCTTTATACTCTAACCTTAACCTTTATTTCCATCCAAAACCTAATCCTATGATAATTGTGACAGTGCGGATAAATAGCTGAGATTTGCTGATTAGTCTCTTAACAACATGCATAGATTTTTAAGCACTGATGTACGTCGCTCTGGATAAGAGCGTCAGCTAAATGCCGTAAATGTAAATGTAAATGTAAACATTGATCTGAAGCATGACCTTGGATTTGGAAGTTCTCTCTCAGGGACCGATTGAGCTTTAATATTCTCAGCCCCTTGACTGTTGCACTGTTACCAGCACCTGTAAGGCAGTACCTTTATTAAGAAATGATTAATATGCACAGATCTATCAGCTTTTTACCTGACGTCTGCCTCAAAAGGAAACAAAATATAGTGACAATAAACACACTGGTATTTTTAGATGCCTGAGCAGTGCTGTTGTCATGGAGGGAGATGTTCACATGTTATTGGTAGCACTTTTTTTTCTGTGGATGTATTTTCAGAGCAGCAGGACTCTTGCCATGGCTTGATTCTGTAGCTGCTTCTCAAGAGAGCCACTCAAGCAGTTGGAGCACAAAAATGTGCTACTTAATATAGCCCAGCATTCTCTATGACAATCTAAAGGAGCTTTGAACAGACATTGGCTGGGAGGAAAACAGTTTAGGACTTAGATCTCCAACATCTATGCTTCATACAATTGAACTCGAAATATTCCAAAGTCTGCCCTTTTTCCAGAGAGATAACAGTGTTCTGATGAAAGGCCGCTGATTAGCATTGCAAGCTGTTAATATTGCATTGCAAGCTGTAAACGGCATAAAGGATATTCTGTCTGGGCACCAGCACAAGGTCTGAGACATATACTGCTTACCAGTGAGATTTATATTCAGCTGAAAGGGTGAAGTTACACAGTGAAAGAATGGAGTTTACTGCCAGTATTGTTTTCTCCACAGCAGCACTGACATGTTTCGTTCAAGTTCACAAGCTTGGAAAATGTCTACAGAGATTTACAGCTGTTTTTTTTTTCCTATTCCAGATCTGGTGGGACAGTGTTCATTTACATTTACATGTACAGCATTTAGCAGAGACTCTTATCCAGACCGACGTACTATAGTGTTCAAGCAGTCTACATCAGTTCCTTAAACCTGAAAAGCTCTACTCAAATCAACATCCACTACCCAACCAAGTTACTACCAGCTAAATTACACACCCTAACAGATCCTGCCAAAAGAAGAAGTCAAAGCATAAGGGGGGGGGGGGTTAATTAAATAATTAAAGACATCAGTAAGCAATAACAAGGGGCCTAGTTAGTCACCAAGGTGGCTCTTTGGATGGCCAAGACGGAGAAGTGTCTGAGAAGAGACCATGTCTTCTTTTTCTTGCAAGCAACTGCATTCTGTTCAGCAGTGTCAAGATGAACAAAGTTAATTTTATTGTCCAGTTTTATTCATTCATGTTTTAAAAACCCTGATCCTAACCACAGCTGCAAGGGGATGAGCCTATCCCAGTGCTCACAAGGTCACAGGCGGAATTTTCAGTCTTCAGTCTCTATCAACACTGGGAGGGTAGTCACCACACCCAATGCTAAAGCATCATCACTGGACACCTCAACACGCTTGAAGGAGAACGCTTAATGCCAGTTCTGTTATGCTAGCCAACAGAAGCCCATGCTGATTATCGCTGTGTTGAGTAATGGGGACAGGGAGGGCCATCCTATCCTTACAGATAGGATACTGCAAATAATTCTCTCTTGGACTTCTGCCCTTGGATGGATGTGGCATCACTGAGGATCAAGCAAACACTTGTGCCACCTCATCCTGATTTTCCTGTTTAGGTCTACCTGGTTCAACTCATCTTAAATGTCAAGTTTAGCTGTTGTGTTTAAACAGGGAAATAACAAAACTGTGAGCCTCCAAGATCAGAAATGTTCTTCTGGCAGCTCAAATAAATTTTCCTAGATTTGACTACCCCACTACGATTTTCAAGTCATGCCTGATTTAAAGGGGCACTCCAAAGATTTTTCAAAACGTGTGCATTAAAATGGTTAAGATCTAAAGTCATTCTTAGTAGTAGCATCTGAAATGCTTATTTCTGTCAGAATTGCTCACAGAAGTGATGATAGGAACCAAACAGTTGAAGTATTTGATGTCAGTACATCACAGAAAGTTACAAATACAGGGGTTGTTTTACAGAAGTCTCAGATCAAAGATTTACACAAAACTACAAAGGGGTTGTAACTGCAAAGGGGTTGTAAAGCCAAAAATTAACCAAAGCTTTTTTTAAGACTAATATTATTATTATTAATGATATAAAATGGCTAGATTTGTGTTGCAGACATCACAACCTGTGGTTCCCATCAGCAACATTATAGAGAATTTTGAGTTGTTCACAATTTAGTTATGCAACAATATTGAAAAACAGTGCTCCAGGTAAAACAATGCTCTGTTTTATGTACGTTGTAGCTAAAATTTGCTAGCCTTTCCAAAGGTTCACATGTCCCTTATTCTTTCTTTCCCTCGTATTGGCAAGCAAATGTTTGTGGTTGAAAATATATACATTTAAGCTTTAGCTTCCCACAGATGGTTCTGACCGTCTCTTCCACAGCAAAGGGTCATTTCGATAAGATCTAGGCGCAATCTTATAGGGCTAAGCAACCTGTTGGCCAGATGGCGTAGGAGTGGCAGGAGATTGGGCAGACCTGCCGGCATACACCACCATGACTGTGCAGCCTTGCACGTGACACCCCATCAGAATTCACAAGGCAGCACCCTAGAGGGATGCACCGAGGGATTAAGCGGAAAACGCAGGACTGGCAGACGGCTGTGGGGAGAGGGGTTTGGGGGGGTGGAGATTTGGGAGGCTCTATTGCCATCAGGAGCTCCAGATCGCATGTGTTTACTGGACTAGCTCAGGAAGCTTGGTGACTCAGCGCTGCTGGCCATGCCTTGCCTTGCAGACCAGAATAGAAGGCATTATATGTGGTGAAGAAGACAGTCTAATCTGCCTCAACCCAGGCAAAGGGTGAACTGGAGTCTGAACTCTGATGACTTGCCTTGCACCCCGGGAGCTTGTTTTTCTGCTTGCTGAGGCCACAGAACATGCTTTTTGGCCGGTTACATCTGTATCAATCTACTCTTTAGTCAGTTATAATGATTGACCTTTTATTGCAGGAATTGCTTTGAGGTTGCAGGCTTTACACAAGAAGGGCAAAAAAATCCATTCAACCAAAAAATAGTAGCACACAACTGTTCAAATGACTACAATTAGTGCAATTTTAGGAGCATGTGAAAGATCAGAGTTATTATGGAAATGAGTGTAATGCTGGCATGATGACACATAAATCATTTGATTAGTTTTAACAATGGTGTCCAGCTTGGCAGCATAGCATTTAAAGCTGAAAATATCATGTTGCAACTTGAAACAGAGATTGCAATGGGATTTCTGCCAGAATGGTGTACATTTTACTGAACCTTGCAAATGTTCAGCAATCCACTTTTAATGCACTACATTGCTGATGACATCACTAGATACAGAGGAAAAGGGAGCTACTGGGTTGCCATATTGGTACCCTCTCTGTGCTATAAAATGAATGCTGGTTTATAAGTGAAACGCTGGTGTATAGTATATTTTCCTGCGACAATGTCAAAAGTATAGACCTAATCTATGCTATTGGATCCATTAGATAGCTGTAAGTTATAGTTTTGGACAAGGAAGAGAAGCCCATAACATACTGTATGTTTGCAGTCAAAAATTGCACGTTTATTAGGTAAAATGCCAGGAACTATATTAAACATATTCTCTGTAAGAGAATACACAGAAAGCTAAAAGGCTATGAGTGAATTCAGGTCAATAACAGTTGGAATTAACCTAGGCATATATATGAATGATCCTCTTTATTGGTGTAGAGCAGTATTACATCCAGTATGGAGAATTGAAAGAATACCTTATTGGTGCAGAAGTCTTTATTGTGACTCCCATACAGAGGCTAGCAAAATGAGTATTATTACAATGATAGAAACTGAAACTCGGAATCAAAATATACAAGATTCTGATGTATATCTTAAAGAAAATAACTAGGTATTGCATGTGGACAAAGTGTGGATGGGTCAATTAATCTGCATGACCCATGGCCTAGAATGAAGTTGTCTACAAAGCTTGCAGGTAGTGTGTCTGCAGAAGCCAGCTGAGAGAGCCCCTGTGCTGCGGTGTGTGCCCTATCAGTGGTTGACTGACTCACAATTCACAGGCCCGAGAATGACTCATTACAAAGTGGCATGCAAGCAGGAGCAGCAAATGTTGGGCAACCCATCCCACACTCTCATGCCCCAGAGCACATGGCAACCCAGAGCGGGTGCTGTTCACAAAAACATAGGCTTATGACTTTAGTTTAGTGTCTATGACTTCTAGACAGTTTACTAACTGCCTCTCCATCTCCACATACAGTATTTTAGATTTAGAGTTCCAGAAAACACTCAAAAATCAAAGTAAAAATCCAAACAAAATCCAGACACAAAAAGTAATTGTGGAATTACGAACACAAACCTTCAATTTTGATTATGACAAGTGAGTGAATAAATGCCAAACACATTTACGGAGCAAATATCATGTTCATGGGCTGAACAAGCTTTCAACAAGCAAGAATCATTTTAGAAGATAGCAATTGCTAGCCATTGATAGCCAAAGGCTGCTTCTACTGGGTTCACGCCTACTTAGATTTTGGTAACCTTGGAAACCAGAGTGCCTGCCATTATCAAGTGAGACAAATAAGTCAACCGATATTCTTGGAGAGACTCAGTGGAAGACACAGTGTAGACACAAATGTAGTGACTGAAATGTGTACCTGTTATAGAAGTTGGGTGATAACTAGGTCCATGTAGATTACTAAAACAAAAATCTGAAGCCATTGTACATTATTTTTGCAGCACATGACACTAAAGAGAATATGTCTATATTCCTAGAAAAGTGCTTCCCTTTGTGCTAGCCTCTCCTGCAGTGGGGTAAGTGTTTAGCAATACTTTTGTATGGCAAGTTGACCCCTACAAGTCACATGACCCTAGCTCATCGCCATTTGTGTGGTAGTGTTGTTCAGGGAATAAGTACAAATTTAGAGCTTCCTAAGCCAATATCTCCTGTCGTAAAGGTTTGAACTTTTGACAACCTGTATCAATATATTTCTAGGAAGCACAACAAAATGTTGTCTATGCTGCAAAATGCTTCCTCTAATGTTCCATGTGGCTCTCTCAACAAAATGGCTACCAGCAGCCAATACCTGTCTGCATTAATATTTTGTTAGTGTTCAAACTAAAAGTTTCATCCACAGGGGGCACTGCAAATGACACATTTCAATCTCTTAAGAAGCTAAAATTTAGAAATTTGGTAAATTTGCATCTCCTACATTTCCATTTGGCTTACCTGCGTGAGTGGGCAGAATTTTAAGGGCTCATTAAGATCGACTTATAAACAAATCGGACATAAAACAAGCTACATGTTTTCTTCTGTTCATTATGTTCATAGACTCTGCATGTATTCCACCCAGCTATAACATTAACATTGCAGGGTCATCTCACTCCGAAAATCTGTTTTATCTACCGGATATAGGCAGCCCTTTGCATTGGGACAAACACCAATTGCGATAGATCAATTATGCCTTACGCATGGCTGAGATGGCAGAGAGGTGGTTCCTTCTGTGCACACTCCTCTTTGGGAGGTGGCGCACCAAATAATGCTGCACTCGTTAGCAGCTGATGAAGTACCCCAGCCCACAGGTGCCAGATGCCATCTCTGCTCCTCAGGACTGCTTTGACTGGGACATGTTTAGGGAGCCTGCATCCTACACCAGCTCTACCAGCCTGGAGGAGCACATGACGTTCATACCTGGCTACTTCAGTAAGTGAATTGATGAAGAAAACGCCTTCATAATGAGGAGAAAATTCTGCCTTGAGAACAGCAAGGGCCAACCTGTCCTGGGCCATTAGGTCCAGTTCAGCATTTAACACTAACATTCCTCAGCATCTGATTGGGTACTGATTAGCTGAGCTGAGATGCAGGGCCTGAACACCACCCTCTGCAACTGGATCCTGGACTTCCTGACTGGGAGTTATTCAAGATTGGAAGCAACAGCTCCAGTACTGCCCTCTGTTGTTCATAATGCTAACCCATGACTGTGCAGCAACGCTCAGCTCGAATCACATCAAAAAGTTTGCAGATTACCCAATCATGGTGGATTTGATCAGTAAATCAAGAGACACCACACAAAACCAATCACTAAGAAGGCCCAGGAGTGTCTCTACTTCCTGCACAGACTGAGGATAGTGCCTCTCACCCCTAATCCTAATGTTCTACAGAGGCTATAGAAAGACTATAAAGAATGATCTCTAGCTGCATCACAGCTTAGTACAAAATTGTTCTAGTTCTGCATCACAAGATCCTAAAGAAGACAGTGAGGACAGTTGAGAAGATTATTGGGGTCACTCTTATCTCTTTACACCACACATTGCATTCGTAAAGTCAAAAGCATTGTGGATGACCCCACACACCCCTCAAACACACTCTTCTTCCCCATCTGGCCAAAGGTTCCATAGCACATGGGCCTCCACTGCCAAACAGTTTCTTACCACAGGTCACCAGATTCCTTAATCAAAACTGAACAGAAGCATAAATTGGACACACACACACACACACACACACATGTGAACTAAACTTTTTCTTTACCTTACATGATTCATATATGCACTGATTTTTTTTTAAACTTATGCCAGAACTGCCTCTGCAAATACTCCTCTATTAATCATTCACTACACATCCTCTGTCCTGGTGCTTTACTGCATTTTTGCACATCTAACAACTCAGTATGCTAGAATACAGCCTGTCTTTTGTTTTGAGGGCTAGAATACAGTATGCTAGAATACAGTATCTGTCAAATATTGCATTCATTCAAAAGTCAGCTGCACTAAATATCGTCTTGTCCTGTTGTTTTGTTGCTCCTGTTTTTTCTTGCACTTCCTTTCCTGCTCTCTTTGCACTCTGTGTATAGTTTCCTGTCTGCACTTATGCAGTCTTGTGGTGATTCTGTTCTGTTCTTTTGCTGGTCCAAGGCCCTGTAGGAACACTGTTTCATTTCACTGTGTACTGTGTATATAGCTGAAATGACAATGAACCTACTTGACTTGACTTTATCTTATTTTATACCAAAAGATGAATCAAGAATAATAAATATTAGCCACCCACTGCAGGTCAGCAGGAAGCAGGAAGAGACATTTTTATCTGATACTGATTTTTGTGGCATACTCAAGTTATTTATTGGTCACCCACTTTTAAAAGTTACACTTTTAACTGAGTGTAGTTTTAGCCCCTATTACACTCACTGAACAGTGTGTCAGCTATGATGTCAGTACCAGTATTACTGAACAGCGCCATTTAAAGGGGCTAAACATTTCTTTGAACCATTCATAAGTATCCAGGAGAGAAAGTAGTATATGAATGATTCAATGAAACACAAATAAGGCAAAAATGCTTATAAACAGTATTTTAAAACAGCGTTCACCATTATTTTTTGTAAGCTGCCATCTTGGATTTTTAGGTTGGTGTTGGTAAGCTTCTTCCAACTGTAGGTAATTCAGGTGGTGTTTCCAAATGGGAACTTCCACTTCAGTTGCAATGCACCAGTAGACCATTACACAACCAGTGCTACATGCTATAAAAATTATATTGCATGATGGTTAAACACATGCACCAAACTTTCTAGTGAGCCAAGTGGTGTAGTCTCAGCTCTCCAGAACTGCTTCGCTATGACAGGCTGGGACAGTTTTAGAGAAGCTTCAATGAATGATAACTCCATCAACCTGGAGGAGTACAGAGACTCTGTCACTAGCTACATCTCAAAATGCATAGACGATGTTACTACATCCAAAAGTCTCTCCACAAGAGCCAACCTAAAGCCCTGGATAACAAGCGAGGTGCGCATGCTGGTAAAAACAGAAATGTAGCTTTCAGATATGAAGACAAGGCATTTGTTGTGTGGGGGGATGCACTATTACCCTCTACCCCAAATACTGAATAAGACGAGAAAAATCAGGACAGACAATATAATGACACAGGATTTTGGAATGTTTAGAATTTAAACTCCCTCTCCCTCCTTTCCCTCACACCTTCATTCATGCCTCATGTCATAAACAAGCCTCATTTGCACATTATTCACCACTGTGCCTATGACTATTAGGACAGCACAGGGAGTCTCCTTCTCCTCCAGCCGGTTGAGATGCTCAGATGTCCATGGATTTGTGAAAGATGTAAAACTGACAAGACTGAAAGTGACTCACAATGACTGACTCATGCCCTCACACCCGTCATGGTGTGTGAGGACATAGCAATCACACGCCGGCCAAACTGCTACAGAAAATGGGCACTGAGGACTAGGAGAGAGCTGAGAAAAGCACAGGGCACTGAAGGAACCTTACAATAACATACACTACCATACCATTTTGGCAGGCATTCAGGTGCTGGACCAGTGAAGTCAAAATTTGCTTTGTGCTGAGAAAGGTTGGAATAAAAGTTGAAAAGACGAATAAAGCAAAAGTGTGGAACAGTGACTCGTATAAGAGCTTCATTATTGTGAGGAAACAGCACCACAATATCCAATCAAGCATGAATGTATTTCACTTAAAGTACAAAAAACCCTTGACGCTACTCTAATTTTCCTCTAAACATACTTAAATTGAAGGAAATGACAATAGTGTACAACAATAGTGTAGTGCAGTAACTCCCCGCTTTGCGCAGGGTTATGTTCCAAGAGCATCCGTGTATAATGAAAAACCGTGTTGTGTTTTGGTAAAACAAATGCATAAAAATGTCTATTTTTATAGTGTAAACCCTAAATATGCCCCCAAATATGCTCCCAGGACACTTTGATTACATTTGAACCTCAGGTTAAAGCATTACCCATAAATAAAAAGGTAAAGTTAAACCCGCATTCGCCTCTTTTCATTTAATTTACTGTAATAAAAATACATGGTTTTAATAAGGATAAAACGAAAAACAAGCGAAACACTGAGACGATCCACGGTGGGGGATTCTGGTCTGCAGCTGCCACAGATGACTCAAACAGAAGCAGCAAGGAGAAATAAATAATCAGAATCAGAAAACTTTATTGATCCTGGAATTGCTTAAAAACCGGGTCGCTCCCACTAGCCGTGTTAGCATTAGCAGCGTGCAGCCAAAACAAAGACTCATACACAAAAGAAAGATCAATAAAACTCTCTCTACCCACATATTTGTACAGACCACAGCTTATACTAAATAAACAGAGGTAACTGCTGAAAATTGGGGGAAAATGTTTAAAAATTAAGAACACAAGACATGGAGCAGTCATGCTACAGCAGGCTCGTAACGTAACGTTCTTGGATTGGCTACTTTCAAACCTCCCGCCTCTAGGTACAGGTATTTTACCATTTCAAGATGCACTTTTTATATTTATACAGTTATATTTTATATGAAAATGTACCTGAATTTACTTTCATATTTGTTACAAAATTAGTAAACAATATTTTTCTTGATAATTTAGCACTAAAATGCAAAAAATATATATTTATTGCCACAAAAAAGGCAGAGGATATTTGCAGTTTCCGGCGTTATTGTGGGGATATCCGCGTACCATTATCAGTTAGATTCTCAGAAAAAAATCTGCGTTACATTGAATCTGCGTAGAAGTAAGGGGTTACTGTAAACTCTGTACTACTGCCTCACATTTGTTATTATTATGAAATATCATTCTGTTCTCACACAAATGTCTACATGTACACTGAGTCATGTACATAGGTGTCTAATTTGATGTGTCATTATTTTAAAAAATCCAGTATATGTGAAGGGATGCATTTGCTACATAGTCTTGTGTACTACATCTCGCAAATAACTTGTTAAAATTGGGAAAGAGAATAAGTTTCAGTTAAAGATTAGACTGAGGAAACTTGTGCTACTCAGATGTAGAGGCAGCGCTCCATCACACACACACTCCCCTCTTGAGACGGTGAGAGGGGTTCAGGTATTCAGGATCGAGGCTGTCTATTTTTCTCCATGCACGTGTCAGAGCTCTTCACTCGCCACAGTTATTTAAAGCGAGCGAGCCATTCTGAGGCCCCTGAAATCATAACAGTGGTAATTAAGGAACATTAGAGCTGAATCTGCCATTGTGACTCAAACTGTTGCACACAGCAAAGTGCGTTCAGCAGGGCTCCAAGAACAGCTCTCCTCTAAAACCGAGGAGAGAGAGCACGTTCGCACATCACTATTTCACGCCATGTGACGAGGACCAGTAGGCCGGCCACGTGCCAGTTATTACTGAAGCCTCAAAACAAAAGACAGGCTGTTTTTCTGCCCAGCCATTAAAAGCTGCCTCAGTCTAGACATATCCTAATAGATTTTTGCATTTCCAAAAGAGGCTTTAAGATAAAAAAAAACAGACCCTTGTGGATTAAGAAATGTCAGCATGGGGGAGAAGTATGTTGAGGTTCGTTATTGCATTTTAGGTGAAAGGCCATGCACTACATATACATTATTACTGTAGGGACATACACCTGATTACAAGAGGCAGCTCATTATTCGGATACTTTGGCATATTTCATCCATCTATGATAGCAAAGTCTGTGGCATGACCTCTTGTCCAATCATTCAGACACATTCAAGCCACATAGTAGTGTAAAAGCCTCCGTCTCTCCAACACACATTCAGCTACCAAAACATCTCCCAGTTCTGTCAAAGCACTTGCCCCTGCAATTGGAGGACACCGTCCTTCTGCAAGTGGGCATCACTGCTCTTTCAGTTCTCTTGATACAAGTTTTTAATTCCATATTCCACTTGAGGCAGTTAGCTCAACTAAAGCACTAGTTTAGGTAAACTTTACCTTGTTGCTTTTCCCAGATCGCTACAATGCAACTAATTTGAACACAAACGGTTTGTGACTGCAATGACACAAAAGGATGCTAATTTTAAATAGAACAAATAAGGAGCAAAACAGGTATATGGTTGTTGATCTACATATTAATTACCACATCGTATAAAGAGTGTAAACACATCTCATCATGATACAATTCAGATACAAGTCACTTCAATTTTCCATCTGTATTTGCTACTGTTCAAAGAAGACATCTTAATATCATTCGTATTTTGTTAATTCCAAAAAAAATCAAACAGCAATCTCTATGCAGGCATGAATGTGACATTCTATAATCTGGGTGGTAAGAGTGCATAGAAAATTTTTAATATTGCAATAGAAAAACATGTAGAAATAATATTCTACTATTTACAAAATGTGATGCCTCTGTATTGTTTTTTAGACTGAAATTTGCAAACTACCAGTACCAATCAGGAGCTGGTGACAAACCCTCTGAATAAAAATGACCTAAAAATAAAGGTGTGAGAATGGGATCCTAATGCATGGCCACACCGTAAGAGATAGGAGAGGATAATTAAGCATTCGCCATAACTTAGAAAGGCATGGAAACAAGATGATTGAATTTACAAATTACTGTAACACACAGCAGTGGATCGTGAGAGCAGCTGAAAGGTTATTGTTTCGCCCCTGAAAGACATTTACCAAACCTGCTGCAATAATAGAGCCTTGCCAAGCCTATCACACCAATGTACTTTATACTTTGCAAACCTCTCATTTTGCAATCTGTACTTTCAGTGGCACCTGCACTTTACTTTACCTTCTGTTTACTGCTACAGGCAGGTCCTGTTATTTGATGATCTTTTAATTTACATTCACTCAGTGTGGTTCAGTGCTGCTAACTACCTCTTGTGAAATATCTTATGGTGCAATGTTAGTCGCTCTGAAAGGTTTACGTCCAAACAATACACATGACTGAGGAACCTTTGAGCAAGATGACATCCCCACACACTGGTCCCCGGGCGCTGTGTTCCTGGCTGTCCGCTGCTTCACTTGGTGAATGGGTTAAATGCAGAGGAACAATTTTGTGCTGTTCACACTTTGTGCTGAGAGAAATAGGTAGTACTAACAACTAGAAAAAGCAATTAATATATACTGAACAAAAATATGAACGCAACACTTTTGTTTTTGCTCTCATTTTTCTTGAGTTGAACTCTGAAACAAAAGATCCATTACTCTTAAATATTGTTCACAAATGTGTCTAGATCTGTGTTAAATCTGTGTCTAAATCTGTGTTCTTTTGCTGAGATAATCCATCCCACCTCACAGGTGTGGCATATCAAGGTGCTGATTAGACAGCATGAATATTGTACAGGTGTTCCTTAGACTGCCCACAATTAAAGCCCACTCTGAAATGTGCAGTTTGAGACCAATGCTACAGATGTCGCAACTTTTGAGGAAGAGTGCGATTGGCATGCTGACTGCAGGAATGTCAACCAGAGCTGCTGCCCGTGAAATCAATGTTCATTTCTCTACCATAAGTCGTCTCCAAAGGCGTTTCAGAGAATTTGCCAGTACATCCAACCGGCCTCACAACCGCAGACCACATGTAACCACACCTGCCCAGGACCTCCACATCCAGCATGTTCACCTCCATGATCATCTGAGACCAGCCACTCAGACAGCTGCTGAAACAATTGGTTTGCATAACCAAACAATTTCTGCACAAACTGTCAGAAACCGTCTCAGGGAAGCTCATCTGCATGGTCCTCATCCTCATCGGGGTCTGGACCTGACTGCAGTTCGTCGTCGTAACCGACTTGAGTGGGCAAATGCTCACATTCGATGGCGTCAGGCATGTTGGAGGCGTTCTGTTCACGGATGAGTCCCACTCACCCACTCGACGCCTCACACGCTGTCCCACATTTCAGAGTGCCCTTTAATTGTGGGCAGTCTGAGGCACACCTGTACAATATTCATGCTGTCTAATCAGCCACACTTGTGAGGTGGGATAGATTATCTTGGCAAAGGAGAAGTGCTCACTAACACAGATTTCGACAGATTTGTGAACAATATTTGAGAGTAATGGGTATTTTGTGTATGTAGAAAATGTTTTAGATCTTTGAGTTCAGCTCAAGCTCAGCTCAAAACTGTGCTGCGTTTATATTTTTGTTCAGTGTAGAATGTATTAGTGCTCTGGAAAGTACGTACTTGTTTGGTACTCAGTGGTAGTTACACTAAATGCTTTGTACTTTTGTTGCCTGTACCCACGCTTTTCAAGGTACATATTTACTGAACTAGTGGTTGTACCTTTGTATTTTGTAAATGCTGTAATATTTCTCACAGCAGTCCATTTTTATTCACATATTGAACTAGGATGTATGTATCAAGTATAACTTCTTAGTACATACTACGTACCATTCAGTTCATAGTAGATACAGCTCTACATACCTTTTAGCTGTATTGTAATATAATGTAGAAGTACATTGTCAATCACAGTCAGGCATGCAGTTTGCCTAAAATTATGCTAATTTGTGTACATAAGCTTCCATTACTCATTAGCAACATTAGTGTCATCACTTTAGTGCAAACCTATGGACTGCCTTTGCCCAAACATTCTGATGTACAGAAAATGTATAAATCAGCATTCATAGGGAATTATTACTTTAATAATTGTAAATGATCAGTCTGCTTGTTTCCTTAATGAGATTTTCTTTGCATCACCATGTGATGCGCAACTTGTGTCACTTAACTTTTTTTTGTTTATGTGTTTTTCCTTCTACCCTGGTATAATCGTGTGTATTGATATTGCTACTTGATGTTGATGGTTTGAGAAAGCTTATATATAAACATGTCTTGACTGATCTACATTTGGGGTGAGGGGGTGACTGCCTGATTTTTTCCCCCCAAACTATCACTTTAAACAGCAACAGAAAATTAGAATGTGTGAGCAATGTTTAATAACCACAACATATGCCATTCTGAAACTTCTTTACTTGGCCAGCTTTATGGCTTATTATATCCCAGGCAAGTATATAGCATCTCAACCAAATGGATTAATAATTGCATGGTTGAAAGACGGAGACCTTTGAGAAACATGTGTGTAGGTGTTTGGAGTGTTTTCAAAGAGCGAGTCCCGTTTGAACTGTGATGAACTAACGGCGCGTCCACACTCTATAAGTGTTCTGAGAGAGCGCTACCAGCGCTGCAGGCTCCTCCTTCACTTTGCCCATTACCCATAATAGTGTAGGCCATTTGCACTGTGAGAAGTGTGTGAGCAGATGGATGCATTCAGGACTACAATAATAAGCTTTCGCTTCGGAGAGTGTGTTGTTTCATTAATTTGGGTTGGCAACTTTAATCTCTCACTCTTTCGTAACTCTTACATAAAAATCACACTTCACAAAATCTGTTATTCTTTGCCACATTACTGCACAACAGAATTTCACGGGTATATCATCTTCCTAATTACTTTATTTTCAACCTGTGCCAAAGTAAATATGGTGTACAGAGTTTTGTATGTGTAACCCTGATATATTTTTTTACATTTTACAGGGGCTCTAATGTTGCTAAATAAATAAAGTTGCTAAATTCTGTGTTAAATTCAATATGTTTCAGAAGTGACATATAGGATACATTTCCACTGAATCATAATCAGCGGCCACAGACACATCCCTTGCTGTGCCACTGTGATGGTGCACAGTCAGATACTGCTGCTCAGTGTGCCGTCTTCTAGGCCAGGGCTGTCACCCTCCAGTCCATGAGAGTGCGAGAGTGTATGCAAAATTGCATTCATAGATTGTACACATATATAATAGATTTATAAAGTGACTAGTGAAAGGAAGTACAAGATGATTTCTAATGTTTCTAGTAGTGGACGGTGAGTGTATTTCCCTGAAACAATCTTCCAAACCACAACCTACACACTTCTGTAATAGTTCAATTCAGTGTTAGGAGGCCGGGTTACGTTGACCTCACGGTTAGAAATAATGCAGACATTGCATCAAGCCAAAGAGCTAAAAATGTCTGAAGAAACCCTGAAACAATTTTAATATTTAGAGCATTTCACTCCAAGCGTGCATTAAAGTGATGGTTCAGCCAAAAATCTAATCAACACAAATGTATAGTGTTCTCTAGAGAAATGGACACAAGTATGTATTTAGTCTTCAAATCCAGACCATGAGTTCTCTGACAGTTGATGTCTAACTGTTTCAATTTTCTAATCAAATAAGTGCACACCCACTACAGGGCAACAATCCTATAGCATTTGTTCTGCAAATCAATATCTTAAATATCTTTTCACTACATTTCATACAGCAAATAAACAGTAATGGTTACTGGAACGTGCAGAGGTATGTTCTTTGTAAAGTATGTGCTCTGAGATCACTTACTAGGGCACAAACTGTGTGGGATAACTTTCATGAATTTTTACATTTGCTTCGTAGCTCGGGACAAAATTAAAGAAGCTTCAGACAGCAAGCTTTGTGATAAAACTGTGTGAATTAGATTTTTGGTGAAACTATGGATTTAACATATTTACTGCATACCAAGCAAAGTGAAACTTCTGGAGAAGTTCTGGAGAATTTTAACCAGTTACCACATCTGTAAAAAAGTAAATATCAGCCCAGGAAAACATGGCCATAGTGACCTCCGTGGCCACCATGCTCTGGCCTGGAGTCCCCAGCCTTTTCCACCTGTTCAGGGAAGTGAGGGCTCACGCAGGCATTGACCGCCTCCCGTAGGTCCGAGGGCAGTGACCACATCCTCTTTGCGTGACTTGACATGGCTTCCTGGTGCAGCTGGAGGTGAACAGAGATACAGCGAGAGGTTAAAGTTTCACGACACGCATACTGTCACAATCCTGAGGTTTTCAAAGTTTTTCAAGTGTTTTATTTTCAGTGTTACTTTTCATTGAAGTACACAAGAATGCCTGCAAAGACATTTGGTGTTATTTACAAGCTTTTATGCTATTGTCCTTACAGATTTTGCAAAGAAAAGCTATAACAGCTTTACATTTTCACATAGATACCAAAAAGGAAAACACCGTTTTTTACATTTAAAAAAATTTTAAAAAGAGAGTTGTCTTAAAACTTTTGACAGACAGTATGCATAATGAATATAATACCTTTAAGATATGTCTTTAAGATATGCTAAGGACAGTCCAACCCCTGTAAATAGTGCCCCATCAGATTGAGAGCTTTTAAATAGGAGTTACTGAAGGGAACTCTGACTCACACAGACACTTGTCAGACTGGGCAGTTAATCTACATGTCCTGAGAGGCCTGAGCAGGTTCTCTATGCACAGTATGCTGTCTGTTCCAATCACACACAGATCTGTCAGTTAAATGGAGGATGCTCTAAGTGAACCCTACAGTGAGGAATGGGTGGTACAGAGTGTGACAAGTAAGGTTTAGGTTAAGTTAAATGTTTTACTCAGACGTGTTATGGAATACTATACCAATGAAATATACTGCTCACTGGAGAAATTCTTAGAATTATTTCAAACTGAACTGTAAATTCATTTTAATACAGTATTATGCAAAAATATTTAAATGTTTAAAAACACTAATGTTAATATAAATTCACATAAGTAAAACATACATGTAGTTTCATTTGCGATCTTAACCATTTCCAAAGCTCTCCTCGAGTTAGGCCAATATTTACAGTTACTGTCCAATGTTCTTCTAACATTATTCTTATATTTCCATGATACTAACATTAAAATGATTCTATTTTACTGTATATATGTTTATTTGTAGTTATTCTAATGTAAATAGTGTTCTATTGACAAAGTACTCTCAAAAAATGAAACCATTTGGCTGTTTAATCTACAAACAGAAGCTATGTGGACTTATTTAATGTTTTTTCTGATCTAAAGAGAATTATGTTACAATAAAAGGTTAACAAAATTGTTTTGATTTTTACTTTTATGTAGGTAAGAAATTCTGTATGTTGTTGCTGTCAGAACAAAACAGGTTACCCTGAACTGCTGTCTCTTGCAGCGCTAGAATTTAAATACTGATGTTACCCCTGTAGAGACTGTACTGTAATTCTGTAATACTGTAATACTGTTTTATTTAGTATGTGCTTTCTATGGTATAAGCAGGGTAAATACAGTAATAATGCATTAAAAATCGCACCACGTGACTTGCATCAACGCGGTCGGGTATTCTATCGAAACACGCTACCCATCGAGATGTGCAACTGTGTCCTAACTTTACATGCGAAGGAAAAACATTCTAAACTGATGAAAGCTACAAAAAATAATTTTGGTTTGAGTGCATGAATGTCAGTGATAATCAATAATCTGTTTAGACTGCAATCCAGTCATTAGCTGGTGAGGAAGGTGTAACAAAATCACATTTGTTTTTCTTAGAACTTCTTATTGGATCAAGATTCAGTGTTAATGGAAAAGTGAGCTGAAGCTAAAGTATTAAACATCATAATGAAAAATGTGTTTTAGACTTGACAGTTTCTCTGACTTTATTCCAGAGACTAATAATGATTCGGTCAGTGAAGGCAACAAAGACAGAACCGGAGCTGCTCGAGCCTGACCTCGAATTCAACCAAAAGAACATTGTGTAGCCCCACATAGAAATACATTCATTCACAAAAGACCGCTCCATGTCATTCGCTGTATCGCAGTTGGTGGACCTCACGTTTTATGAGGATTACTAAAGGGCACAGAGAGGAGGAGCACATTAAAGTCTCTAGTGTTGAATTAACACCTACCGAGTTTATTTGTGTCCAGCTGGACCGAACACTGTAATTCAATACTGCCTTTTTGCTATCTATAAGGCCCTATCAACCCAGTGGGCTTAGGGAGCCAAAGCTCACTGCATGCTTCTAAATGGAAAAAATGTGGTATGATAATGTATAGTCTTGAAGGCAGTGCTGTTTTCTAACGTCACTCTCAAGGCTTGTTTTGGTCACAGATCTACAATGCCCCCAAAAAAATATTTGGACATTTGTGCCATTCTTAAAATGGGTAAAACTTTATTTTGAGTTGAGCCTGCAGATGTTTAGTAAATGTTAGTAAACCTTTGTATTTAACTGACATTCAACTGAATATCTTGGAATTACTCTATTAAACTTAAAGCTAAACCTTACAATAATGCTGTAGATAAACAGATTGTTAACAATTAAAGTATCTGCAGATAATCTACGGTGCTCACCCAAGATAGCAGTATCCGGAGCAAAGATGTTAGCAGCAGAGGCCTTTAAGATCTGTAATTGCGAGGAGGTGCCCCTATGGAGTAGGCAAGTTTGTCCAGTACATCCCACAGATGCTTGATTAGATTGAGAGCTGGGGAATTCGGAGGCCAAGTCAACATTTAGAACCCTTAGCCATGTTCCTAAAACAATTCTTTTTAGTGGCCATTATCCTGCTGAAAGAGGCAACTGCTATAAAGGAATACTGTTGACATGACGGAGTGTACTTGGTTTGCAACAATGTTTAGGTTTTTGATTTTTGAAGCATAGTTTTTAATATTGTCCTTGCACTGCCAATATGAGGAAGAAGAAAAATAAGAAGAAGAATAGGAGGAAGCACCAGAAAAGAAGAAGAAAATACTGATGGAAAAGCAGAGAACATCCTTTGGTAAGTGATGAGTCAAAGTAGCTTCCACACGAATGGCAGGACGTTTCTGAGCAGAACTTTGCTAAGAGCATCACAATGGCTCTTCAGGCTAGGTCACCTTCTTCAAACTGCTCCATGATCCAGTTTTTATGCTCATGTGTGTACTGTATACATTGTCGGCAGAGGACAGCGGTAAGCATGGGCACTCTGACTGGTCTGCATCTATGCAGCTCCATACACAGCAAGCAGTATTGCACTAGTGTGTTCTGATACACAGCCAGCTTCAACTTTATCAGCAATTTGTGTTACGTTAGTTCTTTTGTGAAATCAAACCAAATGCTAGCCTTTATTCCCCATAAGCATAAATAAGCAATAGACACCCATGACCTTGTCATTAGTTCACTGTTCTTCCTTGGATTTTGGTAGGTTACATCCACTTTGGTAGGTACTATATACTATATATCAGGAGCACACGACAAGACCTGCCGTTTTGGAGATTATCTGACCCAGCCATCAAGTCATCACAATTCATCCCTTGTCAGTGTCACTCTGATTCTTCAACATGCCCATTTTTGTTGTTTCTGTCACATCAACTTGTCACAAAACTGCTGATTTGCTGCTTAATATATTCCATCATTTGACAGATGCCACTGTAACAAGAAAATTGTCAGGGGTTTCATGTTGTGGCTGACTGGTGTAGGTCTAAGCTGTAGCAGGCTGTGTTGGTGTGTTTTAATGTTGTTGCAGTTCAACGGTTTGAATGCATCTGTGCTGACAGGAGCAGCAGACTAAAGGGAACAAACTGCAGTTTTTGGTCACAGGTTCTTGTTTTTTTAGTATCATTTCATTTTGCTCCATATTTTGACACTTTATTGTACACCTATTGACCACAATTATCCACTTTTTTTCTCTATTGCTCAAAAACTAAAAAGCTGCTTTTGACTGTTCTCATACAAAATGGTTTAGTGGCAGATATTTCAGTAAATCCTTAGTCCCTTTATTTGGCTTGCAGAATAAATCATGAGCATTTGGAATATAGTAATATATTGAGGTAGCTCAAGAGGTCACAGGTTCGAATCCTACCTTCAGCACCACCACTGGGTCCCTGAGCAAGACCCTTAATCCCAAGTTGCT
>JBBPDB010000001.1:36177569-36196451 GCA_037974465.1 Brachypetersius altus
AGAGGAAGTATTTCGTGCTGTTCACACTGTGTGCTGTGGTGTGTTCACGTATGACCAGATTGTCACTTTCACTTTCACTTTCATTACCTTATATTAGAAGTTGAGAACATTTTCCCATTGCTCTGTACGGTTGGAATTACAGAGATACAGAGATTACAGAGATACATGTGTTTTTTGGACTTTAAATGACTGTGCTTTAAACGAACATTGCAATAATGGGACTGAAGGTTAATAAAGCATTTTAAACAGCACAAGAATTTGGTCACAATAAAACGTAATTACATAATTACTATCAATTTGTTTATTTATACAGACTTACGATAAAGCAGAGATAAAGCAGTTTAAAAAGTGGAAGCATGTGGTTTAATTTGCTTATTTATACAAACTTATGAGTTAAAGCAGTGCATTAAGGTCATTTTACTCTTTACCTATAAAAACTGGTTTGTCTTCTGTCTGTACAGTTCCCATTATTACATGTGTTTCTTTGACTTTAAATAAGTGTGCCTTAAAAGACCATTGTAATAATGTGACTGAAGGTTGGCAAAACAGTTAAAAGTGGGAGAATATGGTTACAACAAACAAAACATAAGAACTTTATTATTCATTCATTTATTTATACAGACTTATTGTTCCCCAGTTAGAGCAGTGCAGTAAGGCCATTTTGCTCTTTATCTATAAAACCTCTTTTGTCTTTTGTTTCCAAAGGCAAACAATGCCACTGGCTTTCGAGCTGAACCAGCAACATGCATGTGACAACCGAAACTGACCTGCTAAACTTGCAGGCAGCTGCTCAGTGTCTTCTCCAGAAGGTCATATCTGATTATGAAAATGGCAGCTCCAACACTCACCTCTTTCCATTTTGTGAACCTTTCTCCTTTGATCAAATAGTCTTTGACCTCAGGCTCTTTCAAGGTGTAGCGTTTCCTGATCATCTTGGCCTGGTCAGCTCGGTGTGTGGCGATGGGACATCAGGGCGGATGTGACACTGACAGCAGTGGACACTCAGGTGGCTCTTCTAAAACCACCTTGCCTTTGATATGCATTGCAAATGAGCACATTGAGGGAGGACCCAACTGTGATTGGTGAGAGAAAAGGTCTTTCTTGATAGTTAATAAGAGCTTTAACCCCTTCAATTACAGGCTCATGATTCAGTAAATACTTTAAATAATTACATGAAACTAAAAAGTAAATTATGCAATTTAGAGTGAGGATCTGTAGTGTATGCCACATAGAGCTTAATGGCTCATTTGTTTAAACAAAACTAGCTTTTAGAAGATGGTGAGACGCTCAAGCAGAGTGTCCATGACTGTGTAGAACCTTAAGAATCCTCAGTGATGGTGATGCCGATGATGACCACAATAAGACCTTTGTTGATGAAGACAAATTCTTCTCTCCTGAACATTTCAAAGACATGAGTTGGGGCCCTCATGGATTTTTATTTTTCAGCTGAATAACCATAATATTGAGGTTTTTCCTAGAACTGTTAAAGCCAAGAGCCATTTGAGAACATTTTGTGGAGAACTCATAGCTCCATACTCCAGTCCTCTGACTCATAACAACATAACCTACATGTCTTACATGGTATCTTTATAGTAGTGATCAAATCAGTTATAGATGTTGCTGAATAATAAGTATTAAGATTAATGATGAAAACAATAAGCTGAGAATTTAAAAGCTATGCAACCAGTTTTGGACTATCCCTTTGAAAAAGTCATACAACATGTGATCATGTGAAATATCTAAATGATACACAGGTTCATAATTAAACATGTAACATAGAAGGTTCATGTGATCATGTGACTTACATTGTTCCTCTCTAAGGCTTATGTATTGTTGGGTTAGGCGTTGGCTAGTTATTATTTGGACAGTTGTATAGATGCGCTGACTGCAGTATCTTGGTTAAATAGCTGACTCAGATTTAAGCTGTTTTTCAGGTAAGAAACAGTTGTGGAATTCTTAAGCACTGATGTACGTTGCTCTGGATAAGAGCGTCAGCTAAATGCCGTAAATGTAAATGTAAATGCAAGGACAATTTGATTGTGTGACAGTGTTAATATGTGATCACACATGACAAAGTTTATATTATGGAGTCACACATGACATAATGTGAGTACTATGAGATCATATGTAACAAAATGTGGATAATAATTCTTTGCATGTGATGTGATATTATATTACACTTAATTGTGACAAAAAATTACAAATGAATGAGCCTGAAGTGTCCAAAATGTGATAATTGGCAGCCATGTAAAATACAGTACATTACACTCAGAATGGCGAAGCTCAGTGTGGTTCCAGAAAAGGCTCTTTATAGCCATAAATATAAGCAACATAAAGCAGATGTTTCATTTATGGATAATCATTGAACAATTCCGGAAAAGCCTTTAATGCAGGGTCAGGCTTCTTTTAATGGGTTTCATCAGAGATGCCCCCCTCAGAGTAGTTTGGGTAATAGTCAAATAGCAACTAGCCCAAAAATAACACATGTAAATCCTGGAGGCAGGTGTTAGCAAACTATAAACCCTGCTGGCAGGCTAAGATAAGCTACTTACATTCTTTACAAATGTGAGTCACAATCAGTGTTTTAAGATCTAAAGTTAACCAACCTCATGTCAAAAAGAGTGTGCATATGTTTTCAATGTATTTACATGTGCTACAGCATTCTATATTCTATATTCTATATGCTATATTCCACATACCTTAACTGTCTATATTATAGTTCCTTTGGGTGATTATACCACATCAGTCTGTAAGGCATCATATATGAGACTGACAAATTATGACAAATGAATAATGTAGTAAATAATGTATCAAAACCATTGCCTTTAATATTATTTGATCTCAGAATGGCCCAGAAATTTCACCACATCTGGGGGATCCTCACATTTTCCTATTGCATGTTCATGTTTTTTATTTGGCCCCTCAGAAACAGACTTAGATCTCTTAGTCTCAGGTGTTTCTTAACACCTGGTTTTGTGTTCAGCATGCTTTCTCTGTAATGGTCCCACCCTTTCCAGGCTCCACCTTCCACCTTTTTTCATTTCATCCTGTCACACCCCAAATGCCACCTTGTAATGTGTGTTGTCATGTGATAGTTGCACTACTGTATAAGAAGCCTTTGTGTTTCTTTAAGAATGATGATAATAATAATCAAGTCAATCAGATCAAATCAAGTAGGCTTTATTGTCATTTCAACCACACACACATGGTTCACTGTGAAATGAGATCACGTGCCTCCAGGATCATGGTGCAACACATGAGTAGAACAGAACAGAGCAATACAAGACCACAAGTGTGCAAGAAACACAAGTGCAACAATACAATTAGACAAGACAAAACAAGACAACATAAAATATAAAGTTAAGTGTAAAGTGTAAACATTCAGTGCAATCAACAATAGCTACAGTCTGGATGAATACAATATTTTGACAGATACTGTATTCTAGTAGCGAGAGTCACATGTGCAAAAAATAATAGTATTTTTTATATATAGTGCAACTTTCTCAAACTCCAAGTTGCTTTATAAATGATTTATTAAAGAACAAATAGCAGAATTAAGAACAGGAGTAAAACACGCTTTTAGTTGGGTTTTGAAGGAAGCAAGAGAAGGAGCGTTGTGAGGATTCTGAGGGAGAGAGGTCTACCACCCATTAAAGACAGTTGAAATTTGGGGACATTAAGTAAGCCAGTACCAGACAAACTTAAAGACTTTTGCTAGGTCTTGTGTGGGCATATACATGTGTGATGTGGGTGTTGGCTGTATTGTTTTGTCTCTGCCTTGATTTCATCATTTACAATGATAAATTATAGTGTTATCACAGATTTTTAAAACCGCTAAAAACACGCATACACATTCACCTCTCCATATATAGCAAGAAGCATGCATTTGCAGCTGACAAATCTGGAGTGATTTGCATGTTGCGATCATGTTAAATTCATGCCTTGAATATTTTTGGCTGAGAACAAAGTGGATATTAGAACGGTATATCCAGTGTCAGAATTCCTAATAATGTATCAATAAATATACACTGACAACCCACTGCATTAGGTACATCTACCATAATGATGATAATAATAATCAAGTCAAGTCACCATAAGAGCGTCTGCTAAACTTAAACCTACAGACTGTTGTCCATCTGTTTCCTTGCATCATTTCCAACTCCCCTTAACCCCATTTATCAATGCTCAGGGCCTCTACAGGGCCACCAGTGGGCAGGTGTTGTTTGTGTGGTGGATCGTTATCAACACAGCAGTGACACTGATACAACAGTGGCTTGTTACTTTGTGTGTGCTGGAAAGAATGGATCACTCACAGCAGTGCAACTGGAGATCTAGCTTTCAGCACACTGTAGCTCCAACCCTAAACTTAGTTGCACTGCTCCTCTATAGGAGCAGATCAATAGGAGCAGATCCAGTCTTCTGGATTGATTGTGGAACTGTTAGTCCATTAGAGGGACCCTTGTAACTGAAGTTATCAAGAGTAATGGGCCAAAACTGAACCACAGTGCTGCAAAAAGCTAATTGCCCATTACCGTAGAAGCCTCAAATGGGAATTTACCAACAATATCTTTATAACAAAATACTGAGTGGGAATGCTTATGAGCACATAGTAAACTTTATTTCCATTCATAATGTAGGCACACATTTGAAGATTATCTTCACTGGACCTATATTAAATAACAAAAACAAAAGTGGCTGAATACTTGTTTCCTCTAATATAATTATTGACAACTAAGATCTAAAGACTCCCACAACAAAACTGCAGTGAGGAATGTCAATTCAGTACAACTATGAATGGACGCATATTAGCTAATGTAGAAGCAGGAACATTCAACAGAAATAGAAAGGATTGTCTTTTTTGGAAGGAGGGTTAGAAATATATGAAGGAAGTGTCTTCAGACGTTTATAGTCAGGCTAAGTAGGCCATTGTGCTTGTACATCATTAATTAAACATGAAAAATGAGTCAAAGGCATCTTGTACAATGTGTGGTTACAGTTGAGTACAAAAGCTATTAAACATTCATGACATATTTAAGAGTGATAAATAATGTAGGAGAAGATTTCAGGAATAGTGGCGTGTATTAGTATATTTTGGGAGACACAGACGTTTCTTGTCAGAGAAGGTAAAATGCTGGCTTTTACAGTAATGTGAAACGCATACAGGAAAAGTGTCTCATAATATTGCAGTGTTGTGGGAGGAGCTCCTCCCAGTTTTCCTTGCAGTTTTGTTAGCTTTTGTTAATTAGCTTTTTCTCATGTATAGTTTGTGATGCCGATTAACTGATGAGGAATAAAATAAACATTTATTTGTTTAGAAAACAAAATGTTATAGTCGTATTTCAGCTGAAGGTGAATGCATCAGGAAGCATCTGACCCTGAACAGGAGTTTGATCAACATATTTATACAATGAGATGCCGTACTCTCCAAACAAGAGGGCTTAAACTGATGGCATATGGGTGCTACAAAGTTCCAAATGGTTCCCTTTCTTTCTTTCTTTTTTTTTTTTTTACCTTTTTTTGCTGAACTTATGAATGGTCAGTCAGGAGTCAGTCTCAATTGATGAGAAACCACTGGTAACCTATCTTCTGGTAACTATCTTGTTTGGGTGATGAGGTAATCCAGAATACAGATAGCATTAGTAACCCTATTCAAATCAAACATGTTAACCCTTCATACATAATTCATTTAATTGTAATACCGTTTATTTTCAGTTCATCTTTAATTTGATTCCACACATTGTGAGTGTTGCTCGTTTGTTTGACATCTTATTTCAACCACACTAGTGTTCTGAGTAGTGTTAGAAGTAGAATATATTTGGTTTCTGCTAACTTAGTAGTCTTAATGACTGACAAAAGTGCTTGTACCCGCTGTAATACTCAGGTCGGTCCATGCAAGGTTGATGAACAGTACAACACAAATACAAGAATGTATGAACCTTCTTGATCCCACTGGAGATTTGCCATGGGTTGTGACCCTGTTCATGGATCTGTTTCACTTAAACCAAACTTCAAACTTCAAAAATTGTATCTCTTTAACAACACTGTTGTCAGTTTGAGATTAAATTGTAGCCATATGCACTGCACTAATAATGTTGCTTTTCAATTGTACACTTGTGTAATTATTTTTCATATCTGAGGAGCTATTCTTTTAATTATTTCTCATGTATCCGTCACCATGTGCACTATGTTACTGTACCTGACCACTTTGCTACTTGAAAAGTTGGTCATGAATCCTGCTTCGATTTCTTCATTCCCCCTTTACACCACTTGTATTGAAATACATCTGTACATAATGTCATATCATGACTCGAAAACATTTGTGGTTCACATCACATGAATCTGACTTTTGCAGTGTAAATAAATGTGTGCTCCTTATTTGCCAAGCAACAGGTCACCGTTGGCCTACTTATTAATATTTTAATGATGTTTGTGGCCTAATAAACTAAATCTATTCTCATAAAGCATTCATAAAGGCTGTCTTATTCAAAACTTGTGACAGGCACTAACCAGCAGGAACATTTTGTTTTAAAACGCCAATAAAATGAGTGTTGCTGTCCTAGGTGCTGAATGGCCTCCCCTCGTTCCAGTTCTCATTAGTGATGACTTTTTCCTAAATCTCTTTATATCCTTCACTGCCTTCTACTGCCTAAACAATCCGTCCAGCAGAGCTCACACTGTCAAACACAGCACAGCAGAATGACTCAGGTGTTGATTTTCACCGTAAAACCTATTTTTGTGTCAAAACTCAACGCTCCTCTCTGAACACCTCGCATGCCCTTTAAGCACCTGAGCATCATGTCCCTGAGTCTGTCTCCTCTTCATCCCTGGACGCTGATTGGCTGCAGCCGGGCCGTCCCTTTAAGTCCCTCTCCCTCCCCCTCTGCTGTATTTTTAGCTGAGCAAAGCCTCTCCAGCTGGTGAAAAACACCAACAGCATTGTGTGTGTATGTGTTTGTGAGTTGCTGTGTGTATGTGTATGGTTTCTCATCGTTTCTTATTATCGTGCTTCTTCCACGCACTTGCTGCGTTTTGCTGCGCGGTTGCTCTGGATGGTGCGAGTGCAGAACATCTGGAGAGACACTCGGGCACCTCGGAGCTCCCTGGCCATGACGGATCTTTGAGGCGCGAGATGGACGAAGAGAGGGGGGATTAGAGCGGAGAAGAGGAGAGGAGGCCCTAAAGATTGTGGGGCTGCAAAAAAATAATTACACAGATAATAAACTCAAGCAAAAGAGGCCAAGACGGACGGGGTCGCGGAGCATCGGGGTAAGAAACGGGGCAACATGCGCGAGAGGGACTTCGCGCCGGGGGCTGACCGGGGCAAGCCGGCCACCTACACGGGGGACAAGAAAGCCAAGATGGCCGCGAAGACCAACAAGAAGTGGGTGAGGCTGGCCACCGTCTTCGCCTATGTGCTCTCCGTGTCTCTGGCCGCCATCATCCTGGCCGTCTATTACAGCCTCATCTGGAAGCCCGCGACGGGCTCGGGCGCACCCCCGAACGTCTCCAGACCCGTCACCCCCTCTCCCAACGCAACCGGGGACTCGAGCAGCACCAACACCACCGTGGACACGAGCAGCACCAACGCCACGAGCGCGTGGGAGCCCGCGGGTAACGCCACGAGTCACAACCTGACCCTCACTGACTCCGAGCCCTGGGGCGCGCGCTCGGTGCTTGTGCACAAGGCCACGAACAGCAGCAGCGGAGGGGCGCAGGACGGAGGGGCGCTGGAGACCACCGAAGAGGAATAAGAGAAAGAGAGAGAGTGGACAGGAGTGCTGGTAGGCAGGAGCAGGAGCACGAGGATGAAGAAAAATTAGATGCATAAGAAGACTTCGGTGCACTGGATGCCACTGAACACCAGTGAACACCACGGGATGCTGTAGCTAGTGGCCAGTGGACACCTATAGGACACCATTTGTACCCCAGTAGACATCGCTGGATACCAAGTGGACACTGCTGGGCACCACTGGATTCCTAGTGGACATTGACAGAACACTGTTTGGACCCCAGTGGATACCAATTGAGTAATGCTGGGCACCGATAGACCCCAGTGGAGACCACAGCATATTCCTCTGAGAGCATCATCCTTTTCCTGTGTTAGTACCATAAAAGCATCAAGAATGTAATCTCTCATTTACTGGGTTTGCCTTAACACATGGACCTGCCGAGGATGCTGAAAGAGCCTGTACACACACAGGCCTGTCTGAAGCATTAAACTCTCTCCAGTCACATCAGTGTGCTTGCATATCCTTAAAGAGCATTTGCTACCTGCCTGCAGAGAGACGCATCTAATACGAACTACTGGCTGAACATGATGAACTGCAGCCTTTTTTTTCTTTAGGACATGGATGGGGGGTTTTTGGGTGGTAAAATATGAAAGGCGGAGGGTTTGTGTCCCTATAGCCGTACTAATTAATCAGGAGGCCTAACAGAGGAGCCTGTGTTCAGTTCAGCTCAGGTACGTGCAGATATTCATGCCAATGTAAATGCAGATGTGTATGTGCTCATATATGCATACACACACACACACACACACATATATATATATATATATATATATGTGTGTGTGTGTGTATGTATGTATAGGGCACAGGCTCTGAACTTTCTGCATAGTTATGGGAATTTAAAACTTTTTACAAAAATAATGTATACTAACTACATATATATTATCAACACTAAGACTAATAAACACCCTTGTAAGAAAATAAAAAACACAACGTGGATGTTTTGTGATAAAGGTCTTAGATATACTTAGACATACAATATGTTCACATATTAAAAATGAAAATAGGTAAGGGTTATCTGTAGAACGAGGTAGATCCACTGAGTAAGCCAAGCAGTGTGCATTAGAGGCAGGTTGGGGCTCCTTGAACTGTTGTGGGGGCCTGAAGTGCTCTTCTTGGTGAGGCTATATATGAGTGAAGTGGTGCACTGGATGGAAGTACAGTGGGCAGATACTTACAACAAGAAAAAGTGAACATTTGGGTTATGTAATGTTATATAATCAGTGTGGCACACCACATTTCAATATTCGCTTTGTCCACTTAGGGCTGGTGAAGGGTTAAAACACCGGCTCTAGATATTATCAAGGTCACCGTAGCCTAAGCAAGGAAAAAAAGGCGATTTGCATGAGGAACCCAAGACAAGCTGTTTGTTCTGTCTGTTAACTGTTGACCTTAAGTTAAGCCTGAGAGGACGGATCCACAGTAACATCACAGACTGTTTAAATTCAGAGGATCAAGACAGATTCCTTTCTGAAGCAGTGGTTTATTTTTTTTGCTAGACTGTTCATGGCCATCCCCCTCAAATCTGTAGGCCTGTACCTCCCTGGGTGTGTGTGTGTGGTAATGGAGCAGAGTGTTTATGGACCTCTATCAGGATGCAGAGTTGAGAGCTCGTTCATCTTCTGAGTCATTTCTAGCAATCTCTCTCTCTCTCTCTCTCTCTCTCTCTCTCTCTCTCCCTTCCTCTCTATTTCTCTCTCTTCAATGCTTGGAGGGTTATCGATTGAGCGCTGAAGTTAAACACAGGGACACAGAAGTGCATTACACAATCCAGCTACTGCTCTATTTACAGCTCTCTTCATCATACACACTGCTCTGATGTACACACATAAAGAACAAGAGAGAGAGGGTGAGATAGAGAGGGACAGAGAGAGATGGAGCAATAGGAGGGTAAGAGGGAAATAGAGAGGGAGTGGGAAAAACAGTCATGGAGTAATGGAAAGGGGCAGAGGACACACAGACAGAAAAAGAATATGTGTGGATTTGTGAGGAAGTCTAAACACTCATGAGCCTGCACTGTTTACTTTGTCCTTAGGTTCAGGATATAGTAACTAGCAGGAAGCTGCTTCTTATAAACAAGGTGTCCGTGTCCCAGGGGGCTCCTTTCATTCAGTCTTTCAGTCTGCACTCATGATGAAGACAGAGGACTGATTAGTGCAAAATTATTCAGATCGGCTCTCCTCTGATTTCTTAGCAGCTTGAACTCTTTGGCTTGAATCTGCATTAGCATTGTTAAGACTAGACAGGCACAAAATGCAATAGTCATGACACAAGAACCGTTCTGACTGGTCCAGCACATTTGAACCGATTTACTGAATGTCACTGATAAAGAAACACACTCTCTACGCTCTTCATATGGGTGCTATAACACATCCATTTAAACTCTCCAGCCAGTCTTAAAATGAGGTGCCAAAAAGGGGTTTAGCCTTCCAAAAAACATTCACTTGATTGTTCTCTGTAAAAAGTCTAAAAACACTCAGTTGAAGAGTTATATAAACAGCAAAAGGGGTTCTTCTATGGCGATTTCATATTTACGAGTGTAGAAGACAGGGATAACAGCAACAAAAGCTTGATAACATTTCAACAGCATTACTTCTCATTGCAGACGTTTTCCTGGTTCCAAACTATTAATACTCTATTTCTTTTCATAAAGAAGGGATTTTATTTCCCATACTACATTGATCCCAGACGAAATTACTTGAGTACTGTGCATTTAACATATTCACCTGAGTGAAGCAGGGGGCTGCCGACACCGGTGTCAGGGGAGCAACCTTTTGATTACAGGGGCAACTCCCTAACCACCAGGCCACCAGCCGCCCCAATGAGGGGCTTGTTTCTAAATGCAGACGCAACCTTAATACAGAATACAAAAATAATTCTTAGTGTAAGTAATTAGGCGAAAGATAATGTAATTCTGTTATTTAAATAACAGCAAAACAACACTAATAATTCTTATTCTTTTTTCCAGTGGGCAGTGGTTTATGGCACTCTACAGTTAACAGTCTAAATCCAGACTATCCAAACTATCCATACACAGTGCTCAAGCACTGCTCAACCCCTGAGAGTAGGTGGGGTTGGGGTTTGCTGGAGGCTGTGTGGTGATCACATGATTTCTCAAAGGACACTAGTGTTAATCATATACACAAACAAGAGCAACAGCAAGAAGCTTCAACCTCCGATCTACCGCTGACTCTCCGGTTGGTTTTATGTGACAAAATCTGTAATGATGCTGTTTGATCACCCAAGAGCTGGTCTTCCAGCAAGAAATGTGACTAAAATCAGGACAGGTCTTCATTGTGGAAGTGACGAAAACGTGTGATGATAACATGTGTAACCGTACTGTACCATGACGCCCAAAGACAGTATACTGTCTTTTGCTGATCAAGTCTGTTAGAGCAGAAAAAAAAACTATGTCAAGAGTATTCCAGGACCAGGAACGAGAACCGCTGAACTAGGACTGAACCACTAAAAAATACTGCAAACACAGCTTTATAAATGGCTGAGAGAAAATGAGGGTTATGACCTAATGTTATAGTAGGCTTTCAGCTTCAGCTGCATGAGAAATTCTACTGAGCAACTGAGAGAGAACTGGGACCAGTGGGGGAGGTCAAAAAATGCATCCACACACACACACACACAACTTTGTATTACCTAACATGACTCCATTTTCAGCTTACAGTAGAAACGATGACTCTGAAGCAGCTGCCCTGCGCTGTGTGTCTCTGAGGGAGTTCATGGTGTCGGAGCGGGACCCAGGTGCGGCTGATATAATGTGCTATGCGTCTGGAGACTCAGGAGCCATTTTACAACATACTGCAGCAAAAGGCTCCAAGAGACATTTAAAAGTGCGGAAAGTGCTGAAGCAGAAAGGCCTCTGCAAATTTTCCAGCATTGTCATCCATGTAAGCAGGTTCATGGAGAATTTATGTCGAGCGAATGGAGGAATACAGTTGGAAGTGTGGGCCTGTAAACACAGATGGAATTCTCTTTGCAGGTGATAGTGGCTAAAAGGAAATGATGTGAGAAACAAGTTTCTCTGTAATAATCACCCGTTTTCTTGTTTCATGCGAGTTTAAAACCAATGTCTAAACAGTGTCCATCAGAAACTCCTGCTTTGTGCTTCCACTAACTGGGCCCTTAATGAACACCCCCCTGCGTTATAGCTCTATTATACAGGGCTTCTATACAGATGCTAACAGACAGCAGCTCTGTTGTTATAAACACAGTGGTGTCAGTAGAAAGGTGTGGCATTCCAGCAGACAGAGGTTCTGTGGTCCGTAACTCAACAAGAATTAGAGAACGGCTAACACAAATTGAGCATGTGCACTAACTAGCCAGGTTGTATGTTTCTGATAGTGGTCAAAGACTGTGTACATCAAAAATTACACCCTTATGAAGACGATTAAGAACTGGATCATTGACGTTACATTTACAGCATTTAGCTTTAATTCCCAAACTACAGGGGCCATCTCTCTGGAGCAAGCTGGGGTTAAGGCTCTTGCTCAGGAACCCAGTGGTGGTTTGCTGAAGGTAGGATTTGAATCCATGACCCCTTGGACCAGAGGCAAGTATCCTACCCACTAGGCCACAGCCATCCATGATCAGAATTTCATCCTGGATAAGTGCTCTCACGAAAGGCCTGAATGTGGGTTCAGGTGCAGCTGATCCAGTTTCGTATTATTTGACGTCATGGAAACACAAGAAAACAGCTACCCAGTGAAGACTATTAATTAAAAAGCTGTTTAACCCCAGAAACCCTTATGTGTGCCCACATTTCTAGTGCGCCCACTTGAATTATTTTCATGGTAGTAATCAATCATTTTAAGACTGCACATTCAAAAGCAGAACCTGAAAAAATCAGGTTCTAGTATATTTTCCTCAAGCCTAAGACAGATGGAACCGTAATAATGACCATGATACACAACCGAGTCATGTTATGCCACTCTAAAGCATCTAATACCGTTAATGAGCTATTTTGTTTCTAAGCTTAGTTTATTAACTGACATGAAACACCATTCCGCTCTGTCTTAGTACACACAATGTCTACACTTACACAGATGTGTAGTGTCAAGCAAGGTTACATGTTTTATTGTGTTGGATAACTTATTCATAGCATTTGCAGTTAAGTAGTAAATTAGAAGTAAATTTCTGAAAATTGCAAACATCAACATACCATTCAGGTTTACATGCAGGTAATATTACTGGTCATGTGCTTGGTGACTTTATCCGGACAACTAAAGAATTCACTGATACCAAAGACACACAAGTACCATTAGGTCTTACTGGTACAAATAACCATAAAATTTGAATCTTCACCACTGGAACAATATCCATTATGAAAGCAGAAAAAAAGCAGAGTTCCAGTTTTCCGGTGACAATTGTCAAAGAAAACTGTCTTAACAATTCATACTGAACTATAGGGTTTAAGATGAACTGAATAATACGCTTAGGGCTCAAGGGAGTTCTATGTGTGGCTAAGAGAAGACAAAAGAGACCATCCTTTACAGAACAAATCATTGTGGCTTATGGTCACCACATTCAGGCCTAAGGGTCAGGACATTGGTACAGTATTGATTATAGAAGATCTTGCCAATCAATATGCAGTCCAGGATCTCTGAACATCCTCAACAGCCACATCTGCTCTTGCCTTCTCCACCGAGACTGAGGTTTCACCTGCACACTTATTCACGAGAACAGGATTAATGGTAAGGAACAGTCACGGTATCTAAAAGTGATCATTATTTTGTGGTGTGTTTCTATATACACTATGTGCCTGTATACTATAGGGAATATAGGATATAGTGAAAAGCCTGCAAATGTAAAGAAACCAAGAAAAAATAAGTGTTTTACAAAAGCTTGCTGAACTGAAATCTGGGGATAGATGAGAAAATCTGAAATTCCTCAGTAGATAAACTTTCTTTTTTCCTTCTGTTACTCCAGCAGTTACATTCAGTTGCAATTATTTTGGTGATAGTAGTGCTGACATCCTGTACACATGCATTTGATTTTAACCCACCTGGTTCACTCAGTACTGCATGTAAAAAAACTCGTCATTGGCTCCCTGCCTGAACAAGTGGACTCTTAAGGACTCTTATTGATGTAACATGGTGTATGTTACATCAATAAGAGTCCTTAATCCACATCGGAATTCATCAACCAAAATACAGTATGATCCCGAAAAATCATGGATGGGTGGCGACTGGACTGATGCACCAAGTAAGGCCACAGCCACAGATCAGCAGCAAAAAGTCTAGGGCAAACATTTTTTGTTTTCAGAAATTTGAGTCTATCGATGTGTGATTCAGCAACGTGAGGCATTGTCAAGTAACGTCATTTCCGCCAGACAATGATTAGCGAATACAATAAAATATGCAAAAATATCCAAGTGCAATATTACACTGTGTTATACATAGTGTGTATGTAAAAATAATGTGTGGTTCCCAGACTGAGACACCGGGATGATACAGTTATCATGCATCTAATCACATGACTTGGAGACCTTGCTGTGGAACACCGAATCTCCCAGGAGGACGCGGCTGCCCCAGAGAGAGCATTTTGCAAAATGTAATTAAAAGAGTAACAGAATGGAAAGCTCCATTCAGTTGGTGAAGGGAGCCATTTCCAGAGCAGCAGGCCTGAGGGAGGGATGATTCAAGATTAATAAGAAACTAATCCCAAATGAAGGCTCCCTTAACGCAGCCAGTGCTAGGCAGCAGGAATCCGTTTTTCAAAAACATCTTTGTATCCGCTATGCTGGGTTTTATTTTCTTATGGGATACATTAAGCACCATGCTGTGATCTTTCTCTCTGGTGCAATTCTATTTCATGGCAACCACCACTCATTTGTGAGTGCAAATTAACAAATGAGAAGTGGTTGCCATGAAATAGAATTGCACCAGTCCTTTCTTGCTATAACCAGAATAAGCAAATGCTTAGGGCCCCAACATGAGGTGAGTAAAACATATTTTATCAAAAAAGCATAAAAGCTTTACTTTTTATTTAATATTGACTTGTATTTTGCACTCTATTCCATATTATTAGGCCAGTAGGTTGTGGGTACCATGAACCAGCCTGATGGTGGTATGAAGTATCGAAGCTTTTGAATCTCTTCTCATTCCACGTGCCAAATTATCGTCAATTGATGTCAAATAGATTTATCCATTGCTTTTGGATGCTCCAGACCTGTGGACTTCTATTCTCTTCAGACCGCTTTAAACTTCTCTGCTAGTCCAGAATGCATGTATTTTGTTGCTCAACATCTTTTATTCATTGTGGTCCATATAATGAGGCATCGCAAATGAGGTCATGGGGGGGAACTGAAAAAATACACTCATCCACAGCCATAAACCTGATTTCTATATACATTATATACATTGTATATTTACACACAATGTATATATTCAGGTAAAAAACAAGTTATAGTACTGATATTTATAACACAAGATAATTCTGTAGAATACATACAAAGATCTTTAACATCCCTACAACTGACTTGATAAGTTCAGGTTTATAACACACTGTCCCTAGGTCAGGGTGCCATGCAAAATTTCTTTACAGACTAATGATATGGAAGATGAGTGAAGCCATAGTTACTATAACAGTTTCCATAATCAGTGAACTGCACTTCAGTCATCTCCATTTCACCACATCCAAGCAAAGCTAAAAAAAAATGTACATCTAAAATTGTATATGTACAATTTACAATAGTAGACAAATCAAGACTATTTTGGAATAATAGGTAAGGCAAAACAAGGTCATGTTTGGAGAAAGAATACCTTACCTACAGTGAAGTATGGCGGTGGGAGTTTCACGAAATGCTACTTCTCTGCGAACAGTACTGAAGCATTACAATTCATCCATCTCATCAGCCAAGAAAGACATCGACATTTCAACCAAACAAATATACAGCCAAAGTGACAATACATGGTTTCCTCCTCCTTTGTCCAGTACTGCAGGGCCCAGTGCGAGAGCTGGGATCACATGCATTAGCCAATCTCTTGATGTTAACTCCACTGAAAAATTAAGGATTATGAAAGTGAGTCCAACCTATGTGTCCTCGTAGCTATGGGGAACTGAAGGTTTGACGAGAGGAATGGGTCAAAACTAAACCAGAATGCAGATCAAAAGTTACTTACTTCTTAAGGACATGTCAAAGCCAAAAAAAACACAAACTACTCAGGTTATTCATTAAACATTTGAATATTTCCTACCTATCATTTTAGATTAAAAAAAAAAAAACTGTTTACATGTTTGAATACATTTAGTATGTAATCAAAATGTACCTTTAGAGCAGGGGTGTGAAGTTCTGGTCCTGGAGAGCCAGTGTCCAGCAGTTTGATGGTGTTTCTCCTCAAATACATAAACCTGACAATTAACTGTCGAGCTCAACCAGGTCTAAGCAGGGAAATCACCAAAACATGCTGGAGCACAGCCCTCCAGGACCAGAGTTCGACACCCCTGCTTTAGAGCACTGGAAGTGTAGGTTTTAAAAATAAATATAAAATGTGCCTTAATTCTTGATTTATTTATCTTGCTTACCATTCAATTCAACCATGACTTGTTCATTATTTAACAGGATATATTAAATCTCAATTAAATTATGCACGCACTCGACATTCTTTTGGTTTCATTGTAGTTGTGGGAACAATTTTTGTGTGTTTTAAGCCTCTATCACAGTGATGTCTTGATTCTGATTCCAGAAACATCTGATGATCACAGAGAACAACAAAAGAGACAAAATCCCAAAGCATACAAAAGAGTGATGTAATGAATATTTGGATAAATAACTGAGATCAAGCGCAGACAGTTCAGCCAAAGTCTCTTTAATACGAAGTACACAAAGTTTCAGATCCCGATGGACACAAAGTGACAGTGGCAATGTAAATATTAATTATAGCAAGATAAAAAAAAACCTAAATATTAAATTAGCCACTTACTCCATGCTTAAACCAAATACCGAGGATTTATCTTAATTCAATACACACATTAAAAGCTTTACTAATAGTTTTACGAACACTGAAATGGTCAGAATAGGCCTGTAACAATACACTGTTGTACTGAAACACTGATGGTGGACCCCGATCGGGGCTTAGGTAATAAAATGAGAACATGAAGATAGCGGATTGTAGATGTTGGTATTTTAGGCCGTCTGTGTTTTATACTGCTTTACATCCAATAAATAACAGATTATGGAAAATGTTTTATCCTCATTTAGCTGTAGGACAATTTCAAATGTATCCTTCCAGGCCTATTTCAACAACAACAAAAAAAAAAGATTCTGTTGAAGCAACTACATTCTGAAGAAAAATGTTAGCTGTCAAAAGCCTTCTTAAAAGGGTTTGTATCATACAGTGTATCAAATGAAAATTCATCAGCTGTAACATTTCATTGACATTCATACAAAATAAAGTGCTTATAAACGTATCTTAAAGCAGTAAACATTGCTTAAACTGACTTCACTCCCATATTTCACTTCCTCAAGTCCAAAAACATGTGCTTACAAAAATAAATATAGTCTCTAATGGAAAATGAGAAGGCTTCCATTCAGTATCAAATGACTTCTTTCCTTTGTAGGTTTCAAATCAGTGTTGGCATCTATGCAACTTGCATATAGGAACATGCATATAGTCCTTGTTTTCAATTGGGAACCAATTTGAAAGCTGCTCGTTTTGTGCATTTTGACGAAATTTCTTCTCTCAGTTGAACATACAGTTTTCAAAGAACTCCATAAAAACAAAGCTTAAGTTAGACATTCAATATGCTGTATAGTGCTTTTAGCCTAAATTCCTTTCAATTTCATCAAACCACAGAACCCAGGCTGATGTTAATGTTTAGCTGTAGTCATTTTTAAAGAAAGTAAACCAGTCTATTTACCTCCAAACGTACTCAAATCATTTCAAGTCATAAAATCATACCATTACTTTCACAACCCTCCTTTCCTATCTAGCGTTCTCAGTGAAAACACACAGTTTCAAGTTACCTCTATGACCTATGAATTAGCAAAAGGAGTTAAATACAGTAGATAAAACAACTGCTGTGCTAATTTCGCATTAGTTCCTCCCAGAACCATTCTCGGAGTTGGAATAAGCTAAAACAGGCAAACTGCAGTCCAGCCTTTTGCTTGTTTTGGTTGCAATCTTAAGTCTCGATCCAGACGTGAATATGGAGGAAGGCTCTGTCTAAACTACTTTTCCATTCTCTCGGGCCTGGATGGGGGAAAGGGGATAAAGAACAAAACATTAGGTCACAAAACATATTACAGGTTTACAAATGACCAAAATCAACCTGTTGTATGGCTGTTGGGGTTAAAAGGTGATAGTTTTAAAGGTGATAAAACTCAGTATAATGCATAGGTTTAATACTTTCTTATGCAATCTTTCCATTCTATTCAACTCTATGCTGTAGACGTCTAAGAGTTTCTTTATAAACAGAAATAGCTAAAGGCAGTGCACAAGTCCAATGTGTGCAAAACTCAAAATACTAGTACAGCACTAGCTACTCTCACTCTGAATGACAAATATAAATCTGTGTGTAGTATCAAACAGTCAGGAGACATAAGAACACAGCAGGCTAGCTAGCCTCGAGGCTCTTCTGGGCCCGTCTGCTTATCTTCTCATCTCTATTCCTACTCCCCTTGCTTTAACAGTCATGTGCTCTCACTCCCACTTCTCCCTCAGGATCACATTTCCCTCTCAAATGCTACTTCCCAACCAGACACTATTCTCATGCCCGATGATGTTAAGAGCCCGGGTTGTTGCCTCATTACAATACATGTGAATATCTGTTACGCGGATTGTTTTGTCTTTGGTTTTGTGATTGATTTTCGTTTCATGGTCCACTGCTCAGCGCGATGACAATATTTTCGCAGATATGAACTGAATCGTTTTTCTGCAAAATATGTAATTATACATTTCTAATTATAGAACATCATTAATAACCATTTAAAAATGTAACAAGAGCAAGTAAAGAAAGAATGCTAGCTGGCTACAAGTATTCAAAACATTGATGTGTCATTATAAGGGCAGCTGGTAGCCTAGTGGTTAAGGCATTCGCCCTGCGACCAGAAAGTCCGGGTTTGATTCCCAAGACCGCTAGG
>JBBPDB010000001.1:36213093-36226301 GCA_037974465.1 Brachypetersius altus
GACCCATTGGTGGTGTGCTGAGGGTGGGATTCGAACCCAGGACCTCTTGGTCTAGAGGCAAGTATCCTACCCACTGTACATATAACAAGTAAATATACCTGCTTTATATATAAGTTGATATAAGTTGAATAACGTCGGGAAAAATATTACCTTCGAAATTCCATTTAAAACCATGATACAGTGATGTCTGGTCCACTATATTGAATTGGCCTGGACTGCTCCTATGAAAGGAGACACTGGTTGATATATGGTGCAGGTTATTTGATTCAAAGGACATTACGCTGAGCTATCTCCAGAAATATAAATGGATATAGTCATACAATCATATTTCTCCTGAGGAGCAGCATGCCTTGCTATATACGAGGTGAGGGTGTCAGCGACAGGCGCTTCTACAGGGCCATATCACAGATACGGAGGGCACATTTTTCTCCAGTTGTCATGGCCCACTTTTTCAATCATTTCCAGCTTCTTTTTTTATAAAGAGTATTGGGAAGAAAGCACATTCTTGCATAAATGAATAAATCTTTGCTTCCACTGCTTCAAATTTATTATAAATTACCTGTAAATGTGATTTAGTGGTGCAGAGGACCAATTCACTTTTATATAGGTCATACTCTCCATTCATGTTTAGGGAAAAGGAGGATGCAATAATTATATATTCTAATTACTATGCTATTATACAAACACAGTTAATACAGTTCTATAGCATATACAGTAGAGGTCATTTAATGCTGCCCGAGATCTTAGTACATGTTTCTTTAGAGCTGAAAACCCCACTTTAAAATATTTACGTTTCCCAATGAACAATGTTTTAATTTCCTTTTTTTTTTTTTTTTTTGGGGAAGTGGTAATATTAAATGCAGATATTTATTAAAACATTTATGCTATAATACTCATCATTATATATATATATATATAGTACAGTAAAACCCTGAAATTCATGAGGGTTGTGTTCCAAAAGCATGTGCGAATTGTGAAAAACAACAAATTTGTAATGTGGTGGGAAAAAAAAATAATAATAATTTTATATATATTTACATTTACGGCATTTATCAGACGCTTTTATCCAAAGCGACTTCCATTCCCTTCCTACAGGGGACAGTCTCCCTGGGTCTTGCTCAGGGTCTTGCTCAGGGACCCAGTGGTGGTGCTGAACCCACGACCTCTTGGTCTGGAGGCAAGTATCCTACCCACTACGCCACCGCCACCCATGCAGAACATAAAGTATGAGAAGATACATGAATGGTGATGATGCTCAGAATAACAATATTAAAGCAACTGTACAAACCTCAAATAAAGCGTCGGAATGAAAGATGAGAGGTGAAACCAGCTCTAAAAAAGGGAAACTGCAACTTGTCTGACTAAAACGCAGTGATTGTTTTTCATACGATTGTGTGTGCCAAGCATCACAGAACATGTTATTATTAATCATGAACAGACATGTAACTTGCAATGTAAGCGTACACTCAAAAGGTACACCATGGTCTTAAAGGTACATCACATTCGGTTTCCCAAAAGAAAAGGGCAAGTTTGCATAATTAGCACTAAAAAATTGGGGTCATGACCATATGCATGGAGTAAACGCTTTAAAACTACAGCTGTAAAGATGCATAGCAGTATAATGCTCTTGACAAAGTTACTGAAGACATACCCTTGAGGGTACCACCAAGGGTTACAATTTTTGTACCCTGAAGGTAGAGGGCATGGGTTTTCTGATCTGGCACTTAATACAGTTTAGCTTTCAGTTTTACAATTAGATAAATAAAGAGGTCCGGCATTTCAATTGTAACATTTCGAAGAGTCCATGTGCTACACTGACAGGGATTGCTTTCTTTAAGTACAGCTTATGTGGGGAAGAAAGTGGTACAGTACTCCCATCATATTCATTTTTTATTACTTTATTACTATTTTGTTATTCAATGAAGCAGTTGCCAGAAAAAGAAACACAAAATTCCAGTGATGTGTGACTGGAACAGAAATTTTCAGAACAATAGTGCAGGTGTAGTACAACAGACAGGTCAGGCATTTTAAGACTAGAGTCAAAGGTCATCAAGAAAGCAAAGAAACATCAGTCTTTCCCAGTTCACACACAATCAGTGCCCACATCCCAGACAAGGCCTGCTTACTTTGAAGGCCTATTACAGTTTAAAATGTTGCTTCATTACACAGTAGTTGCAAGAACATACACAGAAACATCAACTGGGAACTTGAATATGTGATGACTGAAAACAGATCAGGTAAATACAACCAACAAAATTATAAGAATTAAGAGAGGAATAGTTAATACTGTAAACAATTCAATTTTTACTATTGGATAAATATAGCACAAGGGTGTAGAGGAGTGGTGCTCAGCACAGTTTGGTAGTTCCCCTAATCAAACACTCTTTAAACATGGCAATGAACAGGCAAGTTGAACCAACTGAGCAGGGAAACCAACAATTTGTGCTGGACACAGACCCTGTAGGACCAGGGATTGGTCAGATCTAGAAACATAAAGAAGATGAAAGCATTTAGGAAGAGTCAGTGTGTGACACAGCTGTGAGTTTCTTCTACAGAGCATTCATGTTGTAACAATATAGGAATATTTAAAATATTTCGGATTGTCCCCCTAAAGCGATATAAAAATGAGTCATATCTCCTGAATCTTTTACAGCTCTGCTGTGTCTTTAATTGCTGAGAGCACACACATTCTGCCCATTCTTGGGTCCGGAACCGGTAAGATCTCGTAATGTCGGTTTATAGAGCTACAAAGAGAACTACTTCATTCACTTGGAACACTGGATGTAATGGCTGTAGTGTAAGAGACTTTACAGTTTTTCACACAAAAGACTTGTCACAGGCCCAATTTTGTGTTACAGGCCCAAAGTTTCTAGTTGAACTGCTAGGTTATAAAAGTGGCTCGAGTGTATGTGCTGCCAGAGGCTGTATTTCTTCAGTATCTGAGAGGAAGAATGCTAAGGCAATAACAGATGTTCATAAAAACGAGTTCTAGTTTAGCACCCCTGTGTGTTATGAACACAGGCACAGCTTTGCTTGAGCTCTTGTGCAATCTCCAGCACATTGCCGGAGATGTTATTTGTACTATTGTTAAAAAAAAACATTCCAAAGGCTGGTGGAAAGGTGGTGTTTCTGTGGGTCTGTTTTTAAAATCCACCAATCATTTTTGAACCTGAAAATAGCGTCCAACCTCAAAATACATCCAAACACAGCAGGCAGCCTTAAGACTACACATAAAACTATGAAGACCCTATGCATAATATTGAAGAGTCATTAACTTATTCAATACTGGTCTGTCACCTTAATTTCACAGATTTAAAACAGAAGGTGATTGCTAGGACTCTCCAATAGTACAGCTCTCCACTAAAAGAGTCCAGCGATTTCTCCAGTCACTGGGTCCAGATCTATGTCATAGAAACACGGACGGGTCGGTAGGCCTGGTATGGTCGGCATCTGCCCCGGGAAAAACAAAAGAACAGGAAACATACATTTATAATCATTACTTAACTGATAACAGATATATATCAGTTTAGACCGCCAGCATATGTTTGGTATGTGATATGTAGCATGTACCATATCTGCCATAAGCAGCAGATATCCATTCCCTATCTATTTTTTCCATTCAGATTTTCTACTTATATCAATGAGATCATACAAGGCATTCAAACAGGGTTTTTTCAATGGTATTAATAGGAACAACACATTTGAAGTGTCTAATTCTTCAAACAACTACCTCACAGGATGTCTGCACAAATTAAATGGTCATGGATACACTACACAATGCCCAAGACATTGTTCTGCAATACATTTTGGACTAAAGGTTAGGTTTTGAGACATTCAAGGAGAAGAGCATTACAGAAGACATATGCAGGTTCTAGTTAATACAATTTGTGCTGTAGACATTGTGACTTCTGCTTCCTGTCATCGCCACAAATACATTTGTGAAAGAGGTCAGTAAATTTCTCTGCATGGCACCATTTTACATAAAACTCTTAATGTCCCTTTTAACCCAGTACATCTCAGAGTAACGATCTCAGGGATGGTAAACTCTAAAAGTGACTTCAAAGTTTTCCATCAAATCAATAATGAGCAAGTAAATGGTCTGTTATCACTGGTTGCTTTTACATGTACAGTAGCCAAGTTGTTTTTAGTTAGTCCAAACTGGAGGAAACTGGACTGGAGTGAGACCTGTGGTACCTAAAGGCATGCAGTGCATCTTAATGAGATCACAAAGCAAATCCTTCTGTAAAAGTGTCTGTGCTCACCGTGCCGACCAGCGGGTAGAGAAAGCCGGCGCCCACACTCGCGCGGATGTCACGGATGGGCAGAACATAGCCGGTGGGCACGCCTTTCTTTTCAGCATCATGAGAGAGAGAGAGATGGGTCTTGGCCATACAAATGGGCAAATTGCCGAACCCCTACGGAGGAAGGAAATGGTTAAAAAAAAAAAAAAGTACTTAAATGCATTTTGTCTTTAATCTATATCTAAATCATTAAAATGTGCAACTGGCTCTCAAACGCGTCTGTTTACAACAGCCTGAACATGCATCTCTAGCTTTTGAGGGTGGAAAAGTTTTTCTTCCTTCATTTTTTAACTCCATTAAGGACAAATATGGTCTCACCTGTTTGGTGTACAGTTCCACTTTATGCTGAGCCTCTGGGAGAAGCTCGATGTCATCTGCCCCATAAATCTTCTGTGCAATGATTCTAATCTTATCAGCAACGGGCAGCTGAAGAATGCCAAGAAATTGCAGAAAAAAGACCAATTTAATTGACACTATTCACAATAGGTGTACAGAGATATTAGGCAACATGAAAAACTGCAGGTCGCTACAAGTGTAAATGGGCTTACCTCAGTGTCGTAGAGGAAGCTGAAGTTGCTGGGGGCCTCGGCAGCTTTTTGCACAGTTTTGCCCAGTTCGACTGCCCCGGCACCCCCGTCAGCCCAGTGAGTGCAAGGCACCGCATCGAAGGCTCCTGCTTCTTTAGCCAGCTTACAGATCAGCTGCAGTTCACCTTCGGTATCTGTCCTGTAGACAGAATGCTTAGCCTCAATATACACAGTCTTTATATGAACTGCAGTTTAGTGTTCCTGTCTGCAGGGCTAGTTTCACTTGAGAATCTTTTATAATGCCATTTGTTAGGGAACTGATGAGCCAGATTTTATTGTTGCACTCAAACAAAAACACTAAAGGAGCTGTGGGTTCAGCCAATTATAGGTAATTCCATCTAAAAGTACTTTTTAGGTTAACTTATGACATCTGCATGGTTTTATGTACCATTTTCAAACTTCTCTTTATCCTCAGAATTAAACAGGCCGTTCTCGTTACTGTGCCTTTACGACTGATATGGGTATGGAAACTGTCTCGGACCAGACTGCCTCATTCAAAAGGCAGACTGGGCTGAAAGAATTTGGCTAAACAGGTGTGTGCATGTGTGTGTGTGTGTGTGTGTGTGTGTGACATCAGTGGATTCATAAAAGGTAAATTGTTCAAACTTTCTCGTGCAGAAAGGTGCACTACATATTTGAGTGTATTCACTAAACCCAACACACCTGACCCGACTTATCAGCTCATTAACAAGCCTTCCCAGAGTTGTAGAGGGTGTGTTAAAGCAGAGCAAGCACTAAAATATGTAGGGCAATGTGCCTTATAAACCACAGTTTGGAACCACTGTGCTCGACTCAAATCCCGTTGAGTAACAAGTCAAGACCCAAGCATTAGTGCAATTCTTTGTGCAGTCCTAATTAATGTAATCGGGAGGGTTATAGGAAACCAAAATCTATTTTTCTAGTTCAGTAAATCCCACCTTTGTAATTTATAACATCTCTCCAGGTGAAAATAATTCAGCCCCAAATATGGTTGAAGACTTGTGATGAAGATGAATGGCATAGTTTCTTACTTGAAAGCATTGACTGCTACAACAACCGGCACTCCAAAGTGCTTGGCATTCTCCACCTGTTTCCTTAAGTTGCTGCAGCCTTTCTCTACCAGCTCCAAATTCTGAAAGATGTAGAGTTTTTGGATTTATTCACAACTGTAAGAATGAGAAACCGGTATTGTATTTCCAATGCAAGTGATTCATTCAGAAGCCATTTCTTTCACATGTGTGGGGCATGTGTGTCTCTTACTGTACAGATACAGTCTCAAACATAATTACCTCCTCAATGTATTCCTTCGGTAGAGGCATGCCAGCTGTGACCTAGGAAAAAAAAAAACACATACACCTCAAATACACCACAGTCCATAAAAGATCCATCAAACTAAAGAAAACAATTTCCGTTGATGAGTCATTTGACAGCATAATAAGGCAAAATAGGACCTAGCAGCACCACAATTAAACATACTATCAGAGTTTCATTCACATTGCACAGCATTAAATCTAGTTATGCATGCTCTCTTCATAATGAAACATGCAGTGGGTAAGTGCTCTTTCAGGACTGACAATATCTACAGTGTGCTCAAAACATACAGCCATGGAAAAAAATGACTGCATCTTTGTTTTTCTGGTTATTGCTTTTGTAATTCGTGGGAGTGAGTCTCTGTAACATGTGCATGTCAATATTGTTTTACACACTACTGATCACACTTGATTCAACATATCAAACAAAAGAAAATTGAAGAAAATGTTTACATAATAAATTGAAATAATTTATTATACCTTAGAAATACATTATTTTTAGGGATGCACCGAAATTATTATTTTTTGTCTGAAACCGAAAACCGAAACAGCGAAAGTCAAGCATTGCAATTGCATAAATGAATATTCATGGTTCAAAGAATAGATCTACGAAAACATTTTTGTTGCATTCAAACAATGCACAGTATAAAATAAATTTTGAAATAAAATGCTTTACTTGGCCCCACTCATGAATAGCCTAAAAGCAAGATAGCTGAAATATTACACAATTAAATAACTTCTCTCATAAAACAAATGAATTCAAGTGCATTTTAATATTCCGAACAAAGTGCATTCAGAGCAAGTGCTTTAAAAACTGCTGAAAGAACAACATTCTCTGTAGGCCTAGAACAAATAGTGTATTAAAACAAAGACTGCCACAGCCCATATATCAACTGTAATAAACTTTCTTGCTTTTTCAAAACGGCCGCCGTAGAAATAGTGGGTGTGCTCAAAGGGCGACTGGGATGTTTTCATTTTATATGATCAATTAATCCAGATGTTGAGAAAGTCTTTGTGGAAGCACCCCCTCTAGAAATTTTGGCATTGCATGCTACACAAGCGGCTTTCCATGTGTATTTCTTAGATATATCAAAATGCGCCCACATGGCTGACATGTTGATTCTAATCCAATCTGGCACTTGCACTTGCATGTATTTTATAAATTACAGAAAGTATGGGAAATTATTTTAATTACTTCTTTAAAAAAAGTGAAAATTTGAATTTCATGTTTTAATACAACCAGACTACAGTCTGCACAAAGGACATGCATGCACTGCTGATACTTTACATTTACATTTACGGCATTTATCAGACGCTTTTATCCAAAGCGACTTTCATTCCCTAACTACAGAGGACAGTCTCCCTGGAGCAACTTGGGGTTAAGGATCTTGCTCAGGGACCCAGTGGTGGTGTGCAGAAAGTAGGATTCGAACCCATGACCTCTTGGTCTGGAGGCAAGTATCCTACCCACTGAGCCACCTCCACCAAAAGTTATCATAGGATTTCTTATCCAGTAGGAGACAGTACTCACTTTTGGACCTCCACCGTGCATCTTTAGTGCTCTGACAGTGGCCACCAGCACAACCACATGAGGCCTCAGTCCAGAGTAACGGCATTTGATGTTGAAAAACTTCTCCATTCCGATGTCTGCACCAAAACCTGCTTCCGTCACTATCAGGGGGAAAACACAAAGGACAAAGGATATGAAATACACAGTATAGTTGAAAGCTCGGTGTGCAAGGAACGCGAGCAGCGGCAGACTGGGACAAAAAAAACAGATGGGAGGGGGATCGTTGGTTTGGGTATGCGCATCTTGAGCTGACTTTTCCAGAACGCACAGATCCAGTCCGCCCCTAACGCGAGCGTTGAGCGATTTAACATGGACAAAACTAATGGGACACCTGACCCCAGCAAAAACCAGCAGACAGGTACAGCACTGCCATTACTTTAGTCCATATATGTTGCCTGACCATTACATCAAATGTGACTTTAATAACATTGTATTCAGATACAGACTTTCATCTACTGAAAGCCCTAATATACACAGACACACACACACACACAAATACAATAATCCCCCAGTTTTTTGCAGATCAGGAGTCGCGGATCCAATCACACGAAGATATTTTTATGAGAACTCATCGTTTCACATGGAAATCTCCACGACATTGCAGGACCTGCAAATATTCTTATATATACTTATTTAACTACACACACACACACACACATAAGGGCTGGGAAAGTATACACACACACACCCTGGCCTATAGTATCACACAGGCTGCAGTTACTATTGTGCAACCCCATGTGTACTAAAGGGCAGGGCTATAATCCACCAACACCAAAAGCTGAGCCAGGCCCAAGACCCACCTAAGACCTCACATTTTTAGCCCTTCAGGTCACCGCCTAGCAGCCACTACTAGCTGCTTTTCCATATTGTATTGTATGAGCAGTAGATCACCAGGGGTACCCAATCCCAGTATTGATTACCACTTTATGCACGTTTTAGTGTTTTGTCTGTAGCAGACATTTTTATTCTTGCTTACCTACAAATCCTTCAGGCCCCACCAGCTTCAGAGCAATTTTATCAGCCAGGATGGAGGAGTTCCCATGGGCGATATTGGCAAAAGGTCCAGCATGAACAAACACAGGGTTTCCCTAAAAAGTTGACAACCCAGAAAAGTGGTAATGACAAGAACTGTCAATCAGTGTTATCAGACAGATTCTGTGTTACCTGACAGAGTATAAAATAAATGTAGATGGATCTATTTTGAGCTGCAAATGGTTAATAGCGTTCATATAAATGCACTGAACAACATGTTTTAATGTAGCTTTTATATATAGGAGCAATTTTCAAAACAGTTATAAGACTTTCTAACAGCTCTCAGCAGCAGTAACTTTCTGCTCAATATCTACTTGGAACTGTTTGAAAAGTTTTAATTGTTTTTTTGATGTAATCTTATTGTACTTTACAAGATTAAAACAAATTCTAGCATGCCAATAAGTGCTTTCTTGCCTTGCAACCCCATTTAACAAAGATTTACTCAGTGGCGCCCTCTGGTGTTTCAAAGTAATGTTTTTTGTGCAGTCATAGGAATTTATTATCTTGATCATTAAGGAAAATGAAAGTCTAACAGTTGTTCACCAGTTCTCTCTTTATTCTCCCTACTCATTCAAAGCACAACAGAGAATTCCATAAAACCTGCAGCATTCATTTAAATTTGTGCTTTGAGATTAATTTAAAGAGTCATACACAATACACCCTTATATAAGTTCAACCAAAAATATCAGAACTGAGTTATACCAAGGGTGTCCAATCTTATCCGCAAATGTCCGGTCTGATTGATCTCACCTGATTCCACTTGTATTATCAGATTGTCTAGAATAATTTATAAAGTATGTGGAGCCACACCAGCTCATTAGAGAAAAAAGTGGATGCCCCTGAATAACATTAACTGGCATGACCAGTCTCTGTTAGCTAAAAAAACCCCAAGATGCCATGCTTGTCTCTTTAAGAGTTCAGAGAAGTAGAATGAGCTAGAATTGGTTATAACCAACAGTTGGAAACAGGGTCAAATGAGGTGTAAATATTTGTACAAGCTTAACTGATCAAAACAGTCTGTACCTCTGGGCATCCATCGGACGGCCATATTTATAGATCCATCACACCAATACAGTCACATGCAAATACACAAAGGGTGTGCAGGTTTTCGTACCTCTAAAGTCTGCATCAGGTTTGGTTTGATGGCATCTTTCATTAGCACAGTCAGCGCCCCACACACCCCCTGAAAAGAGATGGAAAGGGATGTAAGCCCAACGCTTTACCCCACAACACTGTTGCCTCTGTATCCCTCAACATCGGTAGTTTCGACTCTTAGCCTTCCAATCACTGCCTAGCAACCACTTCCGTATTGTATTGTGCAAGCAGTATTTTCACCAGAGGTTTTATCCACCTAAAATACTCCTCTTGGAGTATAAACAGCAAACTGTACAATTTTAAAGAGATTATAATAATACTCTACGGAAAATATTATAAACCATATGTCCACTTCTGCCCTACTGACCAGGTCTTCAGTAGTTATGGGGTCTCCGCTGCGGCTGGTGGCCACCACCATTTTAGCCAGCCTCTGTCTCATGTCCTCCAGATTGCTGGTAAGAGCCAATACAGCCATGATCTCACTGGCCACTGTGATGTCAAACTGAGCCTGAAAAACACACACAACTTTCAGGTCACTGGATCCACATGTGCAAGTTTATTGCTCAAAACACTGATAAAGGTATGAGTAAATACAAAAAGTCTCACTTTGTTTAACAGACTACCATCATAGATAGCACAATCATAGAAAGCACTACTTTCCTAACAGAGAATAAGCATATTCCTGGACTAGATTTTCCTTTCAGAGTAAAATCACCATTAAGAACGCTGTGTAGGCCTGCAACAGTTTTAGGCATCCCCATATAAGGTATGCTCATTGCTCAAACATGCATTCAATTGTGCACACACCCATCTTATATAATCTGGTAGTACAGAACTATCATAAGAGTGGGATGCTCTGGAGAGGCTGTACATGACCTCAGGCTTTAATCAATGTTCTAAGATTTAGTATAAATCCTGCTCATAGAAGTAGAGGATGTTATTGCAGCAACAACCGCCCGCTCATACCCTTGAGTTTAGGACAAAGTGGGCAACAATGGGTTCTTAAATTTGACCAAGAGCAGATGGTTGTAGTGTTTCTTGTGGTGATTGTGTGCTAGCATAGTTAGCATGCTTCATGGCAAAGTGACGGCTAATATCGTATTCTTTGAAAACCACGAAAGTTTCCTGGCATATCAGACGTACAGCCATTGATCGGAAAAAATTTCTGTCCACTGCCTCTTAAGCACTCAAGGATTCCCTGTCCACTGTTCTTTACATTGGGGCTAAAAGAGCAAATAAAAAATGTGGAGTGGAGTAATATATGACACCTCAACAAAGCTTAGTGTCTGGAGTTCGCCATCTACTGGGAAAATGCAGGCATTGCAGGGATATCGCAAAATTAATGTTTAATAATATAATTTTTTCGTCGGCCAGATTAAAAAAACTAAATGGAACGGATATGGCCCATGGGCCGTAGTTTCCCCATGTCTGGTTTAGGAGAAAATGTCGGGTCATATATGATTTTACTGACAAACTATGGTTTCCATGAGACGCTATTTGCTATAAAAACAAGCGGTTACACTTACTGATCTGGTATGGCCCTTCTCGGTGGGAGACTGGCCGACAGTGATTTTCCGCAAGAAGCGATCATTGGTGTCCAACACTGCATTGAAGAAAGAAAACAGAAAAAGCCAATAGATCCATTTCAGAGCTAGATGGAAAGAAAACCAGCAGTAAATTATGCGTCTAGAGTTTTCATACCTCTTTGCCAGGTGATGGATTCAGGGTCAATGTCCAGCCTGGCAAATCGCGTGATCTCCTCCTCAGTCAGTGTGGAAGGGTCTGACTTCTCTATGCCCAGTTTCTTTGAGTATTTTATACAAGAAACATTATTATGAACATTCAAAGGAAAAACATTCAACAAAATTAGTACTTGGAGATGGTAGGTTGGATGAAATTTCAATGTTAATTCAGTGTGAATTTTGAAGTGAAGTCTCATAATAAAAGTCCCGTAAGATCACAACATGATAATTACTCATACCTTTAGTCTGTTGAGCTGCACAGGAGAAAATTTCCTCTGGCCTCCACTCAGGGGCACGAGGCGGTTGAAAAGTGCCTGAAACCGACAACACAGTGTGAAAGGATAGAAATACAGTAAACTACCACTCTTTCTTTAAACTTTTCACAGTAAATGTGTACTATGCCTGAGAAATGACAGCTCTTTCAGTGGCGTAAAGTATTTGAGTAAATGGACATTGTTTCTGTACTTAAGTATTTTACAATCAGATACTTTTAGACTTTTACTCAAGTCTTTTTGGAATTGGTGACTTGTAATGGAGTCATTTTTACAGTAAGGTGTCTGTACTTTTACTCAAGTATGGTTTTCAGGTACTCTTTACACCTCTGCTTACTTTATCGGACTGCGTGGCCTCATGGAACATACGGGCATCAATGGCAGCCGCCACCAAATTGTTAGCAGCGGTGATGGCATGAATATCACCAGTGAGGTGAAGATTAAACTAAAAATGAACAAGAAAACACCACATATTAATGCAATGCAATTCATGCTTTGGAAATTCGGCAAAATTATAAAAAGCCACAGTACCTCTTCCATAGGAATAACTTGAGAATAACCACCTCCAGCAGCACCACCTATGAGTAAAACACCAGACGTCAACAATACTGTTAAACTCTCCAAGTCACAGCATGGACATTTTAGGGCCGCAAACCCTGCAGCATTAACAAACTGACTCACCTTTGATGCCAAACGTTGGGCCCTGAGATGGTTGGCGTACACAAGCAAACACATTGAAATTGAGGTGAGCACCGAGCGCTTGCACCAGTCCGATTGTAGTAGTGCTCTTCCCCTCTCCAAGAGGTGTAGGCGTGATTCTAAGAAGGCAAAACTTATTTTGATTTACATCAGTCAACAAAAAAATGGCAGGCGAAGTGAGGGACACCCGGCTGTCTAGGCATCACAATTTGGCATCTTTATGTTTGCCCATGTATCTCCTTCCCACTGCAAATGTTGTCTGAACATTAAAAATTGTTGCAAATTGTTGCAATATTTCTTACCCAGTAACAACCACATATTTGCCATCACGTTGCGCTTGCAGTCGATCAATAGTTTCCAGTTGTACTTTGGCCTTGGTCTTCCCATAGAGTTCCACTTCATCTGAAAGAAGCCCGATCTCCTTGGCAAGACGGTCAATGGGCTTCGGCACGCAAGACCGGGAGATGACAATATCACTGGGAAACACAGAAAGGAAATTGAGGACAAATGTTAAAACACAGTTATAGAATTTGAGTCACAAAATTGTAGGGCTGGGCGATTTGGCCTAAAATCAAAATCTCGATTAATTGAACATTTTAACTCAATTACGATTAATGAACG
>JBBPDB010000001.1:36233466-36244035 GCA_037974465.1 Brachypetersius altus
TCGGTACCACCGGTACTCCCGAAAACCTGGTACCGTAACATTTTTTCTTTTAGGTACCGTACTTGGTACCGAAGAACTGGGACTTTTGACAACACTACTAACACTTGTGTCTGAGATTTAATTAGAAACAGAAAACCTTATTGATTCCAGAGGAAACTGCACAGACACACAGAGACGAGAAAAATACAAAATATGAAGTCTAAATAAATACAGCAACAAAAAAAAACTCAACATGAAATGCACTATTATATATACACAAATGCTGTGTATTATATTATATGCAAAGAACTTGCAGTTGCAAGTAATACAAATGGCTGTAACGAGAACTGCATGTTGTAGACATCAGAAGTATATAAGTAACACTGACATAAGCAGTGAAATTCACATGGTAAGACTACTGTGCATAACAATAACAATAAGAAGAAGAGGATGATATTGCACATATATAGGATGATATAGCACCCATTAAGAAAACTTAATAGTGTAAATAGTATGTATTAATCTGGGCCAGGTGTGTCAGCCTGTATTATCTTGCCATATCGCACACAGCCTAGAAATCAGGATCTTTAGGCAATCCGAGAATGTACACAAAATCGACAAAAGTATTGGGACAAACCCTAAATTACTGAATTCAGGTAGAAACTTATGTTGTTATATACTTCCAGTGAGGGGCAATCTTAATGCTTCAGCATACCAAGACATTGCCATCCTTCCAACTCTGTGGACAGTTTGGAGAAAAGGCACTTTTCTATTCCAGCATGACTGTGCCCCAGTGCACAAAGCAAGATCAATACAGACATGTTCATTTATGTATTTGATTGCAATGTTATTAAAGTCCCGGTTGGCTGACGGTCAGACGTCCCAATACTTTTGTCCATATAGTATACCTGTTCTCTATCGACAAGAATAGAGTGATGGCTAAAATATGAACAGTCCAGAAAACACTTGGCCTTTATTCCTGATTTCTGTAGTGGGCTAATCCGGGCCAGGCCTCCCCAGCCTGCGTTAAAACCAACATAACACAGACTGCAGAGTGATAAACTCTTGTTATGACGCAAATTTGAAACGACAGAGCTCATATAAGGTCAAGAGCACATCAAAGGATTGAACCTTCGACCTTACTAAACAGAGGGAAATTATTAATAGAAACCAGGGGAACTGCAAAGATTATGTATACAATTTTGTAAAACAAACCTCATTGTGGTTAAAAGTTATTCAGTAATCTGATTGCAACGCCTCCATAATGAAACGTGCATGATCAATGCACGTGGTTGGCACGTTTCTGTAGCTTATTCAAGGTGCAAGAATATTTAACCACATTAACTAAAATCTACAAAAGCACAGGTGTCTACAGCTCATTCGGCGTTGCATTTGTTTTCTCCCCATTTGAGCAAACTGTACGCAAAACGTGCACGACCTGACTGCGCTGCACGTGAAAGCGCGAGCTAAGCTGCACACCCACTGCCACGCGTGAATCGGAGACATTAGTAAAACTTACGCTGAGACGTCTTTCCCACTGATGATTTGGGCTGACATTTCGACTGCTGTGGCCTCTCTTCACCGAGAATGAACAGTCTCAAAACTTTTCCACAAGTTTTCCTCAAGTCACCCCTCACAGTTAGAAACTCTTTACGTAGTGTACGTTTCGATGATGGACCGCAACGGTCCGTACAAGACAGTCACCGCAAAGGCTTCGTGAATACCACGATAACAATGTAGGCGTAACTCTCAGTACCAATCAGGCTGCGCCTTACAGCATCGTGTACTGACAGTATAGTATCTTACAAAGCGTGACGCGTTCAGGTGGGCTGCTTTAGACAAAAGTAAAACATCTCCAGTAGAATTAGAAGTGAACAACCTTCAAGTTGGAGAGTCTCTTGGTTTAAACAACATGAGAAGATGCACATGTACTTTACTGTACCTCTGTTTACTTCAGGCACCTTTATGACCTGTCACTTGACTGGACGAAGCCATAATTTACACCTACCTAATGTTGCTTTATATATATAGGTTCAAGGTTCAAATATAACGCGTTCATTCTGATCCAATTAATCACAACAAATGACGTGTTTAAAAAATAATGCTGGTTAATCGCACCACGTTCGGTGTTCTGTCAAAAGGTACCCATCGAGATGTGTCCTTCTGCGCATGCGCAATTCCACAGGGCAGCCCGACAAGGCAGCCCGTGTTTGTATGTACGTTGTCTTAAACTGCACCTTATCGAACTTAGTTCAGTCGCTGACCTTGCTGAAGCATATTTCCCCTCAGTAGGTCATATTTTTTATTGCTGTGACCGTTACTGCACATGAACAGTGCAAAAACAGTTGTTAAATAAGAGACTGTAGTGTTGATTATTCATTCACTCATATGTCAACATTTATTTAAAAAGTTTATACTTTCGCACTTTCGCAAGTGTGATTAATTTAGATTAATTGATCAGAGAATTTGTAAATAATTAGATTTTTTTAATCACGTGACACCTGTGTGTTTGATGTAATATTGTACATTCTGTAAAGTTTACATCCTCTTCTTGTCTTCTGTGCGATTCTGTGCAATTATATGTTTATTCTGGAAAGTTTCCATACACTTCTGTGTGGTTTACTTAATGTACTGTCTCGGATTCACATCCCATTCATACTACTGTCTCATTATCTGTCATTCCTTGCACTTTGCTCAGTGCGACTAACTGCCTCCTGTGCAACAATCATGCTAATAATCCAATGCTATCAATTCTGTAAGATTTACCAAGCACCCACACTATAGTGTAACATACACTTCCATTACAGTTGTCTATTTATTGTGTTGTCTGTTGTCTATTTTCCCTGTCGTAACTTGCACTCTATTGAATGTTGTATGTTGCTGTATGCTCCACTGTAATCCATGGAGAAACGTTGTCTCATCACATTACGTATGTGTACACACCTGCTGATGGCATTGAAATAACTTTGAACCTTGAACCTTATTTCGTGCAGTATCCATTTGGATATAATGAGGTAAAATAGTTCGCTGTTTTATATCTAAAGTATTTCAATATTTTCAAAGAGAACACTTGTCTAGCATCATCCAAACCTATGTGATAAAGGCTTACAAACTATGGCCACTTTCACTGTCTCTAGAGTCTTTTTTATGAATATGTAAATATGTGCTGGGAAGTTTATATAATATTAATTCTTTAAATGAGCTCGGCGGGAGTGGTATTATGACAGAATCAGTAATGTAAAAGAATGCAAGCAGCCCAGAAGTGTTCCCATTTGGCATACGTATCCCTTTTATTTCCAAATATATACATAACTGGACTCCAAAAAAGCTGTACAAGTTATTAAAACAGTATATGAACAAAAGTCTGACCATTACACCAGCGGGAACTTTAATGAAATTGTATAACAGCTTCCACTCTTCTTGAAAGACTTGCCACAAGATTTTGAAGTGTTTTCCCTTACGAAAATGAACCATGCTTTACTATGATTAAATAACCATGGTTTTCATGTTTTTTTGGGTAACTATGAAGTGGTATATGTATATGAAAACTATGGTAGAACCACAGCTACCATGAAGTGCTATGGATAAACCATAGTAAAACTATGGGTAGTACCAAAGCGCCATGGGGTACCACAGTAAAACTATGGTTACTGCCGTAAATGGTTACTGCATAAAAACCATAGGAAACCATAGTGAATTTTCGTAAGGGTTTGTGTGAAAAGTATGCCCATTTATTCTGTACAGCATTTATGAGGTCGGGCATTGATGTCGGATAAGAAGGCTTGGCTCGCAATCTTCGTTCCAGTTCATCCCAAAGGTGGCTCTCTGAAGGTCAGTCAAGTTCTTCTGCACCAAACTCATCTAACCATGTCTTTATGGACCTTTCTTAGTGCACTGGGGCACAATCATGCTGGAATAGAAAAGGGCCTTTTCTCCAAAAGGTGTCAACAAAGTTGGAAGCATGGGTTTGTCCAAAATGTCTTGGTATGTCGAAGCATTAAGATTGCCCTTCACTGGAAGTAAGGGGCCTAGCCCTAATCCAGTATCCCAATATTTTTGTTCACACAGTGTTAGGCTGCTGGATGAGGACTTTTACTGTGACGGGTGTGTTAGTGTGGGTGCTACAGGACGGACGTCTCGCCTGGTGAGAGCTGCCTTGACAGCAGTGGAGGAGGTAGAGCTAGCTGACTCGCTAGCTTCGTTTCCCGACAGAAAGGTCAGTTTGTCCTCAAAACGACTGCGCTTACGTGGCTGTCTGAAGCTGGGTTAGCCATGTAATATCGATTTTTTCCTCAGCTCCACTCACCCAGCTGATATCGGTACAGGAGCCCGTATTGACTGGCTTATTGCTGTGAACACAATTACCTGACGTTGGGTGCTAGCTGTCAAGTAAGTTGCTATAATCGAAACGCACAGAGATTTAAGGACCAGTAAGCTGCCTAGTAAGCTTAAGACCAGCCAGGCTGAAACCACCAATTTCCAGTCTCTGGGTTTTCGTGTTAAAGACGGTTTAGTCTTGTCTCTGAAACACCGGACGTGTAGCAGCTAACGTTAGCTCGCTAGCTATTGTTTGTGTTGACGTTATTCTTTTGTTCAGCTGAAACGTTAAATCACACGGTTTTCTTCCAGTAAACATAAAGAGATAAAGATCATGGGCAGCGACCCTTATAGATGACATGTTAAAGACACTTTTGGTGTATTTTTGAGGTTTGTGTGGTGTTATATGTCAGTGAGACTAGCTTTTATGTTGTAAACATTGGAGCTGTTTAATGGCCCCGGTGTTTTAATGCTCACTAACGTCCAAGTTCATCATAGGCAATCAATGATCAAATGTCTTTCTATAGCGATTGAAAGGCAACGTTTTCATCGTCATGTTAAGTCAGTGGCTGCCTCGGGTTATATTGTTCTATATTTGGAAACAAAAACAGGGAAGTTGTTTCTTCATTCCTCTCTGGGCGTAGAGCATTATCTGGAATTGACGACTGTACTTTGGAACAGAAGTTGCGCTATAGAGACTGTGGACAGCCGAGTAAGTAGTTTTGATTGTCTGACACAGGTCTTGAAGGTGTCATTGGCCTTCTTTTTATCTTACCTAAATTAACCTATGAGGGTCAGCTGGGGTAATTGCAGTCCTTCATACTGAATATCAAATGATCTTCAGCACTTGGAAGTTTTTATTGCATCAAGAGTGCTGCAAAGTCAAATTAATGTGATTTGTTGGATGTAATTTAATCCCCTACAGGAGATAGTCGCCCTGCCGTGAAGGGTAAGATGTCAGAAGGAATTAATGAGAGGTATTCATTGGTCCGGGTCTCCTCAGCTCCACTAAATCCGTTGTTTTGGTCTCTGTTGATCTTCCTGGACTTGCTATCGAGTTCACAGGCATCAAGTAAGTTCCTTCCAAACAGATTTCTGTTTTTTAATTTCTTGTTTTGCAAAGCTTATTTGAACAGCACTGAAAAGAGAACGCCTATTGATTATGTAAAACAGGCTATTGGTGCAAAAAGCTAAAACGTGTTTTAATTCTCTGTGATGCATCCTATTATGTAATGAAATCTTGTGAACTAGGAATTTTGAGATATTATTGCCTTGTGTTTAGTGTTGTGAATTTACTTGTTAAGTGTCGTGCAGGGTGAAGTCAGAACATGCTATCTGGGAACAGTAATGTGGAGGAGTTTTTCTGTAAATGCTTCTGTTGACAGTTTAAGGTGTTCATTCATGTCTCAGACTGACTTCTTAAAGTGCAGTGATGTTTGCCGCATGCTCCAGCCTCAGTAACAAGCACTATATTTGTTTCAAGCTAAACTCACTTTAAGCTAAAAAAAAAAAAAAAGAGAGAGAGAACATAAAACAGCCTACCAATTGTGTGACTCATTATGGTTGCATAATCCCACATCACACCCACTTGGGCTTGTTTTTCAAAGGCCTTTAGGTAATGATTGCACTGTCTCATCCAACAGCTCTAAACTAGCACTTCAAACACCTTCCCTATTCCGTAACTTGACTAATATCCTGAACGTGTCCAACGCATCTTCCTCTCCAGGTTGTGTGAGGCCATTTTCCATCCAGCATGGCAGAGTGAATGTGACTGAGACCAACAGAGGCTTCTTCCCTGTGGGCACAGTGCTCCAGTACAGCTGTGATTTAGGCTACACTGTGGATGGTCCCAGCATCGTCATTTGCACCAGAGAGGGTCTTTGGTCTTCAGGCCCCCCACACTGTCTATATAATAACTGTGAGTTTGGCTTTTTCAAAAAGAAATACCATGTGTACAGGGCACAAAAAATTAATAAGATTACTAAGTTCATGTACAGATTGGTGAAAACCTAAAGGAATACAACATACATTTTCCTAGTAAGCTTTTTGGCTACCACAAGCTGTCAGAACAGCTTAAGTGCATATTGGCATAGATTCTACAATTTTCTGGAGCTGTAGTGGAGGGATGAATGCCATTTTTTGACAAATATGCCCTCAGTTGGTGTTTTGATGATGGTGAAGAGTGCTTTCTAATACATTTGTCCAAAAGGTTCCATTAGGAACATTTCCAATGCTGTTAGATGAACATTGTACAAGGCAAGTTCTGTCTTTGTTCTGAACTGTATGGTTAAGTTGCTGAGCTACTTCAATCAATGTAGAAACAGAGCTGAATTTATTTTGTCTTGAGTGCATCCAAAGTTAATAGTTCCTGATGTATTTTATGAAATAATCTTAATTTTTACAGATTGGATTAAGCTAGCTATACAAACAGCACTGGTTGTAGCCTTCTTTGGGTCAGACTGATTTTCATGTTATCAGAAGTGACATGAATCCTACTGCACTTTGAGCTTGCTTTCTATAGTTTCATTATAGTTACGTCCGTGTTTATTTGTATTTCATCACATGGTTTTGTTCTCAAACTCACAGTCTTTTAGCCAAGGAGATACATTTTCAGCTCTGTTATGTGTTCTACGTTAATATGCCTGGAAGCATCCATCCAGTTAAAATCACCTAAATCCAAAGGTCACAGTATGCTTTCTTTAATAGGGAGAGGATTGTGCTGACCATACGTAATAAAATTGTATGAATCATATATTCTTGAGGTCTTCATTAGTAAAAAGTGACATTCTGTATTTTCGGTGAAAACAATGAGCTTGAATTTAAAGCAGAAAGTGCCACCTTGATTTAGTATTTAGTGTACTTAAATATTACCTAGAGGTGCAGTGAACATTGCCGGTTCATAAGATTTGAAACTGTGTTTTCTGCCTGTAGACTGTGCCCCACCGCTGAAGCCAGAGGACGGAGGCTACGTCTGCAGCCCGTCTCCCTGCCATCATCTGATGGTTGAGGGCACAATGGTTGAGTATTTCTGCGATGAGGGCTTCATTCTGAAAGGCGACTACAAATACCTTACTTGCCACAGTGGCGAGTGGGACAGCTCCATGCAGGTCAGCTGTGTGCCCACTCAAGGTCAGTAAAAGTGCTGAAATGACTTATAAGCTGAGAGATTGGTATTCTGATGTGTTTGAAATCATTCACTTGCAGAAATTTGCTATATAATGAACTGACTGGAGAATAACCATGAAAGGAGAAGATTTATTATGGAGAATTCTGATATGTCTTACTCAATTTTTTAAAGGTCCCATGACATGCTGATTTTGTATGCTTTTATATAGGTCTTAGTGGTCTCCTAATACTGTATCTGGAGTCTCTTTCCGAAAGTCAGCCTTGGTGCAAAATTACAACCACTTGGAGCCAGACCCACAATGAGATTTCCCTAGGACGCGCAGTTTCTATGTCTGGGCAAGGAGGAGTGAGGTGGAGCAGGGTGGAGGGTGGAGGGTGGGAGAGGGGCCATCTTGCGGCCTCGGTACCATGCGCTAGTGTTTACAGTGTCTAGCAATGGCTACTGCGGTCACGTAGCTGGTAAAAGACAGTTGTATTGGTCTGTAGTGAGATTCAGTGCCTATAATCCCATTGCTGTAAGACTCCTCAAATGTTACCCATTCTCATCTGATCATCCTGGTTTGCAGAGATGCTCACTCTTAGTTATTTCAATAAGGAGAATGGGAAATATCGGCGCACGCCATCTCACCAACAGCAGCACGGTTGCCCAAATAGCAATGAAGTACAACACTGGAGTTCATGTGTGTATTCACACACCACTCACACACAACGGATGCTATCTACCTTTACATTCGTGACCGTAGCCTGCTAAGTGGGCTGTTAGCTGTTAGCTGCAGAGCTAATGTTACAACCACATACTAAGGGTAAATAGCTGGGTAACCATACAGTCAAGCAACAAAATTATATAGCGTTAAGTTGACTAACTTCAGCAAGACCAGCTCTGTATTGTGTCGGCAGGTTTCCCCTTTCACCCATTACGACATACGGGACCAAATTCCAATTAGGACCATCTGAGCTGTTGTTCTGTCAATGGTAGAGCAGGATGATCCAAACACTCTTTAGACCCTATCACCATTTCTAGCCACTGCAGGACCATAAGCAGGCTAGGGGTACTCATATTAATGTCAAAAAATATCATGTAATGGGGCCTTTAAGTTCATTCACACTAGTTTGTCCTGGTTGATTGGTAAAAAGTTTCTGGACTTTTCACTAAAATATTTCATTCAAATGCTTAGGTATATTAAAAAAAGAAATGTGTTTTCCAGGTGAATGTTTTTATTTATTAACTACACATGTACTGATGACCTACCTGTTAAATTATTTTTAGATGATCTACAAGGACACCTTTACTTGCCAAAATGTATAGGTTGCTACATATGACGTGTGCATTGCAAAACTATGAAGGCAAATCTAACATAAGCAAGTTGTTTTGATATCTAGCTGGACAGTCTAACACTCAGTTTAGGTTAAAGTTTTTGTTTATTTTATGTGCACTATTTAAGGATTCACTAACTCTTACATACAAAGTAAAGAATCAATTGCTTGCATGTACAGATGTTATGTCAAATTCTGCAGTGTAATTAAATATTCTGCTTAGACAAATAAAATGGATGTGTAAGATACTTGGAATATTCCACATATTTTATGCAAGTGCAAACAGAACACAAATGCTCTGAGACAGCTCATTTTTAGTACACGGAGTCCTCGACAGTGATGTAACCCGAATTTTGGGGTAAGTTGAAACCCACCCTAGCCTTTAAAAGTCAATTAACGATCTTAAGTTGTAAAATCATAAATGCACAACTAAGTCACAGAAGAAGAAAAAGGAAAACTGCCTCTCTCAAATGCCGCATTAGGGCGTATTCTCCCACCTCGCACAACCAAGCTAGTTCGCCCACGTTTTTGAGTAAGCAGAGTGGGAGTTGGAGTGAGCGTTGTAAACTCGAAACGTCGCATATCGAGACCATTGTAACTCAACGACACCCTGTATTTATTAAGTTATTTTAACACGTAAGTTTGTCTGGTGCCTTTTGTCGAATAAAATGTTAAAATGAATAAGCTCGAAATATGAAGTGCCTCAAAAGATGTTTATTCTGATTGGCCTCGGACTTTCCCTATTATGTAGAGTTCCTGTTTAGTTTGAAAGTGCTGTGAGTACACAGCAGGTAAAACTAAAGATGACTCTCCCGCTTTAAGGGGCATTGTTTACATAACTGCTAATGTTAATGAACGTTTTTTTTTTTATGCAGTATCCAGTAACAGCATAAGACAAATCCAAGTTCATGTTTGAATCATGTACTGAAACAGTGTGGTAGATTTTTCTGCATTGATAATTCTTATTTAATTGTTAGTGCATCTGTAAATGGAAATAGTTCAGTGTCAAACAAATTCCAAGAAACCTGGACACAACAGAGTCCTAGTGCTGGGTGGTGTACTGGTTCATATTATGATATGATTTTTTCTTATACCACTTTAAATAGCCTAAAGAACATTCAGAAAATACCCTAAAGACTGTGCACTGCTAGGGGAAGGGAACAGTTCAGTTGAACGAGCGAGCGCTGAAGCTCATAAGAGAGCCATGGCATGTCAAATATACAGTGTGTGAATTATAGGGTGTCAAATATTACTTTGAGGATGTGCGATTTCTTATTTTTTAGCTTTTTTGTGCATGTAATTTCATAATATGAACATACCTGCCATTTAGTTTGAGGTTGTCTGATTCTGTACATCAATTCAAACAGGACAAAGGGCTAAATGTTTTATCTCAGCATTTTGAAGAAACGTGCATGTGTTTAGCCTTTAGCGGTTAGCTCTTCAAACTCTTCAAATATAGCATTAGTCCGACAGAGTGGATACATTAGCACTACATATTTTAGCCAAGTAATAAGAATAACTTCATTTAAACAGCAGATGACATGGATTAGAGTGCAGCTCAGAGAACTTCACATGGACTCCATTCTAATATAGAACACAGCAAACCAATAAAACAAAATTTGCCGTTTTTGTTGTCTAGTTGTGCATGTGTGTGACGCCATCTTTAAATTGCCACTAGCTGTACTCTTACATGTTTTAAATTATCTACGGTACACAGGATCTCCAGACAATGCTCGGGATGACATCTGAAAAGTGAAAGTGAAAGTGACCATTTGTCATATGTGAACACACCACAGCACACAGTGTGAACAGCACGAAATTCAACCTCTGCAT
>JBBPDB010000001.1:36244135-36254342 GCA_037974465.1 Brachypetersius altus
GGCAGCCAGGAACACAGCGCCCGGGGAGCAGTGTGTGGGGACGGTACCTTGCTCAGGGTACCTCAGCGGTGCCTAGCAGTCTTTGGGATCGAACCCGGACTTTCTGGTCGCAGGGCGGATGCCTTAACCACTAGGCTACCCAACTGCCCCCTGAAAATCATCTGAAGTGATTTACAAAAAAACGCTGGAACCGCCATTAAAGCCCGTTTATGAAAGATCAGTTCAGCTGAATTGAAATACCCTCCTATACTGTGAAACCGGTATGATATTGAAAAATGCCGTGATAAGCTCTACAGCAGCCATTATGAAGCTGTCAATGACCACACAAAGCCACAGCCCCCAACCTCCAATTTCTACTGAGACAGCCAAAGCAGTTATTAATATTAAAACGAAAGCACCCGGAAAATGGCTTAGTCTTCAAAAAGGAGTTCATGCCCGGGTAAAACAAACCATTCAAACATCTATTGAAGGTTTATGCTCTTTAACAGTCATCTCACAAAGAGCTCAGGGAATTATGTTGAATTGGGGGGAAAAAAGTATTGTTTTTCCTCCCCAGGTTGTGTGAGGCCGTTCTCCATCCAGCATGGCCAAGTGAATGTGACTGAGACCAACATAAGGTCTTTCCCAGTGGGCACTGTGCTCCAGTACAGCTGTGATTCAGGCTACACTGTGGATGGTTCCAGCATCATCACTTGCACCAGAGAGGGTCTCTGGTCTTCAAGTCCACCACGCTGTCTACATAACACCTGTGAGTTCCCATTAAACTCTTTGCTGCGTGAAGTCACTGCCGAATGTTGAAAGAATATTAACTAATACCAATACAAGCCTAAAAAAGGGGGCACTAAAACATTTTTTAAAATTTTTAAATGTTTTTTTCTAAAAAACGAAACAAACACACTCTTCTAAACCAATTTACATGCTGATTTCAACTTTTTGAATGGTGTGTAATGTTAGATTTGCAATAGACTTGCATGCGTTTTAATTAAATTGCAGACACAATGATCTGTTTCAATATTTTCAGTGCAAAGTCATATAGGCCACACTGTGGCATAGATATAATGATCAGTGTCAGTCAGCTACCACTGTTTCTTCAAAAACACTTAGCATATGATTATATGCTAATTATACCAACTATCATGCAATATATAACTAGCTTCATCACAAACTGTATGTGCAGGAAAAACTAAACACAGACTGGAAATCAGCATGAGAAACACTACAAAACCCATATAAACTTGTCTCTGTTGTCCAGTATGCAGCCCCCCATTTGAACCAGAGAACGGAGGTTTTACATGCCACCCATTACCATGTCAACGCCTGACTAATGGAGTAGTAGTCGAGTATTTTTGTGATGAGGGCTACACGCTGAAGGGGGACTACAAATACTTCACTTGCCAGAATGGCAAATGGGACAGCCCTGTGCAGATCAGCTGTGTTCTCAGCCAGGGTAAGAGAAACTCTTTGTTAAACACTTAGATTAGGCTCACCTAATCTAGCTCAATTTATATTACTGCTCTTTCCATCCACACCTAATCACTAACCATAATCCAATCAATAGTCTGTTTTATTTTGTAAATAGTGTAACATAATGGGAGACACTGCTTATAGGCCCTTTTATATGTACTGCTAATTTTAGTTTCCTCACGCACATCACAGGATATAGAATGTGAATATCTAGATATGTTGAGGAGTGAACGGTTAGATTCCAATGAGGATTAGCCTAATTAATAAGCAACTAACCGTTGGGTGTTGAAGTACGTCTGTACCAGGTGTAGTAACTCTTCAACGTTCTTTTCTGAACAGAAAAGAATTCATCTCCTGTGCTGGGAATGAATACACTGTCCATCATGGCCTCCACTGCCAGCTCTGTGTTACTAGTTCTTCTGCTGGTGGTTCTTTTTGTCTTACTGCAGCCTAAACTGAAGTCTTTCCATCACGGACGGTAAGCCATCTACTTGTTTCAAGATGTTCAAAATTAAAACAGGCAAAAACATACAGACAATAGTGTCAGAAACGAAGGTTTCCAGTGTCTTCACAACTGCTTTCATTACATTTTAACAGGTAATATGACCGGATTAAATGGTTAGGCTTCAAACACACTGCATTCACTCAAAACAACACAGCAAGGTAAACAAAATAATGACTTAACATTAGCTAATAATGGTTTAACTTTAGTTAATAATGACTTCACATTAGTTAAACCTTTGTATCTCATACACAGCTCTACTTCCAATACAACCTTCAAGAACTCACTGTTTAGTTTGTGCCTAATATATCCGACCCCTGTGACATGATTCATGTTGTTCACCTCACTGCTTTTAATATAGTGCCTTCTCTGTGTGTGTACATAAAATACAGATAATGACTCTATGGGTAATTGTATTGTATTCATGTTCAGATTGTCCTTTTTGCCCCTTCTTCCAAACATGTCCATGCAGGAGTCTGGTTTGTGGTATGTGTGTGATCGGATTACACTGGTTTAGGGGCCCCTGGCTCCCAAGTGTAATAGTTCACTTTTTACAGTCATAACTAATGGCTAATACACCTTCATAGTATTGCACATTTAAGGACAAGGATCAGTTAGCATCTGTGTTATTTTAAGGGATATGTAGATAAAGCATCAACCATGTAACCTTATTTGTCATAGTTTATTCTCTCAGCTCTTTATTGTTTTGACGTTTTAACTGTTAACAATCCCCCCTTCCTCCCACCTCTTTCCGCCTCCTCCACCCTCCTCTCACCTCTTCCCCCCTCCTCCTGTAGACGTGAGCAGGGAAGTTCTGGGCAACCCGTGACCATCATGGTGGAGGGTGTACAGGTGACGTTGCCATCTTATGAGGAGGCTGTATCTGGAGCTGGAGGTCTGGTCATGCCCCAGCCACACTTACACACACAACTGGAGTCTTTGGAGCAACCTTCAGCTCAGGCTACATCGGCACACACGCAGCATGCAGAGACTGTAGTAATGCATCGGCCACCTTCCTCTTCTTCTTTTTCCTCCTCCTGGTCCTTGGACACTGTACAGGGGGCAACAGCAGCATCTGCAACCTTACAATACCAGAACCCTGATACCACTCAACAGAATAGTATGCTATCTCTACACAGTCCAGAGCTGGACCAGGCTGATGGTAGGTATTTCCAATGTTTATACAAGTCTGTCTCTCTTTCTCTTAACTAAAATTTGATGGCTTTTAATCTTATACGAAAATAACTCCTATATCTATACTTTTCTCTGCAGACATTCCCCTATTAAAGGAATCCTGAGAGCTCATGGACTCTCATAGGCTGCACACAGCATTTATGCTGTGGGACACAAAGGCTGCAACCCTGCAGTACTGATTCCTGTGATCCCCCTCTTACGCTGTTCCTCTGCTACACACAGCTCTGCCCATCTCAGGTGATATTGAACTAGGCAGGCCCTACAGGTGCCACCAATACTGTCCTGTCAAGCACTACCAGCCATTTACACACACACAGCGTACATGCTCAAATCTCGCACGATTTCAAATGATTGCTCTGCATCCTTCAGGTCTATGAGTCGGATACGTTGCAGAGAGGACACTACACCGTATAGAGAGATTTATGAAATTATTTTGTTATTGAACACAATGTTCTATGTGGTTTTATCTGTTTTGATATGGTGAACACAGATCACATTTGCGAGCACTTCCAAATACTTGTGAACATACAAGCACCACCATCACCACCACCACTTCTGTTATGTATGCATGAAGGACACCACCTGACACGAGAATGCATGGACACTGAATTTTTTTTCCGTTTTCATTTTTTAAGACATGATTGAATGTGTCGTCCCACCCAACTATTTAGCGTCATCAGGAAAAGGTCTTTATGGTGAATATTTTGCCACATTGTAAAAAGGGCTATTTGTACCTTCACTGTTTTGCTAGTATATCAATTTGTTAATTTTGTTAGTTAAAAGAGTAAATCTCTCCTTTTTGATTAAGAATTGGCTACTGGACATGCAATGCCATTTAGCATGCATTATCAAAACCTTTAAGTAACAGCGCATGTCATTCGTCACTGATATTAAAATAAAAAGCTTTGGAATTAGATTATACAACGATTGCATACACGCATGCGATGGACCCTCTCTTGACTTCTTCTGTTTTTGTATATTTGTCAAACATAGTTGTTTCAGATCTTATAACAAAAGTTTATTATAAAACAAATGCAACTCGAGGAAACCGTTTTGGAAGAAAGAAGTAATTTGAGAAGAAAGAAGTGCTTCATTAAAAAGTAATTGTAAAGTAATAGCTTACTGAACCATATAGGCCACACTAAGCACTTTAGGAATGACTACATTGCTGCACTCGTGTGTCATATCTGTTCTTATCAGTTTAATATCTGATGCGTCATATAAGTGAGGACTACATTTTTAGCTCCTTGTATCAACCTGACGTAACATTTCCAGTGTCATATGCAGAGAACAAATTTACATTCACACTGTGTGCTGTACTGTGTGTTCATGAGTGACAACCATTTTATGCTTTACAGTTTACACAAGTTTCACCCCACAGTTGCTAAATTAAAGAAATATCACAAAGAAAGGTAGTCCACAGCAATGTGAAAGACTAATCCCAAGTTCTAGAAGGGTTATATTTTACATGTTATATGAAAATCTGAAACTAATATGCAAAAATAGAGGAAATCATGGCACATAATTTTTCAAGGCACTGTTTATACTACCTGTATGTGCAGTTAGGGTGCAGTCGTGTAGGGATTTGGGTGGCAAGAACTTTTTTTTTTTTTTTTTTACTTTTCTCATTGCATCTTATGGCTTGGGTGAGTGTGCTTGATTTGACAATACGACAAGTTTCGCTTTTTATATTTTATGTTTGCATTTTACAGTGCATTTGAGAAGTTGATTTAGTAAACTGAAAAAATGAGCTTTGTATATGAAGTGCTATTGAATAGCATTGTAAAATTCACTTGTATTCGTGCAGGGAGAGAAAAGTTGTAAAATCTCTTTGATTCATTGGAGGTGAAAAATCATTTTGCAGGAGCAAACTCCTAATTTAATGTAAATGCGTTTATTTAATACCAAAAAGTCCTGTATATGACCTCCGTTTTCCTTTTGGAAGAAAATGAAGTGACTTGCGAGGAGTAGTATTTTATGTTTGTATAAAGGTTTAATTTATGTCTGCATTGTAAATAACTTGTGATGGATTTCAATTAAATATTGTTTTAAATGTGCAAATGTAACAGTTGACTTTGCATTGTTCTTTCAAGGACACTGATATTTTATTATTTTTACAAAAACAGATTTTTGCCAAAAATTCAAGCAGATTTACATGTAATACTTTTAAAATTCCTTAAAATATCACATACATTTAATTCCTAGAATATCACATTTGGGTATTCTAGCAGTATTCCCCCATTTAGTAAAGATTAAAGGTAAAGCTCTGAAATGCCCAAAAGGGATGTGAATGTACAATGTACATCAAACCAGTTGGCACAGAGGTCATCACTGGAAGACCAGCCTGCTGAGTAGTTGTCTCACATGTTCTGCACCTCTGCAAGCTCTGCTCAGTAGCATGATCCTTCAAGTTCATCATCCAGAAGAAAACTCTGGCTAGGGAACTTTGGTCTCCTCCAGTTTGTTGACTGCCAGGTATGTTGTTTTCTCTGTTTGAAAGGCCAAAGAAAAAATACAGCAAAACCACAGAAATATGTTAATCTGAATGACTGAAACAGCATCAACAAATACACTGAAATGTGCCTTCTTGGTGATCATAAGCATAGTAATAAAAAATATTTTTTTTATTTATAATGAACAAAATATTAGGGACAACTTTCCAAATCACTCCTCTATGTAGAACATCTAGTTCCATTATCTGCTTGGGTCTTTGCTCGTGGGCTGCTTTCTTCAATATAAACCAGAGCCTTTGCTTTGGTTCAGATTTAGAGACTGAGAAGACTATTGCAAATGTTTGAATTTGTATTCCCACAACCATTTTGGTGTGGATTTATTTCTCTTTTACATGGGTTCAGTACGCTCATGCATTCTCTTACTGTTTCACTCTGAACTTTTTAATTCCCCTGATTGTGCTTAATGGTAATTTCAGCTTCCTACTAATCTCTTTAGGGCCATAACCTTGAGTTGACAGCCAACCCGTGTTGGATTACCAAGGGATTTTGCTTTTTTGTAGCCTCATATTTATGCCTCAGGGAAACAGAAAATGCTCATAGACAACCATGGAGTTCAAGGATTATAAAACAATAATGGTAATAGTTTTTAATGGACATTTTTAGGAATGTTTGCGATATATTGATTAAAAGTGCATTACAGTGATTGTTTTGCCTAGTTTCATGAGCACCACTGATTCTTGACTGTATATCAGAGTTGCATCCTTGAGGTGATGCTAGAGCAGTGATTTGGAAAGTGTCCCTAATATATTTTCATTAAAAATCCTATTTTTTTTTTTTATTATGAATTACATCACACCAGTCTGACTAAAGAGATTTTACGAATGATAATTTGATCTCATTCCAAAGTTATGAATTATCCTGACCATGTGTAGGAAACTGAAACTAAGATTCCCTTGAAAAGGGCTTGGTTACCTTCGGTTGTGGGTTTACACCTTTGGTACAACGTGAAAACAGTGATGAAGAGCAGAGCTTCACCACCTTGAAATATGATGTAAATTAGTGGAAAGAGATACAGGGGGCCGATGACCTCTGGAGGGAATGCCACCTTCAGAATGGTGGAGCACAGCTGAATGTTTTGACAGCCTGTCTCCACTGCAATGGTCCTCTTGCTCCTGTAGAGAGGCCACAAAACTCGAACTAGCCAGCTTGCCTTTCGCAATAATCAAACTGGTCACCCATGTTAGAGGTAACTTTTAGAGTAGCTTTCAGAGTCAACTGTGGAAAATACTGGGAAGTAATCAAAAGACATGAGGACTCACTGGCCATTCTGTCTGAAGAGAGTTGACAAGATGTACCCAAGCACGTAGCCTATGAAAGGCATGAGAGAGGCCACAGCCATGAGTTGTGGAGAAAGCACTACCCAGACTGTCCCACCAATAGTGATCCCTGACATCACACCAATTGCCACTGAGGCTATTAGCAAGATGCTGAGACCAACCTGTTGGAAGACATGAGAATAACTTCATTCATAAAAGCATGCACTCATTAATATGGCTTTATGTCTTGCTCAGTCTTATAGAGCCAATTTCCTTGACAAGTAGAGTCAGTTTCCGCTAACCGTGTAGTTAGGCCCTAATAAAGGCTTTAGTCTGTGTCTTCTCTCATATTTGTACCTTAATTATCACTTGTGAGTAACGTGGTGCCCAGTGGTTGATGGCAATGCCGACAGCACAGGGCATTAAGGTCATAATGAGGGCAATAATGATACCAGCATAGGGAACAGCATTCTCCAGACCAGAGAATCCTTGGCAGTACAGATAAAGGAGTAAGGGCATTGCGCCCAGTGCCATGACTGTGGAGCATGTGGTCATCACAATGCTGTAGAAGAGAGTTGTATCACTTTTTATATTATTCTTTGTATTTCAGCTAGAATGTTTTTAAAAATCAGAAGAAGGAACCCTACAGTGGAGAATAATGGAACAAAAGTGCAGAAAGTAGAAAAAACAGAAGACTTATCAATTAAACTAAGCTGTCAGTTTATTAAGTGCATCTACCATTGTTCAAGTTAACAGATACATATACCATATGGACACACTTAATAGGTTTATAATTAAAGTAAAGCGGACCCTTTAAGTCATGCATGAACACACCACAGCACAGCTGTGAGTAGCCAGCGGTACAGCGCCCGGGGAGCATTGTGTGGGGAGGGTTCCTTACTCGAGGTCACCTCAGTGGCAGTCCTGGGATTGAAACCCATGACCTTCCGATCACAGGGGCATGTCCCTGGTGATCTTCTAAATCTCTTCACTCAGTGCCAGACATCTTACCGCTGAACCATCAAAAGGGGCGTTAATGATTGTATTATGTCTATTGCTGGCAGCATAGTGGCTCACCCTGCAATCAAGAAGTTGTGGGTTCGATTCCTCTGAGGTACCGGCCCCACACACCGCTCCCCGGGGGCTGTGTTCCTGGCTGCCTGCTGCTTCACTTGGTTAAATGCGGAAGTGGAATTTCGTGCTGTTTACACTCCGTGCTGTGGCGTGTTCACGTATGACAGAATGGTCACTTTCATTGCTGCATCACTGTTAAGTTGGCATGGCAACAGATTGGTAAGAAAATGGTGCTCTGGTCAAATTAAAATGTATCAGCATGGTCCTATGGTGTTTCCTTTCTGTTGATGTATATAGTAGATGAGTGTGGATGAATTGTGCAGTAACAGATGGACCACACTGAGTAATTGTATACCTGCAATGTGTTCCCTTTTTGGTTGGTGTACCTAATAAACTGCCACCTCAGTGGAATCGTCTTTCAAATTTGAATGAAAACTCTCTCTGAAGCCCTTGACAAATATGAATAATTGGAGTAAGTGTATTTGCGTTACCTTAGGTTCATGTCCCCTTGAAGAGCCAAGGCAAAAATATTGGAGAGGTTTCCCCCGGGACAGCACCCACAGATCAGCACAGTAACGGCCTCGATGGGCCCCAGCTGAAAGATCTTGGCCAGGCAGAAGGCAGTGAAAGGCATGATACCAAACTGAGCCACCAGGGCTATCCCTACGCCTTTCGGTCTGAGTATGTGAGCTTTGATTTTGGCAAGCTCCATGGTGCAGCCAAGGGAGATCATGGTGATGAAAAGGATGATGATGGTGATGCCATTGATGGCCTTGTCCATGGCTGGAGAAAAAGGGGACTGGAACCCCCTAGTGATGGTTGTGTTCTCTGAGGTAGTGTTGAAGAGGCCATAGCTGACACCTCTTTGGAAAGCTTCTGTCACATTCATAACTGCTGTAGGTGCTTAGAACTTGAAATGTAAAAGAAGTTAGAACTGTATTTAAATCATTTTCCAACTCAGTAGTGTAAGATGGTGCAACAACAATGGGGTTGTTAGAAGGAAGGGGTCAAATGGGAACATCATATTTTTTTCAGGACCCTGCACTTTTGCACCTTATAGGTAATGACATTTGACTTAAACGTAATTATGATCATTTATTTCTGCTACACAACATTACCATCAGCAGCACATAAAGCATTACTGAAATAAATTCGATCAATTCTGATTTTTCATTATATTGACCCTTATAGGCCTTGAACTGCTACTGAAAAGTAATGTAGTTTAGGTCTCCGTTTTTTTCACCCAGTTAAAGGCCTATTAGCCTGAGGAGCCTCCAAAACAGCTTGTGACTTTCAGCTGCTAGAGAAACTAAGGCTTAAACATTCCATAAAAGCCAGACGCCTTTCTTTGTAAGCCAGAAGACAAACGGCTCCCCTCACTCTCAGTTCCCCACTTAGGACCCAGTGTGCTGCTTTTATCTGTTCATCTGTCACCTCACTTTTGTCCCTTAAAGATTTACTTTATAGGGACACTTTGCAAATGTATCAAGGCGGTAAGAAGAACGTCTTTGCAGCTTGAAGGTTCCCATAATAGAAGGAACCCATAACAGAAGGCCAGAAGCTCAGTCTCATTTTATAGAGTATTTAAAATCATAACACTGGGGAAAAAAACATAATCAGTAAGAGAAATGCTTGGTGTTTGGGCACCAATCATGTCAAAGTTTTGGAGATGTTTGATCATCTAAATGATTAAATAATAACTTGTACACTAATGATAACCAGAAATAATGAAAGCATCAACGTTGTTCTGTTTTCTCAGTCAGTCACTTTTGGAATCTGCAATAAATGATACTCAAATATATTTAAACAGAGCAAAACATCTGTAATGTGAAGTAGGTGTATGCTAAACGTACACACAACTGACAGTACTGATGGTTCCCAGCATTCAGTGTAGACTAAGTAAAGTCTTTGGTAATTCCAGTTGTGTTAACAAGCCACTATCCTCTGTTGCCAGAGAGATGTGCTATAAAACAGAATTATATTTTACATGACAAATACTATAAAATAATAATCTTACCTTCATGTTTGTTAGAACAAGGTGTGCTCCTGATACACTTCTTAACCTACTCCAGCAGAGTCTCTCTCTCTCTCACTTAACACCAGGCATGCAGACACTGTAACACAGCTCTCTCTCTCTCTCTCTCTCTCTCTCTCTCTCTCCCTCTCTCTCTCTCTCTCTCTCTCTCTCTCTCTCCCCCCCCTCC
>JBBPDB010000001.1:36269264-36285440 GCA_037974465.1 Brachypetersius altus
TGTTTTTCAGTTAAGAAACAGTTGTGGACTTCTTAAGCACTGATGTACGTCGCTCTGGATAAGAGCGTCGGTTAATGCCATAAATGTAAATGTAAATGTGAGGCACTGGGTAGTGCTATCACCTAACAGTGAGAAAGTCCTGACCTCGATTCTTGGCCGGGTAGCTGAAGGAGTGGAGTTTCTTGGCCGAGTGAATCTGTGTGGAGTTTCTATGTTCTACATGTCCATGTAGGTTTCCACTGGCTTCTCTGGTTTCCTCCCAGAGTTCAAAGACATGGATGTGAATTCTGCCCTATGATGGACTGGCTCAGGCAACCCTGCAAACCTGGTTAAGTAGGAACAATGGTTAAACAAGATAGCAAACAAGTATGCTTTTCTTCACTGCATCTGTTGTGCTATCAAGCCTCCTGCACTGTGCAATAGTCTTATGCTAAGCTAGTATTATGGATCTATGAACACATCCATAGGTTTGAAAAAGTAAATCAGCATTAAAATGGCCATATGTTATTTAAAATGCTGTGATATGAGAAAAGAGAAAGTTGGAAAGGTGAAATCTGCACAATAGAGTCGAAAGACAACACCACATGTAGGCCCTGATTGAACAAATGATGGAGGAAGGTATGGATTATAAGAGGATGACGAGACCAGAAGTTGAAAAAGTGATAAAGTAGAGAGACATGATCCTGCCAAAGCAGAGGCGGTAAGAAGAGCTGAAAAATACACTAAGCGCTAGATAAAATACACTAGAACCACCCCTCATCGGTCGAGCCCCTAACCACTAGATTAGTAGAAGATCCGCCATTTTTGTCTGCTGGTTATACGAACACGCATAAGACGCCGAGCGCTATGGGTACGTGATCTGGGTCCGACTCGGGGTTGGATAGCGCCTCTTTTTTTCTGCAATTTTCACGTGCGTTAAACGCGCAGCTTAAGCATGGGATGGATGGGGCGTGGCCAGCAATAGTTTATTTGCATAAAAGTGACAGAGCCTTTAAACGGCTCATGTTGAAAGCAACTGGAACTGTCATAAATAGCGCTGGTGAGATCTCTTTAAGTGAGTGATTCTGTGCAAAGAACTTAATGAACATGTTTGGTATAGCCCATTAACCTAGTATAACTTTTAAAAAGATGTATAACATATCACCTTTAAATAATTCTGCAAAGTAGTAAAAACTGTATAAAAAGGGATAGCGTTAGTAAGATACCATTTTAGAAAAGTGGCATCATCTTAGTTAAAACGATATAAAGTACTAAACAAGTAAGGTAGGGTATGACTGGCCACGCCACCACGCATCGAGACCTTCAAAAGTAACGGTCTGCTTCATGGCTGCCTTCGGTCTGAAGAGAGAAACGCTGAAATGAGGGGGGCGAAGTCAGAATTTCCTCCCCCCTTCGGCTTCACAATGGCTCGGGAGAGTTTTGTCTGAGTTGTAAGGGACGGTCGGCTCCAGTGTAAGAAGCATGAGGGACAGCGAGCGGAATTAGTTGTTTTTGTTTATTTTTTGAGCCGTTAGCATAAGCCGGAGGGCTTTCTCCGTCCAGGCTATGGCGAAGCAGTACGATGTTCTCCTCAGACTGCTGCTGTTGGGAGACTCCGGTGTGGGGAAAACCTGTCTGTTGTGCAGGTTCACAGACAACGAATTCCTCCCTCAGCATGTTTCCACCATCGGTAAGGCCACGTTTATACACTCGAAATGTAGCCCAAGTGTTGTAAAACGATGTCTGTCTGGCTGCTGGCCGTGTGTCTGAAACTTGACCACACATCAGTCTACTAATTTTCCATACTAGTTATTAAACATCTATGAATTACTCCTTGCATGTTTTCTCTCATTGTTTTGGGTCTTTAAATGGCACATGGTGAACCTGTGCCTACTGCTGCGAAGATAAAGTCCGCAAATAACCAGACAACCTGTGGGAGTACAGCTGTACACTATATGGACAAAAGTATTGGGACACACTTGTTTTTCAGGATTACTTCCAGTTTAGAACAATCTTAAAGCTTTAGTATACCAAAGTATTTTGAACATCATCATGCTTTGTTTGGGGAAAAACTATTCCAGCATGACTGTGCCACAGTGCACAAACCAAGGTCCATAAAGACATGACTGGATGAGTTTGGTCTTGAAGAACTTGACTGGCCCGCACAGCGCCCTGACCTCATCACTATCCAACACCTTTGGGATGATCTGGAATGCAGATCGCAAGCCAGACCTTTTCGTTCACCATCATTGCCTTACCTCATAAATGCTCTACAGAATGTATGGGAACAAATTCTCTCAGAAACACATCATAATTTTTTTCTGTAAGGTGACCTTGGGTTTCAGAAAGGCGCCCACAAATAAAATTTATTATTATTATTATTATTATTATAATCTTGTGGAAAGGCTTCCAAGACGATTGGAAGCTGTTTTCAGCTGCAAAGAGGGGAACAACTTCATATTTAAATCTATGTATTTGAATGCAATTTCATTAAATCCTCTGTTGGTTTAATGGTCAGGTGTCTCAGTACTTTTGTCCATATAGTGTAAATGCTGTCATTTCTTTCTCCAGGAGTGGATTTCAAAATGAAAACACTGGAAGTGGATGGAACCAAAGTACGAATACAGATATGGTGAGTGAAATTTAAAAAAGTCTTAATTGGAAAAATATTTGATGGTATTGTGATTATCTATCCTACAGCATGCTTTTTAAGTATACTGCTAATATTTGTTTGTATTTAAAGAATCAACAGCATATTGCACATATTGTCCTGTTTAAGTGGATGTAGTGTAGAGCGGGTAGAACTGATATCATGACTTCTTCTTCATCGTGTGCATTTGAGATAGACAATTACTTTTGCATGCATATCTGTCCCTCACAGGGACACAGCTGGACAGGAGAGGTACCAAACTATTACCAAGCAATACTACAGACGAGCACAGGTTGGTATGTGGATCATGTGTCCGTTGTGTAAAATCGTCACGGAAGGTTTAGACTTGGGGATAAATTTACAAGTTTTTACTCATAGCTCTGTGTTTGGGGGCACATAGCAGGATCATTAAACTACTAGAAGTCAAGATGACTTGCTAACCTGGTATGTTTCACATCCAGGTTCTTCGGACAGTGTGGTCAGATATTTATTTGTTCACAGGGAATATTCCTCGTGTATGACATCACCAGCGCCCCCTCCTTCCAGCATATAGTGAAGTGGGCTAGTGACATTGATGAGGTTAGGCTTATTCTTATTATTGTCCCATTTTTGAAGATTGTTTTCCACTGCAGTAATGATGCCCTCTGTTCTTCTTTCACTAGTATGCACCACACACAGTGCAGAAGGTGCTCATAGGGAACAAGTGTGATGAGGAGCACAGAAGACAGGTGTCTATAGAGCAGGGGAACAAGGTGCCAATTTATTGTTCTCAAAGTGTTAGGGCAAGACGCTCATTTGTTCCTTGGTTCATTTTTATTTTGTACACGTTATAGTTTGGAGACCTTTCTTCAGGGGAAAGAAACGCTCTTATATCTTGACATTTAGGCTGTCTCTGTCCCTAAAGTTAGGAATTAAACTTGAGCTTCATACATCTATTGGTGTCCTATTTGCTGTGTGAGAACAGGCAAAGCCATTTTCCCCCAAATGCATAACTAAACCTTGGCAAAAATGTACATTCAGTTATTGTTTGCCACAGCTATTTATGTTAACTCTTCTGGCCAGTGAATGTTGGGCTTTGAGCACAGGGTGTGTTAAGACTGCAATTGGAGTAGGAGATGAGGTTGAACAGGTTTACATTTGCAATGAATTGAGAGACGTTGTGTTTGTGAACCTTGTAGGTGTCTTAGCCGAAGTTATTATTATTGTCTAAGATTATTGTTGACTCAAGTATTTAACTACCTCCACTCTCATTCTCCAGGAGTGATGGTGGGCCTGAAAAGATGGTTTTGACATTGAAGGGGAGGAAGTTAAACCAAAATTAAATTGTTCACATATTGTTCAATATCACATACAGCTGCCAAACGGTTTGGTCTGACCACTCCAAATCTGTTACATCTTGCATCATCTGCCCTAACACAGAAAGTACACACAGTTGTAATGCTCCCACTCAGCTAACAACACAATGTATCGTCACTTCATGTTACCATTTGGGGATAGATACAGGACATTGCGGTAAAGAAGGGCTCGCTTTAGCAAAGACCTTGTTGTTTGTGCCGTCCATTCACTAAAAACTCTTCCGCCACATGGTAGTATTACAGTATAAATTAGCTCTTGGCTTGCAGTTGCACTATTATTGTTGTAATATGAGAAGCTTGTGGATCTTGTAATTTGTAAATGCTATTGCATTACTGAAGTATATTGTACATTAATGTCTTTTGTGATTGAATTTTACACTATGGGTTGTTTTATGGAGCACTTGTATCTAGACAAGAATTACTACCTAATTTGCATATTGCAGCTTGCCAAGTCTTATGGAATGGATTTCTTTGAGACGAGTGCTCGTACCAATTACCACATTAAAGAGGTCAGTTTAGGTTCTTCTGCTCTAATGTCTTGATGTCTAGTTTTCTTTTGACATGCTTCCATACAGCAGATGTTGTTTTACTGTAATCTGTCTAATATAAGGTTACTATTACTGTTTGTGCTGTGTCATTCCCAGTCATTCACTCGGTTGACTGAGCTGGCACTGCAAGCCGACGGTAAAGATCTGGACAGCTATCTGCTGTCCAACAAAGACGACCTCGCTGTTATCGATCCAGATGAGGAGGAGGCGGAGGAGGATGTATACACCACCTGCTCATGTTAGGAAAGTGTTGAAGCATGATATCATTTTTAGCTGCTACAGATGTCATACCTGTTAAGCAGGCAAGTAAGGTGATAATGGTTACCAACTGGACAAGCTCCCTCTATTTTAATTGCACACAATATCAAGTTGTCTCATCCTCCATTCCGTAGTCCATGTTATTGTAGGCTTGTCTGTGTCTCGACCCCAGCGGTAAAGGGTAACTGCAAACGTTTGTGAAAATGCACTTTGGTCACTTTCCAATAGAGGGCAGTCATATGTGAATCATGTCTTGGTTCACAGCTGCAAATTATTCCTCAGGCAAAAAAATACATTAAATAGTGCTGCTTTAACCTAGTTGTGTGTGTCTTTTTAGATTTGAGCTAGGAATATATTACAAAACAATTCACAACATATGCAGGTTCCAAAACAACAACAAAAAAAAACAGGTGCAAGACACAGCTGCAATTGGTAGTAGCATTTTTACCATTGGGGATTATTATGTGCAATAAACGGTCATAAACACTGGCGGGTCATTCTGGCTTAGCTCAAAATATTTGGGGTCGCCCATGCTCAACCATCTCAGAACTGAACCAATGTATGGCATTTTGTTTGCCTGTGACCTGGTATGGAAAAAAAACAAACTCTAGCCTAGCTCATATACTTTAATGAGATTTTTCAAAAACGTTGGGTCAGCCAGGCAACATTACTGGCATATTAACTTTGTGCTTTTTCACAATACGCATCTTTATGCTGAGCACTGGTTACTTGCTTTAAACTGCAGCTAATTGTTAATATTTTTCTTCTGTGTCACATAGAAAAATGAAACTGAATTGCATTTTTCATTGCTGGGTTTGTGACCCCATTTACGCCTGGTCACCTCATTTGACTTGTATCTGGATTGTAAACACATGCTTTTACACTTCAAATGCATTTCCAGTTAGGTCCGATTAATATTCAGTTGCAATGTGGCGAGTCCTGTGTCCTCGCCATCATTACCAAGTGCCTTGTATTATATGTGTATATAATCCTGATACTCAAGGCATATGGAGTGTATAGATGGAGCAACAGCAACAAGTCTGGAATTTGTTGAGGACATGCTGTCTCAGACCTCGTCCACATCTGGCCTGTCATGATATCTGGCATATCTGGATAATGTCAAGATGTATAGCAGAGCAAATTCATCCGTCTCCAAATCAATCAAACCCAGTCTTAGTACAGTAACTGTCTCTCTTTGCACTCTTCTGTTTATGGAAAGGCCCACCCTTCAGACTGCTGACGCTTAATGTGGCCATTGCTGCTCAATCTCCTGATTGATTGTTGTCTATGAGCTGATTTGCATATACAAATAGAATAAGAAAACAAATAGAACAAATGCTTTACAAACTTAGTGGAACAAAACCATATTCGGGTAACTCTAGTATAAACTAAGAGCTCTGTCCATTATATTTCTTTATGTAGGTTCATTTGCTTCACTTTTTTATTTTGTAGAATTATATAAAAGCAGTATGACACAAGATTCAGAGTTGCACTCATAGACGTGACGTGACGTGACGTGATATTGCGCTTCTCATGTTTTATTGCTAAATTAAACCCAATAAATAAATCCATAGTAGATGTGGACTGAAGTTTAGATCTTTATTAAACTATATTAAAAGGAGTGTTTTTTCCCTCATCGTGTTAAACCCTTTTAAACAACTTTAACTTACTATGAATGCTCTTACTACTATGAAAAATCCTCACATCATTCACACTCTGCTCCTTGTAGTCCATGTATAGAAACAAAACTGAATTATTTTGAATGATCTGTTTCTGTTATAAGAAGTGATTCAGCCTAGACTTATTGTTAATAAGAGATAATAAAGGTTATTAATTCAGAACCTAGGTCATTTATTTACACAAGTTTCCCAAGACAGAAACAAAAACGTTCAGTTTATGGAAAGTGGGGTTAGAAAATGACCATGTAGAAATGACTTGCGACTTGAAAAGAACGCATATATGTAAGTGGTCTGAAAGGAAAAAAGGATGCAGGATATGGACCCTTTAAATATTTACACCATCCCAATGGAGAGCTTCGTTTTGACATGACTGCTGCCGAAAGTTGCCCACACGCTGCTTACATACATACCGCAGAGGACCAGGAGCTGTGCTGAAGCTCTGTCACTGCCGGTCAACGGTACTGTGGGAAAAATAAAGTAGTCATTATGAATGTATATAGGTATCATGGCAATGGCAATAACAAATATTTGTGATTAATGTGAACATTATGCACTGTAATGTAGTCCACCATGAGCTCATAAACGGTGAACGCTCCCTCTAATGAACGTTCCCGCATGTAACCAGTTCACAAGCCAACTTTCATTAGTCCAGAGGGCAGTTGTCAGATATGCCGCCTGTGTCGTAGCTCTTTGACAGATTAGTGGTGACGTCAAATTAAAGATTCTGTGTAACAGAATCAGAGTTTAGACCCAGCTCCTCTGAAGGGGATTAGATTGAACAGGCATCTATATTTAATGCCACAGGAACATAGGTAATGACTTGCTGAATGTTTAATGGTTCAGAGACGGATAGAGACTCTGAAGCTCATATAGAGTTCAGTGTAGTGGTCCACCCATCACGTTCTGCTGCGTTGTAGCAGCGTGTAGATAGTCTTTTCCCTTTTCATCATGCAGCATATAAGAAATAACAATATCTCCTGGTTATGATGGTTTTAGAGCACTAAAAAATGTACGATATTTCCTTGTATCATTACTTAAGTATTCACTTAAAGATAACTTCTTGTGAACCTTATGCCTATTTTATCTATAATTTCTATAGTGTGCCTTTAAGATCAATAACAGCTATGACTAAGTTTTATTTCCTCTCCCGTAGAAAAGACTGGCTGGAGTGTAAAGACTGGTGCAGGTTTACACACTAAAACCTGAGATGGCCTACCTCTGGCTTTTCACCACATGGGCGTATCACATATCAGTTGTATATCTGCTTTCTTTAAAGTCACTTGACACCCAGCCTTTATAATCGAAGCCAGGCAACAAAGTTGGAAACTTACGTGACAGTTGGGAAGGAGCCGCACATCCAAACTGTGGTGGTGGTAGATCGACAAACGTGGACAATGACCTTCATAGCCAAGACGTTTTATGACCTGCGTGCTACCACGCTGGAGGGCGAAATGGTAGACTTTAATGTCTTCCGAGGAAGAGTGGTGCTAATTGAGAATGTCGCATCCCTTTGAGGAACAACCACCCGGGACTACAGCCAGCTCAACCTGCTCCAGAGCAAGTACCCACACCGGTTGGTGGTCCTGGGCTTCCCTTGTAACCAGTTTGGCTACCAGGTTGGTGTGACTAGTAATTCACTGTCAGTTTTGCTTAGTGACCAGTGGTCCATTGCCCTGTTCTTGGAGAGCTGGAGCGAGAACATGTTTTTAGCCCCAACACACCAGAGCCATCTGATCAGTCTTCCATGAAAATGCTCAGTAGAGCAAGTGTTGGATGGAAGTATCCTCACTGGCTCCCAGCTCAGGTCATAGAGTACCCTGTCCTGCATAATTTAGTCATTTTAGGCATGTTTGCTTTAACATGTCTGACCAAAATCATCAAGTAAATTATAGGTGGGATCATTTTTATGCATATTATCAATATCAATATAAACAGTCATTGTCAAATTGTGACATGTGGTAGTAACAGGAAACAAGGATTGGGATTTCTTAATATAGCCATCTGCAAAAAAACGTTCTCTTTGGAAAGTATTTTCCTTACAATGCACTGCATGTACCTTCATGTCATAAATGAATTAGTTTAAAACCTCATCTCAAAACGTCTGTAAAACAAATTCTCAGGGCATGTACTAGTAATGATTTCATGCATTAACTTTACAAAGTAGATTTTAGAGGCAGTACACTCTTTAGATGTCTGGTTTCTCTGGCACATTACTCCAAGATCATAGCTGGGAACCGCAATTTTAAAGAATGTGATAATTTGATGTATAATTTATCAGAGTTACAGGTATGTAGTAGATATTAACATTGATTATTGCATTTTTCAACATATGACACTTGAGTGAACATAATTTATGAATTGATTTTTCTTCATGAAGCATTTCCGTGGTGTCCTTTTCCTGCAGGAAAACTGTACAAATGGGGAAATCCTGAACTCATTGAAGCACGTGCGCCCAGGGGCAGGCTATGAGCCTTGCTTCACCGTTTTCGAGAAATGCGACGTGAATGGAGCGACTACTCACCCTGTCTTTGCATATTTGAAAGACAAACTACCCTACCCCGATGATGACCCGGTCTCCTTTATGCAGGACCCCAGATTCTTGGTATGGAGTCCCGTCAGTCGGACTGATATCTCATGGAACTTTGAGAAGTTCCTCATTGGCCCTGAAGGTGAGCCGTTCAAGAGATACAGCAAAACGTTTGAGACCATTGCAATTGAACCTGACATCCAGAGGCTTCTGAGGCTGACCAAGAATTAATGGGAATAACTGTCTCCTCTAAACTCATTGTATAACTCTGCCTCCAGATGTATTTCGTCTAATGTTGGCACCACTGTGACACCCTCTACCTTCTCTTATTTTACTTAATGAGGGCGATACTCTAAACCTCAAAGGGGTATCTTCTGAGATGGCGTAAATATAAAAGAAATGTAGAGGAAGCTTACAGCGACCTGCTGGAAACAGAATGTGTTAATAAAAACGTAATATATATATGTTGTTTTGTGATATATTGACACTAATAGACCTAGTTTAGGCCTAGGTACTATAATATATTTAATATATAATATGTGTAATGAGGCTAAATTGCACCAACATACTACAAATCACACAGATCAAGCAATCTGTGTAACTTTTTGCAACATTATAATGCAGTATAAGAGGTGGTAGCCCTGCCAACAGTGCAACAGTGCAACAGAAAGCATGCTGATATCCCATCCTGTCCATTAGGTAGTGCTCTTGAGACACAGTTAAACCAGGCCTTTGTGCAATTTTATGTTCTTTAGTGCTCTAGGGATGGTAGAAAGGAGTGCTGTTTGTAAACTGGGGAACTTTTAACTTGCTGCAAAGCATGTTCACCTCTCTGTGGTCCACCTGAATCTGGTCACATCTAATACTTTTGTCACCTTTTAGCCCATGTGTTCCACTTTATCTTTCTACAATAATAGAGAATAATATGTAGATCATCTGCTTTCAGATCAATAATCCCTGTTTTTGCAGTAAAGTACCATGGTCTACAATTGTTGTATTTTTATTACTCAACATCTTGTACTGGATATATGTTTTGAAGCTCTGCCCTGTCTCAGGGTAAGGGCAGAGCATGACCTGTGTTTGATTTGCCCTCAGACATGCTTTCAATTGAACACCTACAATATTTGCTTTAGTGTCTTCTGTTGTTGTCTGCTTTCTGTCCAGAGCAAGCTATCACATGATCAGGATTACCTAATCTTTGTGTCAGACTCACATTCCATCCCTCACTCTCACTCTCTCTCTACCCCTCCTGTTCTCTTTATTTGTTCTTACTTTCCCACTCTCTTCTGTGCCTGTGAACAAAACAAGCTTCTAAATTATGCTACTGTCTGACAAACCCACCACTACCACCTTGTCTCCCCCCCCCCCCCCCCCAGGACCTTCCATGTCTTCTTTGCCTTTTTAAGTAATAAATGTTCATCTCCAGAAACCAGGTCTGTTAATTGACATTATCTAATTAAACCTTCCCTCCCCAACACATAATTGTCCCATACTCTAAGGAATTAATGCCAGCTTGAATAAACTGGGCACATACATATGCTACCGTGTCCATGGAGTTGTATTTTTCCATTTCAGATGTAATATTTTGAAAACTAAATAAGATTGTATAGTGGCACGTAATTGTTCATATAGACATACATCCCGATAATTTATTGTCCAAATATTCATGTTAGTATAATATTACTAATGCATTTCATAGGGGTGATTATGAAGCCAATATTTACAGGAGTATTGGGTGTAACATTATAAAGAATACATTTGCGCATGTAGATTAAATATATATTTAGTATTTGTTCGTATTAAGGGCAGAAAAACTAGAATAATGCATTTTAGAATAAATTTGAACAAGAATATGCCACCTCAGCTTGTTTATACATCTTGTTAGCAGTGTATATTTTCTGTTAGAGCCTCATTTAGAGGTTCTGGGTTGACAGGGTGATCCATTGGTCATGGAACAGAGGTTAAGATAATCCACAAAACTACTGGACAGATTTCATCTTTTCTACAGCGTGTGATCCACCCTGTGCAAAACACACACCCATATTAACGCACCACTACAATTTCATATTCGCTGCTGTGCTTAAAACGGTCCACTATCCAAATAATACCTGCTCACTGGCAGTCCTAACAATTGGTGATCGGGGTAAAGGGGAGAAGGGAAACAGATGGACGACAGTCTGTTACTACATAGTGCACCAATATGGTCAGTGGAGCAGATGAAATGAACGATGTGTGTATGTAATGAAGGGGCTCCTGTATGTATATGTTGTTTAGTTTTTACGTATTTCTATTTTACATCGAGTTACTAATTCTTTTAGTTCTGTTCCATTGGTAAAAATGGAACAGAACATTGGGCTGTTTTGCTGTTGTTCACACCTCTCATTTTTAAACTTCACCATTTAATTTTATACCAAACAGAGAAGAAGGTTACTTCCATCACTACTGCCTGTAGGTCTATAGTATGAGGAACTGAGCTAATCCAACTAGGTCCCTGCTTACAGGTTCCATTCATGCACCTGTTCTGAGTTCAGTTGGTTTCCCTTCTTTTTAAAGAGTTTAGCTCATTAATGAAAGCAGGGGGAATTTTGGAGGGTCAGAAAAAGCACCAGTAGACACTACAGCCCTCACTGAGAACCAAGTGTGGGTCGGACACATAAAAATCCACCCGAATGAATTTCAAACATTTGTGAGGAATTTGATTTCAAAGAGGTCAGCAGTCACATAACCACATGTCTGTGGACAGTTGTCTGCTTTGGGAGCCATTAACAGTGAGCAGCATCATTAAAACTGGGTTTGCACATTCAGTGAACAAGTACAGAAACGCTTCAGAATCCACTGATATGTTTCTGATAGAATGAATCTGAATATATGCTCTTGTGATTGGGAGTTTGACTCTAGTGCATAAGACTCTTTAAAGGGCAATTCCACTAATGTATCAAATTTCGGCGAAATTCAGTGATTAAATATGAAACTGCATTATGAAATACTGGTGGTGAAAGGAAGCGGTAATGATGTCTACCGAGCAAATATACAGTAGTTATTTAGTTTACTGTCCAAAACAACGCATGTGTTTTGAGTTTTTTGTATGTGACAAAAGACAACATAGTAGTAAATATGTTGTAAATCTGGAAAAAATGCAGTTTAGAATACATTTTCGGTAAAAATCATAGTACTGTCACACGAATCATAATGTTGTCATGTGGTGCATTCGGAGAGGGTGCCTACACGAAAATTTGGTGGTTGCAGAGATTTAAAAAAATGTTCACTTGGCGGTGGAGCAGTAAAACTGACCAGTCATGCAGGATAACAAGGATGATGCTTTTAGATATGTTGATAAAAAAAAAAGGGAATAGCATCCCCCTCAGATTATTCACTAGCTCTGTAAACATTTTTGACCTTTCTCTAGAATGAGAGCATCAAACCTCTCTAATTGACTATGTTTTCTATCTTAATGAGCTAATAATGCTTAATAACGCAGACATTTTTGAGAAGTCAGTAGAAGACTGTGGCTTTGCCTAAAAGCAAAATGAGCTCAGTGGGACTTCTGCTGTTCACTCGTCATTGCTGGCCTTTCTGAATTGCTTAATAGTTTACTAGCTGACAGATTCTATTGTTACATCCAGTGTGGGTTTAAACTGAATTAAAATGAGCATGTCCACTTGTCCTGTTGCTAGTGAACAAGTGCACAGTAGTGTTTGCATTTTTGAGAACACACTCGTTCATTATCTCTAATACGTTATGCAGTAGTGGGACGATGGGAAGGTCGTGGTTTCAAATCCCAGGATTTGCCAGTGGCCCACTGAGGTTCCCTTGAAGAACCCAGCACATTGCTCCCTGGTTGCTGCTTCCCTGGCTGCTCACTGCTTCACTTGGTGAACGGGTTTCCTCTTCACTGCTTCACTTGGTGAACGGGTTTCCTCTTCACTGCTTCACTTGGTGAATGGGTTCCCTGCTCTCTGCTTCATTTGGTGAATGGGTTACCTGCCCACTGCTTTATGGGTTAAATGCAGAGAACAATGTCATGCTGTTCACACAATATGCTGTGTTCACGTGTGAAACATGGACACTTTCTAAATGAAAGCGGAATCAAAGCATTACTGCTGGGTTCAGAGACAGAACGTGCTATTTTGTTCCAACAGTACCGTGCCCCCAGCCCCCCCAAATCTCGGTCCAATCCGCTTCTCGCGAGACTCCGCGAGGGGGGAGGACTCGGGCTTTTGGTGATCTCACCGCTCCAGCGACCGCGCCGTGCAGCTGGACCGAGTCTCAACTTTTGAAGCAAACTTTCAGCTCCCACCCGAGCGAGAGAGTGCAGACCCGGGGCGTCCGGGGGGCGCACGGTTGTCGAGCGGGAGGCACTGGTTCTGGAGAGAGCACACCGGCTCTTCTGCACCTTCCTTGGCTCAGTAACCGGAGCGACGGGGAGAAACGCTGCTTAGTATTTTGATCATGCCAGGCATACGCAGCTGAAGGAGAGGGGAGTGGGAAAGGTGAGTGGAGGGGAGCCCTGTGCTCTGATGGCTCTGATGCTGCCTTTTAACTATTAACGTTACATCATTTAATTGTTTTCTCTGTAGAATTAGGCTTTCTCTCTGTGACTGCAGCTGACACAAGCTCTCTCCCTCTTAAATATACACACAGATCCTGTGTGAGTCTGTGTGTGTGTTTAAGAGTTCCAATGCGGAATGAGGGCTAGGCTGTTTCCCCCCCCCAAAAAAAATCCTAAATGAAAGCGTTTCGACACAAACCAAACCAGACCTGCTCGTTTTTGGCGTCGCCAGCACTAAAAGTGGGCTTTCGGGCGGTTGTCAAGTTTGGTTGTTGTTTGAGAGGTTATTTCAGGTGTTCCCAGTGTTTACCAACGTGGGCCTGGTTTCCAGTTTCCCCAGCACGTCGTTGTGTCGAGGTCTAATGGGCAGTTAGAGAGAGAGAGTCACAGCCTATCTGTGGTTTTCTCTGAGGTTTGTCTTGTTTTGGGGAATGAGCCCAGGTTAGCTGGAGCTAAAGCTATCACCAGTCTCTGGGGCTCTCCAAGATCTCTGGTTACGTACTAATACTAGTCAATACAATGTTTTTATTAGAGGCAACAAACTAAAGATTAAATCCTGATCATTTAGAGAGTCAGAAGGTTAGTTAATGTTCAGAAGTCAGAGTCAAGAATTTCACCGATAAAAAAAAATATACTGATCTGAATGTGAAACCAATCATATTTTTTTCAGAATTTTGAGCATAAATCAACGATCTGAATGTATGAAGGCAATCTTTTTTTCGAAATGTTGAGCATAAATCATTTATCTGAATGTGATCGAAGGTCATCAGATTAGTAGAATGTGTAATACACAGTTCTAGAGGAATTGTTCGCGGTGCTGGTGTGAGGAGCCAGACGTCTGAAGTGTTTTATTCCTCCGAACGTTACCTCACAGAAAGTTATGACATGAGATGGTTAAACACCTATTGCATGATGCCTGAGGTAATGTTGTGTGATGAAGTTTTGTTGGGGGTTTTCACCGCTGTAAAGAAATCCGAGCTCAGCGTTTCACATTAAAACACCCTGAAGGATTGTTTACGTATCAGAAATGTTGTAGTATATGTGGAACTCCCGTGTAAGGAGACCATTCAGCATTTCTGACTTTGAGATCATCTTTATTTTGGAATAAAGGTTACAAAGGGATATTCGTGTTGGTGTAGAGTGTACATGTTATTTATTTTTTATTATAACTTAACACCTCCAGTGCTGATCTTCATTTTATAGATTATGCAAAACCACCAACACTGGTTGGCAAGAAATGAAAACTCGCTGCTTTTTATTACCTTTCCCCCTCAGAGCTTCCCTTAACCTTTTGCAAGACTTCTCTAAGTTTGTAAGTGGCACATTTCCTCTCAAGGCATCCAGGTAGATACAGTATATGGACAAAAGTATTGGGACACAGCTCTTTATGATTGAATCCAAGATCTTGGGGGGAAAAAAAAAAAAAAAAAATCCCAGTTTGTGTGATAGTCATATGTCCCAATACATTTGTACTGAATAGGAGCTAGCAGTTGAGGTGGAATTTATGTCCAGTTCACCTTCTAACAACTTTTTGGCAGCACAAGATGGCTGTGTCCAAACTAAATCAAATTAAGTAGTATGTCAAAGCAATATTCTGTAGGTATACATAGAACATTTGGCTGTTGGTGGCTAATAGGTAATATAGTGATTAATTTATGACAGTAAATCGATTAATCAGCTAATGGTCTCTACAATCACTCATTTTTCACTGACTTGTCAAAGAACTGGCCTTGTTAGTTTCGTCAGCATTTTCACACCTTTGGCTTGAAGAATGTGAATCATTTTAGAATAAACGTGTTATGTTGTTTTAATAAATACAGAGTCGGCAGCTGCTGAGGCCTACTGCTCTTTCCCGAACCAAATCCTGCTGTTCAGGATTGACGGAATCAATCTGATCCCCCTCAGCTTGATTCTAGTTTGAGATTTCCTTGTTGCGTAACATGGAGCGATTGTGTGTTTGAAACAAATTGGCACTATGAGTTTAAAGCATGCATGTTTTCCTTCTCCTTAAGAAAGCATCTGCAAGGCCAGCTGCTGAACAGCTTTCACGTCATGTTATGCAGCATCACAGATAACGTGTTAGCCTCTGAGATCTGGAGTCAGTGCTAAGTGTCGAACAGATTGCAGCTGAGTATTCTTCCTGTGTGAGGAGCATGACTTGCATTTTAGTGCTTTACACTCATCCCTGGTGAAGGCACTTGCCTTGCATGCTGATGACAGCTCCCAGTCACTGCAAGCAGTTCAAAGTTTCAGGATAAAGCTCAGGATCCAGGCACTGTGGATGCATGGGAAAATCTGTAGGTTCACAAGTCTCCCCATTTGGGGCATTATGTTGCATCCATAATTTAGTTGCAGCGCTCTGTTTAAAAGTAAGTGTGCTTCTGAAAACGCACTAAAGGCTACTGCTTTGCTAGAGGTTCTTGGGGTTGTTCCTGCACTTCAAACTCGGGCGTAAGGAGGAATTAATACGGAATGCTTTTGCAGAGCTTTAGTACTCTGATGACTGGAACAATACTCACATACATTTCTCAATGAAATTGCCATTTATGAGCTTGTTACATTTACATTTACGGCATTTAGCTGACGCTCTTATCCAGAGCGACGTACATCAGTGCTTAAGAAGTCCACAAC
>JBBPDB010000001.1:36290572-36315373 GCA_037974465.1 Brachypetersius altus
CGATCCCTCTCCACGGTTCGGCACGCATGTGATCCGAAGATCCGAAAGAAAAATAAAAGCTCCGCTGAATGGTGCGCATAATCAGTCTGTCAAGCGATAGTCAACGCCAGTGGTAGCGGAGGTGGAGGAGAGAGAGAGAGGCGCGCGAGAGAGAGATAGAGGGAAAGAGAGAGAGAGAGACGCGTGCTCCGGAAAATTCACGAACGAGTCCGGATCCGCGTAAAACTGGGGGTTTACTGTAATAATGCTCTATGTTGTCGTTATATAATTGCGTGGACTGAGTCTTGAGTCGAATGTTTTTAATGGGCAAAAATACTTAAATAAATGGAAAGTTTAATTTGTCTCGTCTTTTTTTTTGCTGATCCGAAAAGTGATCCGATGCGTGAATTAATACCATGATCCGATCCAAACCGTGAATTTTTTGATCCGTTGCACCACTAATATATATATGTGTGTGTGTGTGTGTGTATGTGTATATATATATATATATATATATATATATATATACATCCAGTGAATGAAAGTGCTATACCATCATTATAGCATTGTGCACACTAAAGTGTGTCTTTTAATGGTTTTTAATGTTGTTATGGCTAATGTTAGCATGTTTGATCAGAATATTCCTTTAATGTGTCCAAGCTTTTCGATGTGTGGAAAGCAGATGCTAAGACTGAAGCTATAACACCAGTGTTGACTACTGCTGCTTGGTTTTGTCATTCCAGGGGGACTTTTACAGGGTGAATTTTAATCCTCCTCCTCTAGTGTCCTAGAAGAAGCGTGTTCTGCGGGGGGCACGTTTGAGCTCTGCTGGGGAGTTCAGGAGTGGCATGGGTAAACTGGATGGTTGGGATTTTTGAACTGTTAATGCAATTCTTTCCATTTTTCTAAAAACTCCACATGTGGGCCAGAATTTTTACAGTTCACACATTCCTGACCCCCTGCTGAGTGTGATCAAGTGTTTGTAGCAGCGGTGCAGGTCAGTATCAGACGTGCGCAGAGTGGCCTGAAGGTCACTTTAGTGAGTGATTCATTTGCTTTCCCAGAAATATCACATAATGAGTACAACAGAAGTGAGCTTTGGTTGTAAACTTGAGGAACTCTCAACAACATTGTCCAGTCATATCTTTAGTTATACTTGTCATACTCATTGTACCCACTTTTCACGCCGTGCTCGATTTAAAGAGCTGATTTTTATATTGGAGACGCACTGTGGGTGTGAACTGCATGCAGTCACTGAGCTGAACAATCTTACCAAAATGTAAAACTAGAATGAGGGTCTGTGAAAGAATTTAAACCATGTTCCTACGTTTTGTTCCTATGTCATGTTCCTATCATGTTCAGCAGTGTCCTTATTCACTGATATTTGCTTTATGGCCTGCATAGGACTGGTGGTGTGTTATGAAGACACTGTTTACAGGAAAAACAAGCCTGAACAGCACTTAAAATCAGTTTGATGGACTAGTGTTTGGATGAGATTAGTCTTGCATGTGGTTATGCAGATTTACAACAAGTCATCTATAATGCTGATGATGCCAATAAGTATCAATCTCTGAAAATGACAAAGATGGGGGTGGTTTCTTGTTTTATGTACAGAAGAGACTAGGAAGCATGCGGTCCTTAAAAATGAATGACATGATGAATTAGGATGGGACTTAAATCCCTGTGAAACACTGGTCACACAGATTAGTACCGTCTTAATAGTAATTTATTCAAAATGAAGAATGCTTGCAAATTGATCTGCTTATCGCAAAATTGCAGCCTGATGCTTTAAATGAAAGAATCTTACAGGTTGTGAGGATGTGATAACAATAATAAAGTGGCCCTTACAGTCACGTATGAACACACCACAGCTGCCCCAAGTCTTTATCTTGCTTTAATTATTTCTCCCCTTTATAACAGTGTTGCAATGTGATGAATTGGCTCGGCGCATTCCCAGCTTTCTTTGTTTATTATGTTCTAGCTTTGGGGTAGAGGGACCTGTATCTAGCACAACACTCAAGGGCAGCCGCTGCCTGGAGCCTGGTGTTTGTAAGTGTAGTCTTGCCGTATCAGATTCAGATAACATCTGTTGTCTGCAGCCGACTAGTGCATGGGAAATTACATGCACAACTTGATTTTGATAGACTGCTCTGAGACTGTGTTTTGTCCCCCCTTGCCTATTCAAATTCAGTTGCTGTGCCACAACAAACTAAAGATGGCTGAGTAATTGAGATCCAGCACTGATCTCTTCTACTTTGGCTATTATTTGCAAGGAAATAAGACATGTATGACAAAACTGCTAATCTAGGTAGAAACCGGCACCAGCCACATCTTTTCAAAAATGCTTTGAGCCAGAATAGCACTATAATAAATAACGGCACCACAAAGCTCTGAAATATGGATGGCGTCTCTTGGTATCATTCACTCAGCCTTGCATCATTTATCGCAAAACAATTTTCTTTCCAGGTAGATAAGCTAACAGAACCCTGTTTCCAAGTGGAGGAATATTGAGCCCGTCTGTTTTTGTAGTTAAAAAAAAAAAATCTATGTGAAAGTGACATGATTCATTGAATAGTTATGACACAAAATACATCCAAGACTACTGCTCTGAAATGCCTTTTAAAGACGCTTTAAGACACAAAGAAAACAACTTTTTTCTTGAGTGAAGCAATGTCCAGCCCTACTCCTGAAGCCTTACAGAATCTCATAACATACACAGTTCATAACCAAAGTGCTTTGCTACTATAATATAGTTCGATCCTTCTTTCTGATGAATGATATTGAAATGTGTATATCAAATGTCAGAGCGAAGTCATGAATCTGCCAGTGAATGAGGCTTATTTCTAGCCATATTTGTCTCAAATTCCCTGAAGAAACAGCAGGCGCGGATCACTGGAAGAGGCCCCTCCTGAGTATAAGGCCTGCTGGTTTCTTCGTGGAAAACTTTGCATGAAATTGTGATTAATCACACACCCCGCTGCCACACGCTGTCATTAACAGCACCCGGACCCAGCAAAGGATGGCAGTTACATCAGAGCAATGATGGAAATCCTTGGGAGTCAAAGATCTCCTGCATCTTGACTTTTTTGGGCCGTTTTGGTCAATCAGTAGTAAAACGTCATCAACACCATGATCAAGCAGCATCAACATGACTGTTCGCAAGTGACATTTAAATGATTATTTATCCACAATACAACCTAAAAATGGAAACGTTCAAGTGACACTACATGATGTTCACAGTTCTAGCTGTAGCTTAGTCATCTCATTCAGAGAGAATGTTCCTGTGAGCCTGTGAGATACGATAAAGTGAGATAAGATAAGATAATAGTTGGGTTATAACATATACAATAGAAACTATACAACACAACAAAATAATAAAAAAAACTGCACTATACACTTCATTTTAAAAGTATAAATTTCATGCTTGTTCCTAAAATCAGGCTTGCTGTATGAGATACATGTCATACAAGCTTTACAAATGTCAGTGCTCTTTAAAATCTGCTGAATCCTTTGATTACAACAGCAATTTCTTGCAGTAGATCATTTTTGTATTTTTTGTATTAAACATTATCTTTCAGGAACCAGTATCTAAGGGTATGTGTAGCAGTATCCATGAACCAGCCTAACTTTTGTTTAGCCTGTTTGGAGGTCACTTTTCAGGAATGAGTTCACCACAACAGTGTAAATATGTGATGTGTTTTGTCTGGAATAGACTTTGTTTTTTTGTTCATTTGTGGGCTGAGACTTGTTAAAGCCTGTGTATGTGGCCATGCTCAACTGATTCTGTGAGCAGAAGAGTTGTGATAGGCACATAGTGTTAAATTTCATGGTCTTTGTGGTTCTACATCACGACAGATAAGGTGAGCTATGCTGCCTGGACTGGATCATAATGACATACAAGCCATCTTTTGTCACTAGCTCTTTAAGACAAACACTTTCTTTCATGAACCTCAGGCAGATTGGCTTTGAAGCTTTGAAGCTCTGCAGAATCCAGACTTTTTTTTTTTTTAGCACTGGAGTCTATGAAATGTTTCTGCAGTCTCCAGATATTTCCTCAGATGAAACTTTTAAGTGCCTTCAGACAGACACGTAGCCCAGACCCTGAACCATTCAGTGCAGAGATCTTTAAGGGGTCAGGGAATGTAACAAAGAGTCGTCACATGCTGAAGGCTGACCCATTCCGCGCTCATTAACCCCTGGCATGGGCCTGTTTGAGATCCTTTTAAACCCCTAGACAAAGGCAGGAGACTCCAACAGGTCTGGCACCAGTGTTCTCCTCAGCCCACTGTATGCCACACTATAAGGGCCTTCTGGTAAGGTGTAAGGAAAGACAAAGGTCATCAAAATTCTGGTCCATGGAAGGTCGGCCCGAGTTCAGTAACACCGCCACAGTGCGAGCTGCTCATAGGCCACGCTTGCAGTTCAGGGATGGTGTCTGGTCTCCTAGTTCCACCATGGATTTTTTTTTCTATAATCAGTTCAAACAGTCTCTTCCACCCCTCACCCCCCACCACCTCTCCCCCCATCCTCCCGCCTTAACAAGGAGCTTCCAAATCACCGTTCCGGAAATAATAGGTTTGCAGTGTTCTGGTCAGAAACGACTGCTGGAACCGACTTGATGAGAAAAGGCCAAGAACATCTGGTGGGAATATTAATGGTTAGATCCATCAAATGAAAACAGAGAGAATGTTCCATAGTAACGAAGTTTTTGTACTTCACAGGCCTAGTCTCTATTGGTGTGTGCTTTATTCTTTTTTTTTATACAATAGTATTGAATATCTGTATGTCCTTAAGTGCACCTTACTAAGCCCTCACCATTTATTGTCTGTCTCTGCTGTTGTCTTTGAACATTCCGTAAAATCAAAAGTAAGATTTAATAGCAGTAGTGCTGCAGAGAATTGTGATTGTTTTGATCAAGATTGTGAACTCCTATAGGCTCCAGCTCCTAACTAGTAGTTGATGTGTTATTATTTTGTGTTTGAACAGTTTTCTGGCCAACCTTCCGAGCCAAGAGAAGACATTCTTAATGATGAGGGAGAAAGAGAGAAAGCAGGAGAGACCAAAAACTGGTCAAATGGAGCAGACCGGAGGAACAACCTCTCCCAAAATTCCCAGGGAGAGTCACTGATAAATGGAGAGCCCATGGAACCACAACCATCGGAAGAAAACCGACTCCATACAAAACAGATCCTTGAGAAAAGTCGCCCAGAGCCTCCTCTGGAAAGCTGAGAAAGATTTTGGGTTACAGTTCTCCTCCCATGCGTAAGGAGTCTGCAGACTGATGCAGAATGTGTAGGGGGGCCTGTGATGTGATACCACTGGCTGGAAGCCTCTGCTTTGACAGCTAGAAAAGGTTTTAACCCTCAGCAGTCAAAAGCTACTACTTTCATTTGGCTATATTATTCAGCTCTAACTACATAATTACATTTTCAACTATATAGTTTCACTAAAGTCCCGTCAAAAAACAAGATAGCATACACAAATGCAACTTTTAAGTGTTATATATTTCTTTTTTCTTAGAAACACAAATAAGGTGCCAAATGGATGCTTCGCAAATTTTTGTTTGCACTAAGCTGCGAAAAATCTCCAAAATAATATCCTCTAAAGGTTTATAAGTCTGCTGCAACTGTAAATGCTAAGCTGACATTCAAACTGCTTGATTTTTCAGATACTCTTTTAGCAGAGCAAGGTGTCATTTGACTTTTAAAATAAAAAAATGCACCCCATACGAGGACCAAATTCGCGTCTTCCTGCAAACATTAGTGAACAATTTCTATATATTTGCTCAGTCACTTGACCAGGGGAACCCAAATTTTGCAAACAATTGTATTTGTGTTCAAAGCATATATATACTAATCTTACAACAACATAAGCATTCTCAGTCTTCAGGCGTAGTTTAAATGTGTTTTATTGTTGGGAATCAGTAAAAAATCAGTAAGAAAATATCAAGAAAGACACAATAAGAAGAAGCAGCAAACACACAACTTACTCACTACTTACTAAAACTTAATTTTAATTGAAAATAATTGTACTTATGATGAATGGTACCACTGTCATTACCCAGAGAGGTCCATTCTGTACATCATGTGGCTTTTAAAGGAATATTCCACATTACACATATTTACACCCATTTTTGTCTTTTATATTTTCTTTCATATTTTATCCTTCATGTACAAAACAATACTTCATAACATGTAACATGTAGCATCTACTAACAACAGCCTCAGAGTCTTTTAGACTTAAAGTCCCTTAGATATTTGGTATGTTACTGTATTCTCACTCAACTGCATGGTGTTTGAGCAAACGATTTTCTCAATAAAACCTTTGCATGCTTACACTGTGCAATGTGTGGTCTGTACACAGAGGCCTGAAGAACGATTACAGCTGCACATCGTTTATTTCAATGTAATCTATTATATCACATTCACAGATTCCATCATTTCATTATACGGGACCAAAACACAGCTCTTCCTCTGTTTTATTAACTTTCCAAGTCACAAAAGCGTTATTAAATGGAAAAGCTGCTGGTCTGTGTGGCACAGGGAACCGGTATGTATTCATACAACAGTTTTATGAAGTGCTCACCCAGCCAAAGCAAAGAGGTTCTATAGCCATGACCACCATCATTCCCAAAAAAGATTTAAAACTGTAAGCTTTAGACCAGCACTGATGCCACCAGGCTAGCTTGAAATTTGTATTATATCTCTATTGTTGGAACTACAACCCACTTTGACTTTCTTTCTAGCTGAAGCAAATCAAGTTTTGAACGCACACTGAACTGTTTCCTCTTTGGTGGCGTATGTGACATTTAAATCTACTTTTGTTGGAAAAATACAAAGGTCAGTGTTTTAATGCACTGCACATGATACATTTTACAAGTAACCTTACCTAATCCTTTCCTGCTGTCTCCTGGTTCAATCAAAATGATGAATACCACAGTCACCTTTTGACTGGATTTCTACAGCAACTATAAACGCCACGGCACACTGCCTTGTTGATCTCTGCCCTTTCTCAAGTGGTTGTTGTGCAGTTCTGAGTGGACACCGCCAGCCACAGGGCATCTTCCGTGTCCTCACCCAAGCCCTAACTCTGGGGCCAAAGAGGAATCAGCATGGCCTTGTTTCTGGCATCTAAAGTAGGTCACCTCAGACCAAAATCAAGTGTGACTTTCTAACTCTGCCTTCACAGCGAGTCGGTCCGCCTCCGGGCAAACACAGCAGACATGCTCTTGACAATGCCCTTGATGCCTGCGGGCTTTTTCACCACCGACCTGGACTCCCTGATGCGGTTAACCAAGCCGTGGAAAACCATGAGGACACTGTGGTAGTTCTCGGCGGCCGAGACCTCGTAGAACTGACAGTCTGCCGAGAGCGCCAGGAGCCGGCCCTCCTCGCTGAGGACTGTGCGCCGGTGGTGCAGGTCCCTCTTGTTACCCACGATAACGACTGGCACTTTCTCTAAACCTGCATAGTCCTTAATAGCCCTTATGCTCTGAAGGAGTTTGCTGACGTTGTTAAAACTGGCTCGGTCACAGATGCTGTAGACCAGGACAAAACCGTCGGCCCACTGCAGTCTCTTTTCATGCGTGGTGGTCTCGGGAGACGGGTCCTGCTGGGAGATATCCATTTCAGAGTTAGTAAAGGATTGCACACAGTATTTGAAAAGTTAATCACGTCCTCTTTAGTATCAGTGAATAAAGTTTGTTTAGACATGTCAAGACTGCAATACTTTACCTGCGAATACGGCGAATCCCATATGTTCAGAGCTTGCTCTCTTCCATCTACTATAATGTTGTGAGTGTAGATTGACTCTGTGGAAAACCCAAAAAGTCTTAATTTATTACAGGGCTCAGTCATCAAAATGAAGAAAATGACTCCGTCTCAGAAAAGAGGAACCTACCAATATCTCCATACTCCCCGATGAATCTTCGGGTAAGGAAACGAACAGTAAGAGCTAAAACAAAAGAGTCATCGGTCAGATAGTACAGATATAGAACTGCCAGTTTGTGCCCTGGAAGAATAAATAATTAAATTTTACCTGAATAGCCTAAAAGCAAGATAGCTAAAATACTATAAAATTAAATATCTTCTCTCATAAAACAAGTGAATTCAAGTGCATTTTAATATTCTGAACGAAGTGCATGAACAAAGTGCATTCAGAACAAGTGCTTTAAAAACAGTTGAAAGATAGAACAACATTCTCTGTAGTCCTAGAGCAAAATAGTGTATTAAAACAAAGACTGGCAGCCCATATATCAACTGTAATCACTGGAAAACGTTCTTGCTTTTTCAAAAACGCAGACAGAGTGGGTGTGCTTGAAGGGGCTTGCCTCTTCTCTGCTTCATACTCTGCATTGCAATCGGAATGTTTTGATTTTATATGATACATGTATCTAGATGTCGAGAAAGGCTTTGTGGATGCACCCCCTCTAGAAGTTTCGGCATTGTGCACTTTTCCGTGTGTCTTTATTAGATATACGTATGGAAATGCGCCCATATGGCAGACACGTTGATTCTAATCCAATCTGCCACGTGCAGGTAGCGATTGTTGATTGCGTCATCACTGTTTTGGTCGTGTTTTTAAAAAAAAAATCAATGGCTGAATATTCGGTGCATCCCTAATAATTATGTTCCCTAATTAAGTAGTCCACATTTGTTCTTCAACCTGAAGTTCTATACTTCAATCATCATCTGCTATTAAACCATGTTAATGCCAGATAGGTTACACACCGCAACAATTCTGTTGAAGAAAGTCAGATATTTAGGCAAAAGTAAGAAAGGTATGGAGTAAGAGGATAAGTGCCAAAAGTCCCTTAATTCAATGAATATAGGGAAGAAGAAATGAATAAGCTGTAACAAGAGGCCTAGTTAGTCACCATCTTGTATCTTGTTACACCTGTCAAGGGGTGGGATATATTCGGTAGAAAGTGAACAGGCACTTCTTGAAGTTGATGTGTTGAGAGCAGGAAAAAGTGCAAGGATCTAAGCCAATTGTGATTGCTAAACAGCTGGGTCAGAGCATCTTCAGAATGCAGTGTTTAGTACCAAAAATTGTCCAAGAAAAGACCCGTAGCAAATTGACAATGGGGGAGCAAGTGATAATGGGGGAATACGGCTCAATGATACATCTGGTCCAGTTCCACATAAGAACTACTGAAGCACAAATTGCTGAAGAAGTTTCTACTGACTAATGATAGAAAGGTGTCAGAACACTGTGCTTCATAGCTTGCAGTACATTGAACTGTGTAGCTGCACACCAGTCACCAGTGCCCATGCTGACCAAAACACCTGTCCAAAGAGCATGTGAGCATCAGAACTGGACCATAATGAAGCTAACGAGAGATTCGGGTCTCTTATGAATCGTGTAGACCTTTTGGAAATTGTTCAGGATTGGTTTGAGGGGCAGGACCCAGAATTCAGGATGTTGAACTGCCTTCCAGATTCCTGACTTCTCAATCCAATGAAACATCTGTGGAATTTGCTGGACAAACTAGTTCAATCCATGAAGATCTGTGTGCCAGATAACCCAGCAGACTTTCAGTGGCGTTCAGGCCCCTACAAGTTGAATCTGTTTTGGGGTGTGTGTGTGTGTGTTTGCCACAATATCTGAACCATGCAGCCTTGTATCCCCCGCTATCCCTCCATAATACTAATTACCTATACATTGTGCTCAGATTGTTGCTGAAATTCAGGATAACACTATTCCAATTCAAAACATGTGGAAACCAATTCTTTTGTGCCTACATGCACATTTAGTTTAATAATAAGGTTCTATGTGAGAGCACCTGACTGCCCAGACTCTCATATAATACGGCCTGCGTTGCCAGGTTAGTAAAACCCTTCCTTTGGTTAGCCATATTGCACCTAAGCCAGAAAAGAGATCAGATTTAGCCTTTGTTTGCTTTTTTTCAGCCTTTTATTTAAACCCTGTGCTTTGCTCTTTTAAAATTAGAATTCATTTTCTGTGGTCGTCTCTTGTCCTTTTGGATTTAGTCCTCTGGGGTCTCGTCCTGAAAATACTGGAGGCTAGGCGGCTTAAAAATTCAGAGCACTGTACAGCTCTGACATTCCATGGTTGTGACCTTTTGGCTCAGGGGTCAGTTTATCACCAGCCATCACCTGGCACCCTCATTTAAAGCATAACAAACTCATCGGTTACGTCTGTGGAACCTCGGGTTTCAAAATAATCTGTGGAAAAAATGTCATGTTGCGTAAGACCTTTATTAGGCCTGTATTACTCATATAGTGGTTGCTCTGGTATTTGTCGTTTTGTATTTCGGCTTGATTTCTTTTGATGCAGCAAGAGAGGAGGAATTATAGTCATCGTGACACTGAGTGTCTGTTATTTTGCTTATTGGGTAATCCTTGTGTAGGAGATTTGGTGGTTGACTTTTGGGGTAAGGTTGCATTTAGTGTCTGAAGTATGTACAGTGTTAAATGGAGACTATATACAGTCATTCATCTTCTCACTCACTAGCTTAATTACAGAGCCGTGCATGTGGTTCTGCTTTAATGCACATGGCTGTGTTACCACTTGCTACACTTTATGTAGTAAAACAGGAATCTGAAAACGAGCCATTGAAGCATAGACTGTGAGCTGAACCAGAGAATTGACTGGAATTCAGGCGTAGAGCTGCTACGAAGTTTAAGAAATATGTATAAATGAGTCGCAAGTTTTTGTTTGATTCTATTTTCCAGAGCATATCAGCCAAGAGTTGAGATGGCTGCTGTGCTTCTGCTTGTTCGCGTATTCAGGCTAGCTATGAGGAAGATGAGGAAGCTAGCTATCATGAATGGACCGTCACAAAGGTTTAAAGCATTCTGAGAGCTTTACAACATATACATAGTCATAAACAAGTCTAATTCTATAAAATGCACTATAAACAAGTGCAATCTTGTAAAACGGATTTACAGTGCTCTGTGAAGTGGCTCTGTAGCAGAGATGTAAAGTTCTCTAGCAGAAGTAATGACTGCATTTTAGTGTTTGTGAGGAATTGATTCCAGTGGGGAAGCGCAGTAATACTAAATGCTAGTCCTGTGAATTTTATGTGAGGACTTTTGTGTTAGAACAGTGGTCAGATAATGGGCCCATAATTTTCTTAGCATCTACAAAGTCTGTCTTGGTTTATTTTTAGCTATATGTGAGACCTGCCTAACAATACATGCATGCAACGTTATCTATTTTCTTTTTTATTTTTTTTAAGAGACAGTGAAATGTAGTTGACTGCAGTATGTCATTTGTTACAGAGGCTTTCAAAGAACAGTCCAAACATTAATCTTCTTATCTGGAAAACTGGCTTCTTCCTGGTTTAAATACTGTACAAGCGTTTCTTTCGTGTAATTAAAGAGGACAGAACAAAAGAATCCAATCAGAATCCTTCTTTTAGAGTAGAGGAGCCATACTTGGACAACATGGATGGATTATGCAGATTTGAAAATCATTTGATATGTGATGGTGATTATCTGATGATGCTGAATTTGATCAATACTGCCTCGCCGTTGCCAGCTGAGGAGGCTCCGTTTTTTCACTCCTGCCTTTTCCTCTGGTAGAAGTGACCAATCTCAAAGCCTGCATGGGTGTGTACTGTGTTCCAGTCAAACCCCATTCAGATGAGACATGGACATTGCTGAGCCACATCCTGTGGCTTTATTGTGCAGGCTGTGCTGCCTGTGTATTCCTGTCAAAATAGACATTATGGCAGAAAACCCTTGACCCCTGATTTACATTTCCCCTTTGTCTGAATGAATAGGCCAAACGGTCCTGTACATTAAAGAGCTGCGGTATTGACATACAGGGGTGTGTAACATTTATCTCAAAGTTTGCCTTGATATTACTGCAGTGTGGTTTTGGAGAGGGAAGCGAGTCTTTAATCCTTTTTAATAGAATCGATGCCCTTTTTTTCTTGTATTTATTTCCATACTTATGCTCCACTTATAACATTTGTATGGTTCACAAACAACATCATTCATTTTAAGTGACCATCAACTGGGGCAGTTGGATGGCCTAGTGGTTAAGGCATTCGACCTGCGATCAGAAAGTCCGGGTTCGATCCCCAAGACCGCTAGGCACCACTGAGGTACCCTGAGCAAGGTATCGTCCCCACACACTGCTCCCCGGGCGCCGTGTTCCTGGCTGCCCCCTGCTTCACTTGGTGAATGGGTTAAATGCAGAGGAAGAATTTCATGCTGTTCACACTGTGTGCTGTGGTGTGTTCATGTATGACCAGATTGTCACTTTCACTTTATTTTCCCCTTAGAATTAAACTGTTTTTTGTACTCTGCCTTTAAGATAAAGAATTGGAATTTTTTCTGACTCACCCTTTATTTTTCCGCATTAAAAAAGTCTGGCCGAAAGACTACAACTTTGAGATGAATATAGGCGGGCGTTTGAGGTGGATACATGCACTGATTGTTGTGAACATTTTGCAGGTGTCTTGTATAGAGAATGTAACACTGTTTTATTAAATAAAGGGAAAGTGGAGTATCCGATTATATAGGTCCTTTAATTCCTGCTCTCCGACCAGAGCTCTGAAAGCATCCAAACTTGAGTGCCACCCCAGAGTAAATGTGGTTGGCTACCACTCCGCTTTATTAACAAGACCTCGGTCACCAGAGAGAGTGGGTTGTTTGGCTCTGCTTGTTTGGCACTGGTCCAGCGTACAGCTCTTTTCTCATGAGAGTCAGCTAATCGAATGGCCACTCTATTCTTTTAGCTGCGGGCAGTGATCTGTCACTAACTGCAGAAGCTTATATAAATGCAGCAGAAATCAGTCACATTCACAGCTGGGATGAGAACAGATGCTTTTACTCAAGTGGAACACATTAGACTGTATTTCTGCTGCATCAAAACAAGCCTTTATATAGAAGCACAAGTTTATATAGACAAAAGTGTGTTATATCACCCACTTTTCAGCTGCTGAAACAATGTAAGACTTCTCAGCAGTTTTACTGGTAATGAAATGAGAATAAAGATCAAACGCTGTTTAGTCATATGGTACAGTATAAAGAATAACGACAAAACACATGGAATTCATTGCACAGTCGTAATCATATTTATTGCTGTCTCCCTCTGTTCTACGTTTTTGCACATGTAACTTCTGTTCTGCATTTTTGCACACAACTCTCTGCTGCTAGAATACAGTGCCTGTCAAAATTCTGTATTCATCCAGACTGCAGCTGTTTCATTTCACTGGGTATTGTGTGTATGTACTTGAAATGGCATTAAAACCTTTTGAAACCGACTTTAAACGAACGACCGCTATCTGTCGATGAGGATGGTGGAATACAAGGCACATACTCTAGCGGGCATACTATAATTAATTTAGTGATTTTATTTTTATAAATGACTTTCGATGTTCATTGCTGTTTTCCAGGTTTTGGTTCCTCACATGGATTTTCAGTTCATTGCATCACTGTAGATAATGAAGTGAAAATCCACGCCTGCAAATTTCTTTCAACTTTATCTGCTGCGTCTATACCATACAATACAGTAGCATAGTTAATTATTTTGTTCATGTGATAGAGTTTAGGTTTAAAAAAGTGCTTGAGGATTCCTTTCAGTTTAAAGGTAGTAACGTCTTGGATGTCACAGTAAAGCTCTCAGACATTCCTGAGTGTGTTTGCTTTGGATTCTGCTAGAACAGCCATCGTGAGACAATCTACGTCTTTTCCCTCTATGAAGTCTGCTGAGTTTGTTTGGACCTGCAGACCCCACCCCCCCTCTTACTCATCCTCGTTACTTCCTCTGACATTCAAATTCCACTCAGTTTCACCCTGGCTTCGTTTGCTTGCCGGGGGGCATGTGTGTTCCCCAGGAGGTGTCACATTCGCAGTTTGTTCAGACTGACAGCTGGACCTTTACCTCCAGATTTAAACTGCTTTTAGTATCTTTGTTTGACATGGTTGTCCTGTAAAGGGTCTTGACTGCGGCTTTTGTAGATCTGTCCGGTGTGCTTGCGAAATTGCATCATGAGTGAAGTCACTGGTCAGAGAGGAATGCCACTGTGGGGTATTTTACGTCCTTCATAGTTCATTTGGTGCACCTGTGCTGAAGATACCTTCATTGTCACAAGTAAGATTCACAGTTACTTGTAAATTCCACAGTCACATGGCTCCCTGAGTCAGGCCTCAATAGATTATAAAGGTATTTTTCCAACTCAAAGACTAACATATCTCAGTACATGAACAAATACTAAATCAAGTGCAGGCCAGTTCATATTATTTAAGTCATTAGACTGGAAAGAAGCTAATTGCCAGCTACATTAAAAGAGTAAATTTAAAAAGAAATGTCTTGGCTTTGGGTGAAATGCAAGGTTTAGTTTATTTCTTATCCATTTGTCTTTTTTTACACACAGTTCGTGTATGAAAATTAAGCTGCAAAAACAGCCTGTTCTAGATTGACTGATTGTGTGATGTAATAAGAACCAACTCGTTTACCTACATCCACCAATGCCAACAGCAGTTTAGTCCCACACTGGAGATGTAAGGAGTGCTTCAGCCCAGAGGCACAATATCAGAACAGCCCGGAGGCAGCCCATCAGAATAGACCTTATTTACATAGATCAGCCTTAAAGGCACAGTAACAAAAAAACCCAGCTAAAAATAAGGTGCCAGTGTGAAGTCTTGGCGCAGTGCCATAGATTTCTGAGAAATCTTTAAACCTTTAATTTTAAATTTCTTCTGAAATCAGTAAAGCTTTCTATTTCAGATTCTTTAATGGATGGTGCTTCAAAGATCATTTTGGTAAATGAAGCGTGTGAAGATCCCTTGAAAAGTTTAGATGATCGGAAGTAATGGTAGTAAGAAGTTTGACGTTCGTTCAAGCCATTAACTATCTGGAAGCAAAATGCCACGTTTAGAGCCCATACTTTGAGTGCTTGCCTCCTCTCCTGGCTCCCCTCTGGTTGCGTTACAGCCACGTGCCTGCTGACTGAAGCAGTGTAGTCGGTTCTCTGCAACTTTAGGAATGATGTTCACACCATAGCCTGTAGTGATGCTGGGCAGCTTCCAGGAAACAGCGTCCAAATCGATGTCCTTTTTTGTTCCTCAACAACGTTGGCCCTCACTCTATTGTGAAGGCTGAGGGGTTCGGTCTCAAAACTCTTTCTTCCAGGAATCCGACAAACGGGAACCCGAACAAGAAACTTCAAGACATTGTATTTCTGTACGCAGCTGAAGTTTTTAAGTGGCCGGTTCAGATATTAGCAACAGGAGGACTGTATTGAGTGTTTGTTACTGCTGTCAATAGTGAAAAAGGATAAGTGCACAAAGTAAGCAAGTGAGTACTCGGAAACGAGCAGGATGAAGATCAATAATTCAATAATTGATTGAGAGACAAGTACAATCTGTGCTTGGTTGTTAATGGTGTATGTGTGAGTCTGTGTGTGTGTGTATTTGTTTGTGAGAGAGTAAAACTCCTAGTAAAAAGGCATAGCTTCTCCATATATGTGTGATGATATAATGGCATTTATTCAGACTGAATATGAAGAATATATGTATTATTGATTAAAAGCATAATTAAACTTCTAAAATGTGAAAGACCCCATTCTAGTCAAAATAACTGAGAAAGCATTGTTTACATATTGTGGTTCCAATCGCCACCACTGTAAAGAAATCAGTATGTACTTATACTGTACTTATCCTCAATGTAGCCACTGTCATTTGCACTACACATTGTCTTGTCCTCGTCTCGTTTAGTGGTATTTTTGCTCATTCTCTGTCCTGTCTTGCACTTGTGTTCTGTTCTGTTCTGCTCTTGTGTTGCACTATGGTCCTGGAGGAACATTGTTTAATTTTTACTATGTACTGTGTATATGGTAGAAATGACAATAAAAATCGACTTGACTTGACTTGACTTGATGTTCCTCTACAGAGCATTAGTTTAGAATAACGTGAATAATTTATTTAATGTTGAGAAATGTGTGGTGTTCCCTTTTAATTTAACACCTTTCCAGAATAGCTTGAATGATTAAGTGTTAATCTATGAAATTGTTGTTTAATAAGTAAAATCTAACCAAACAATGTAACTAGAAATGAAATAAAAGGAACTAAAGCAAACGAAATCCCTGATTAATGAAGCAATACTTTCACATATTTGTCTTGCAAACTGTGAACAGGAGAAATGGTCATTTACATACATGCTGTTGGAAACAGATATACTAATAGTTTCATATTGATATATCATGTTGTTTTTTCCTGTGCGGCTTGTAATGGCGTATAACATTAAATACAAAATACAAACCTTGGCAAGGCCTAGGCCAATGTCCACGTTGTGGATGGCAGTCTTGTGTTCTCTCTTTCTGCCTGTATTGACTAGTCTCTCTCTCACTTATACTCACACTTTAGAACTCGTTTAACGCATGAAATCTGTCTGCTGTTCTCTGAATAAGACAGCTTGGTAAACAAAGTCCTCTCTGTATTTATTGGGCCTATTTTAGGCTGAGACACTAAGCTTGGCTGCTGAAACCGAAACTGTCCTCTTTGGACAGGTATTAGGCAGCCCCACTTGCTAATCTGGAAAGGAAGCGATTTGAATGGGTGCATATTCAGCTGCTTTGGATGGTTTTACAGATTTAGCCTGTTATAATCCCAGGCTTATTGCCTCCTAATGTCAGCAGCTTGTAGCCTTCACAGGGTTGATTTCATTCGCAGCAAAAGTTTTGGAGATGCTGGTGTAAACTTGGCTTAAGGGCAGAGTATTGGCCTCTGGCAAAGTAGAAAAGGAGAGTTATAGATCTGCCCACCATTCATGAACAGAATATTCAGAAGTCAGTACCTCACCTGACGTCGTAACTGAATGGGTATCTGAAAATCACTCTAGTACTATTTATAGGTGTCTAACAAAGACCACTTGAAAAAACAACACTTTGCACTTTTGCTTTTAGTGCCTCAGCATGTACAACAGCATGATGTTTGTTGCTTGGCAACCCTGTGCACATTCCCCTCATTATGCTGCTGAAAGCACCTGGGACCCCACTAGTGTGGTTCACTCAGGCTTCGCGCGTGCCTCTGCGACTGATGCAAGAACAACACAAGAGCACTGCCCCTAGAGGCATCTGTCCAGAGCTGATCCTCTGGGCTGCTGCTGCTGCTGCTGCTGCTGCTGCTCGGCAGCCAGCTGCTTAATCAATCCTCTGGCCGCCGCAGAGACGCTGGGAGGGCAGCCAGCTGATTACGTGAAGTTAACCTTTCTACGGCCGCCCCGTCCTCTTTGGCTTCATGTTCAACAACTAATCTGCATGAGGAAGGGAGAAGGGATTAGGCAGGATCTCCATATTAGAGATCATGTCAGCATTACAGCAAAAATACTCCCTACCAAAACTCTACCCAGGGCAATAAAGACGTTTTTTTCCATACCATTAAACACAGTTTAGTGTAAGCCTGGTAATGAATGCTGAGATTTTTGGCTTTATATTAATAGAAGAGGAACAAAACCTGCAGCACTGTAAATATTAAGCCACCAAAGCTCTGCATCAGTTCCAGCTTGTGAGCAAATTTATGTTGTTGTCTGTAATTTGAAAGTGACACCGTTTTTATTTGGCTCTGTGCTCCAGCGCATTGGATTTGAAACAATGATCATGTGGTTAATGTGCAGAGTTTCGGCTTAGAATTTGGTGATATTTACGTGTGTATGCGCGGACCTGAAATAAGTCATACATGATTTATCGCCCTGTCACAGTTATTACACAATTGCCTGATTGCAGTTTTTTGAGATGATTGCCGTTTTTAGGCTGATCGTAATTGCCGCACACACTCAGATTTTACAGTCATATCGTGTCACAAGAGTCGGCGTGTTGTGAGTACATTTTTCAACGGTTGATTTAAGATAGATACTAAATAGATACTCATTCACTGAGACAACTCTTTTAACTTGGTGCCATAACACATTTATTGCCAAGTTTTTTATTGATTAAATAGCTCAATACTTGCACGTGTATAAGCATTACTTAATGGATTCCACACATTTCTGTGTAACTGGAAACATTTGTGAGTGCGGTATATCATTTCGGAGTATACGAAACTTCAAAAACTATAGTTTTATTCATAGATGTAAGATTTGGCTTGTACTATATTAGTTGTGTAAAATACTAAAACATTTGTTAATCACAATTACTAATCACAGTCAGTTGTGGCCTGTTTGTTTGGGTCATGTGCTTCATGTGATGGAGCAGCTGTAGCTGGGTCGACCCGTAAGCCATGGGTCAGTGTCAGCTTATTAGAACATTTTCCGGGTGCGGGCAGGGCAGGTCAAAAACTATCCTGGTGACTTCATTCATAAATAACTTGCAGAAATAATACAGCCACAGATTAGCAAATATTTTTGTGGGGACCGTTAGCTCTCATGTCTTTTTGTTTGTGTACTTCTTGGAATAAGGTTCATTTTATTTAATCTCTTGCAAGGGAATGGAATACCAGATCAGAATCCGATTAGAACTGTAGCAAGAGGATTGCTCTACAGTATGTTTGCATCTTGACGGATTTGTCCCCTGAAGCCAGAGACATGCTGATCAGTTCGTACCATTGTTGTTGCTCTTGTTATTGCTGCCCTAGTAACAAAATGAAGCGCTGGGCCCTGTGGCAATAAGCATAAGAAAGGAGAAGTTGGAGAACCACGAAGAGCATGGGTATCAGTACAACTACCGCGTTATATGTCTAATCGCTGTAGCAGCTGTGACAGATTTTTATTTAAAATAATCACATCTTTGCCTGTTGAAGCTAAAATGACTCTTAGCTTATGCAGAGGACAGTGCTGCTGTTTCAATGATTTCATTACCCGATTTTTGTTCATTAATGTATGTACTTGCCTTTTTATCTTTTTGATACTTAATCTTCGGTGCATTTGCGGGTCTGGCCCCATTTTAACGGCCTGTTGTGGGTGTTCTTGCTCTCCTGATTATGTCACGTAATGTTTATTATTCCTGGCTCCTATCATGCCTGATGCGTTTCACTGCCAAATGTGTGAAGCTGTACGAAGGTGACATGGTGACGGCTTAGGATTAATCTGATGACAGCCTACTACCACTGCTCTAAGGGATGGTCTTGATGACTCGGGAGTGTTCGTGGATGCTGACCTAGCCCAAACACTGCTCTGCACACATCAGTTAATTCCCCGCCAGCTCGGATATGTGCAGGGATTCTTTTGATATCAGAGAACTGAAGCAGATCGTTTTTGATTACGAGAGTGTGCCACCATGTCCCTGGGAAAAGGGACAAAACCAACAAGAAACCTTCTGATAGCCAAGCATAAAATTAATGTAAAACCGAAATCATTAGTAAATTAGCACACATTGACTTAAATGATCACCAGTTTGGTGTGTGTTTCTGGATCATGTACTAGAAGTTCTTCTTTAAATGTGAAGGGAAATAGAAGGTCCTTGTTTTCACTGATTGTGCCTTAATATCAGTTGAAGATGTTGAATTTACCTTGAAAGGAACACAGTTTATCCCAAATGAACACGTCAGTAACTTTGTATAGTTGACTAGACTGTTTTTTGATAGTGGAGGTGGCCAAGTACAGCCTAACGAACAGGTTTGCGTAACCTTGATGCTCCTTTCAGGCTAAGTGGAATATCTGTGTTTGTCTTTCTTTGCTGAGTCTATCTATGATGGTCATTCCTGTCACAAATATCCTGTAGACATTTTTGGATAAAGTAGCCTACATTTTAGTTCTGATGTTTGGAGGGGGCATTTGAAGTGGGACTGTAATTTAAGTAAAGGCCTGGAGAACAAGGATGGCTTAGATTTTAAACCTGAGAGCTTTTTTTATAGTTTGTGGCTCCTACAGCACCAAGTAGTTAGTTTCTATATCAAATGTAAATAGTATAGTTAATTGGAGCTTGACACTATGTAAAATCAGTTGAATCTGTACAATTATGGCATGATGCCTTATATATTTGGTTGTAATATTTTCTTTAGCATTTGCAATGTTTTGCATTTTGTAGTCCATTATCAAGCAGCATCTTTTAAAAGGGTTTGTCTGTGAAACATCATAAGCTTTAAAAACGTCACTAATAACTTTTGTGTGATTGCTTGAAAAGATGGCGCTCGACCAGTCGTAACTCTGTTCTTTTTGTTGCAGGAGTGTGGACTAAAATGAGACATCATCCTTTTAAAAGACCATGCCGGCCTGAAACCTAGCGCACTATCGACTGAAGGCTATGGAACCAAAGGACTGAGTTTTTTTCTTGCTCTCAGTTGGATGAAAGCATAGTCTCTGCCCTGTCTGGAAAATGTGCCATACTTGAGATGCTCGCTTGGTGAGGAGTCACCATGACGAGCCTGAAGCACTCACCGTCTGATCGGCCTGTTGCGGGGACAGTTGGTGCCTCTGAAGACTTCTACGCTCGTTCCTTACGCCTGACCAATGGAGGCGCAGCCAGTCTACGGCCAGAGAACCCTTATCAGACAGGGGGTATGCTTGGAGTACCTAAAATGGGTGTCCGAGCTCGGGTTGCAGATTGGCCTCCAAGGAGAGATGGAGGAACTTTGCGGCATGGCGGTTCAGACTGTGAAACTACAAGCCACATGGGCGGTGTCATATGTGCTCACCCCAAACTTGGGACCTTGTTGAGTCCTGAGGATTCTTTCATGCTCCACAGCATTCACAGGACTCTCCAGAGCAAGCTGCACCCAGACAATTCTGGCAGCTCTGCAGAAGCACATTTGCTCACAGTTAGCGATCACAGTGGCAAATCAAAAAGGAGCCCTAGGCGCATCCGACAGCGAAGCAACAGTGACATGACTCTCAGCGAACTTGATGGTAGTGGGGAAAGTGGAGAAGACTGGGGCTCTGTGGGAACAAAGTGGTCCCCACTGCACCGGGAGTATGGCAGCACCTCATCCATTGATCAGCATGGAGTCTCCTCCTCTGCGATCTCAGGGAGTAGCTTTTTTGAGATGCTGATGAGCTATCAGGGTGAGAAGCAAGACCAGCGGAGTCCAGCACCTGAAAAACTGGCAGAGCTGCTAACAGTCAGTCAAAAGCCGGATCTGCTAGACTTAGGAGAGGATGTGAAAGAAGAGCACCCTTCTAGTCGGTTGAGGGACAAACACCCAAAGAGACGATCTAAATCGGAGACGGGGGGTGAGTCCATTTTCAGGAAACTTCGCAGTGTGAGGGCAGATGTGGATTCTCCAAAGGTGGGCTCTGATGTGGAGGACGCACGTCTCGAAGACTCCAAGGCTCCTTCAAAGCCATGGGTATGCCAGAAAGGCTTTGCACATTATGATGTGCAGAGCATGATGTTTAACCTGAATGAGGTGATCCAGAACAGGCAGAGCTCTGCAGCCACTCGCAAAAACACTACTTCTGGTGCCTCTGCTGCGTCAGCGTTTTCTGCCTCAGCAACCTCTACCTTATCATCAACCCACAGCCTCCCATACAGTTCCCCTGGTGGCAGTCAGGAGGAGCTGAATGCTCGAGACAGTCCCTCTTTTGATCCAGGTGATGATGAGGGCAATGGCCTGGTGCTGAATTGTCCTTGTTTCCGCACTGAGACTGGAGGTGACATTAGACACAGGTTTGGACTCTCTCTACCGGAGGAGATGGGCAGTAGTAGTTCTAGACTACATGGGGGTGAAGATCTTACACTGAGCCTCCACTGCAACAACGCAGGAATTGCTGTTGTCGAAGGTCCTAAAGAGGCGCCCGGCCTACTCAACGACCGGGACAAGCAGTATGCCGTCGAACATGTTGATCTTGGGGCGTATTACTACAGAAAGTTCTTCTACCTTAGAGGTATGCTATTACATATGGGGAACAGATACTTTACGGAGCTTAAGGAAAGTCTTTTTATGAGGCTGTCAGAGGTGTCGAAATATTTGTCTCACTCTTTCTTGTCCTCTGTCCTGCCTAATCAAATGTTGTGTCCATCATCCTTTACATTTTCAGAGCACTGGAACTATTTTGGCTTAGATGAAGCACTGGGCCCTGTGGCAGTAAGCATACGGAGGGAGAAGCTGGAGGACCTCAAAGAGCATGGCCAGCAGTACAACTACCGCATTATCTTTAGAACCAGTGAGGTGAGCTTATTCCTTTCTGAATAAACATCAGACAGCCGGACATGTTCACTTCAGCTTTCTCTTTCAGCCAGGCGTGCTGAACTGAAGTAATGAACTCTCAGGGCAAGCGGCCCCTGGCTCTGGGGGAAAACGCTCTCCTTTGAAAACATCCTGAATGTGAAATGCTGAATGCAGAGTGTCACCTCATGACCTACAGTCCAACCTAATTAGACATAATCTTTGCTGCTCTAGTCCCTTAGAAAAGGCCTTAATTCCCTGCTTATTGATTCCTGTCCCAGGAATGTATCCAGTACAGCTCCTGTGGGATGCTGTCGGATCTGTTTGGTAAAGCAACTTTTTCAGAGCATTTATCTCTTCCTGGCAGGCCGGGCGAAGAGCAATATGAGCTGGAGGTGGAGTCCAACGCTCAGGCGCAGCATTCAGTGCTGTTGCATAATAAATTTTAATGCCTGCTTTACAATGGAATAACTGCATGAAAAGAGAAGACATGGTGTAGTTCATTAAAAATGAGTGAATTTTACCCCAAATCAGCCCATTCTTTTTAAGTGAATCGTGTTAAGTGCTATTTAATGTGATTGTTACATTCGCATAACATTCGCATTTCTGCATGAATTATTGATCAAAAAACACCCGCTTGTTATAAATATGTGCTTCTGACAGTATCTAGAATGACACAGAATGTTATATTAACATTAGAATGATGATGAAAACTTTTGTAGAAGTTTAAACTAAGTCACTGCCATGGACTTAATTATGCTACAGTCCTGAACAAAGTCTTAAGACCTGGGGAAAAATACAAGCATTTGCATTTTGTGCTTGTGTTTCATAACCAGGTTGGAAGAAGAGCTTCAAAATGCAAAAAGAAGAAACAGGAACAAAAGACAAAAAATAGAGTAAGCAGTTTATTAAAAGCTGCATTTAAACTCAAACAGGCTCTTCATTAGCTGATTAAAAGTCCATATAAAAAATAAATACAGAACTAAAAGTGTCAAAATGGACACAGTAGTGAGTAGCCTCACCATTTTTGTTGATCACGTCTAAAATTCATTTAGGCACGCTTGATGCAAGTGTTTCCAGGAGTCTGGTTGGAATGTTGCTCCATGTGGCTTCATGAAGGGCATCCATGGTCTGGAACTGACATCCATTTTTGTTAAATTCTCTTGCCATCCACCCCAAATGTTCTCAATGGGATTTAGATCAGACAGTTTTCAATAAATTGCTTACTCTCAAGTTTTTGTCTCTTGCTCCTTTTTCTTCTTTTTGCATTTTGAAGCTCTACTTACAACCTGGTTATGAACCACCAGTACGAAATCACAATGAATTCTTGTAATTTTTCTTAAGATTTTGTTCAGGACTGTATATTTATATTTATGGTGTCATAGCAGATGCTTTAATCAAAAGCGACTTTCATTCCCTAACCACAGGGGGCAGTCTCCCTAGAGCAACTTGGGATTAAGGGTCTTGCTCAGGGATGCAGTAGTGGTTAAGGTGGGATTCGAACCCATGACCTCTTGGTCCAGAGGCAAGTATCCAACCCAGTAGGCCGCCAGCCCCCCCATGCTACATCATTGGCCTGATAGGAGTACTGTGGGTTGAATCTGCGCTATTTCTACTTGTTGCTGTTTGCTTTCATTCTATGCTGTTGCTGTTTGCTTTCATACAGTGAATTAATGAATTCTTCTTTGTTTTGTCTAGCTGACCACTTTGCGTGGCTCTGTACTTGAGGATGCAGTGCCTTCCAGCACTAAGCATGGTACCACAAGAGGGCTACCCCTTAAAGAAGTGCTGGAGTACCTGCTACCAGAGCTGGACATTTCTTGCTTGCGCCTTGCCCTCAATACACCCAAAGTTACAGAGCAGTTGATGAAACTGGATGAACAGGGGGTATGTAGGCAAAAAAACAGCAGTGATGTAGTGTGAGTTCATCTGACAGTAGCAGTTCTCAGCAGTTCATTAGTTAAAGATCTGATATGACCTGTCCTTGCATTTTACCATGTCCTTGTATACTCACCAATCCTCAACCTTTTTTGGGGCTGTTGTCTGTTTTCAGCTCAGTTTCCAAGTAAAGGTGGGCATAATGTACTGCCGGGCAGGCCAGAGCACAGAAGAGGAGATGTACAACAATGAAACGGCTGGTCCTGCATTCGAAGAGTTTCTACAACTGTTGGGAGAAAAAGTACGACTGAAAGGGTTTACCAAGTACCGTGCCCAGCTGGACACCAAGAGTAAGTATGAAATGATTGTCCATTTGTCCATTGTCTGGCATTTATTGTATAGTCTAAGTATCCGCACTGCAATATGTACGTTCGTGCACCAGGGTTTAATAGTCTCACAACAACAAACTAATTCTTATGTAGTCACCATTACCAGGCCTCCCATGATCATGTGGTTATTGCTGTTGATAAATTGCCATATAATTGATTATGATTAACAAGGCATGCAGTTTAGGCCTGCAGGTGCAATACTAAAATGGCCTAATGGGATGATTAACTATATTGCTTCCCGTTGTTGTTTTGTTAACACAACAGACACATAATAAGCTAAAATAAGCAGTAATCACTCCCCTCTAATGTTGTTATTGGAAGTGTGATATTTTCCCAATGACTTACTTCTTGTCACATTAAACATTGTTTAAAAACATGTCACTAAGTACTTAGTCTCGCGTAGCCTTCAGACTGACGGCTGAAGGTCTGGAATTCATAGCAGCTTTCTTTGGCCATGGCCCACCCATAAGGCCGTTTGACTGACATGTCAAACAACCAATCACAGTTCGTTTCGTTCAGCGTCACGTTTCGGGGCGTGG
>JBBPDB010000001.1:36315473-36325977 GCA_037974465.1 Brachypetersius altus
TGAAGTGGCTTCTTCCTCTGGCATGCTGGTCGCCGACATAGCGCAATACTGCCCCCACTGATTGTGTGGTACTGCAAAGCTGAGGGGCATTTAATTTTCAAATTAATCGCGCGATCAATTTATTTTAAAGCGTTAAAAGAAATAAATTAACGCAAATAGTTAACGCATTATTTTTAACAGCACTAATATTTCTACAACAAACAGCTCTTTACTCTTTACAGACTTTTTACTCTGGGTACCCAATTAAGGTCTGAAGGAAAATACCAATTATCTTTGTGTTTGTTTTGCAATGCTTTGCAATTGTGACAACTTTTGTGTTTACTTATGCAGAACATTGTTGTGTCCTTGAAGGTCCCTTTAAATATATGCAATGTTTTATTTATGAATTATGAATCAGCTTTTTAATGCAAATAGTTTTTTTCTGCGAGGTTTAAAATGTAAGAACTTTTAAAAAAAACATTTATTTTCTTTTCCCCTGCAGTGTGGCAGTCAGTCGCTCGAGTGATGTGCCCCTTTTTGGTCCAGCCATCCCTAAAGATGTGACTTTACCTAAATCTACTGTCTTCAGAGATTTCCTCCTGACCAAGGTCATCAACGCAGAGAACGCAGCTCACAAATCGGACAAATTTGGAGCCATGGCGACTCGGACGCGACAGGAGTACTTGCGGGACCTGGCCGAGCGGCACGTCACCAGCACCCCAGTAGAACCTTCCGGAAAGTTCCCCTTCATCTCTCTGGCGCACAAGCGGAAGGAGAGGATTCGGCCCTATGGAGGGGCGGAGCTTCGTAGCCTTGGTGCGATTACATGGGCGGTACATGTGGAGGACCAAACCGCAGGTGCTGAGAGGGAGGGGCTTCTGGCCATCTCGAATGAGTTTGTCATCATACTGGACCAGGACGCCAAAGCTCTGGTGTTCAACTGCTCTGTAAGAGATGTGATTGGCTGGTCTCTGGGCAGCCCCGCCTCAATGAAGATTTATTACGAGCGCGGCGAAAGTGTCTCACTGCGATCCATCAATAACAACACTGAAGATTTCAGCGAGGTGGTCAAACGCCTAGAGGTGTGTCAGCTCTTCCAAGTTTTACATATATATTTTTTTATACATATTTTAAGTTTTACTTATTTTAAAAACGAAATATTATCTTAGCTGATCTGCATGTAATGCTACAGAGTGGGCTTGATATGATGTTATGCATTGATATGAAGATGGTTATCTCATTAAAGCAGCTTTTTAAATTCTGAAGCAATCCTAAAATATTAAACTGACATCTAGTAAAATATTCTTCCATTTTTAAGTATATATATTAAAGACTATTTTCAAAACACTTTATTTCTATGGTTTATATTATATATACTTTTCTATATCACGTTTATTTAATCCTAGTATATGCGTTATACTATCCTTTCATCACACTATCCATAAACGCTGGCCAATGAGCCGTCTATATTATCACAGATAAAAAGCCAGATTCTCCCATCACCCGCCCGTCACACAAAATGTTTTTGGTGTGATTTTCCACAGCCGTTTTTGTAAGGAACCGATGACCCTGCCCTTCTGAAGATTATATGTTGGGATTTTTCAGTAGTGGTTTCAGTATAGTCACCTGTCTGTCATGCTTGTTGATATTCAGAGACATGTACCTGTCTCACAAGCGCTCCTGCAGACATTTTATTCATCACTATGTACTTAAACAGGGTTTGTTGCTATTGCCACTGCCCAGGTTTGATTGCTGGCTGTGGCAACGGTAATAGTGTGGTTGTTAAATATATACACACACACACACTAACGTGCAAAGTGTTCTATCAGCAGTCTCACTCTGGCACAGCTTAATGGGTCTGTGGTGTCATTTAATGCCTGTCTACATGGACCTTTTAATTAAATGCAGGCCAACAGTAACGCCACAGTATCTCTTTGTTTTTACATGTGTGTGCATGTTGATCGTTATATATTTAATAATATTCTGTTTTTACTGAATGCCTCACTGACAGACCAAAAACCTTGTAAAACCTATATTCTATTTTATATTACTGTACAGTAAACCCCCAGTTTGAAGTGCATCAGGAGTCACGGATTCATTCATACGCAGATTTTTTTTGAGAACCTAACTTTATAGTTTTATGTGGAAATCTCCACAATTACGTGGAAACTGCAAATATCCACCTGCTTTTTTGTGCCACACAGGGGGACTCGGGGCAGGCTGTAGCTGACCTGTAGCTAGTGGTGCAATGGATCAAAAAATTCACGGTTCGGATCGGATCATGGTATTAAGTCATGGATCGGATCACTTTTCGAATCAGCAAAAAAAAAATTTTCTCCCTCTCTCTCCCTCTCTGTATCTCTCTCTCTGTCTCTCTGTCGTTCGTGACATTTCTGGTGCGTCTCTGGAGCTTTTATTTTTCTTTCGGATCATTGGATCACATGCGTGCCGAACCGTGGAGAGGGATCGGTTCAGGTCCCGGATCAACAGTGATCCGTTGCACCACTACCTGTAGCTGCACTTTTTTCGAATTCCACACTAGGGCCCCTGCGCGATATCTCCATGGTGCAAGCACTTAGACACTTCAAACTTCAAGTTTGATTGATCTCCACAAGACCTTTCCAATGAGCCCTCATTTGTATTTTTAGCCATTTTTAGTGTCCCAATACTTTTATCCAGCAACCTTCCGAGTTGCCTTATTTTGAGGAATTTAAAGAGGTGAATACGGGTTTACCTTTACTTTAGGGTAATGCATTAAACTGAAATGTAAAGTTTAAAATGGGAGTGTACTGGGAGCATATTTGGGGGCATATTTAGGGTTCACACTATAATAATTGGCATTTTAGGCATTTTTTTACCAAAACAACACGGTTTTTAACTATACATGGGTGCTCTTAAAACGTACAGATATTACAGTAAGCTGCGCTGCATAAGAAAATTCAGTACTACTACTAAATTATATGCTATCAGTTGTGGTCATCAGTCATCAGTTGACTGCCAGTCTCATTAGTATTTTTTCTTATAAGCATGCCAGAATGCATGCTTGTTCAAAAACCTAGAATGCTGATTGGCTGTTTAATGACAGCATCTAAGCATAATTCATTGCGACCAGTTATTATTACCACTCACCCTAATTTCTGTGAATAGGACATATTCACTTTGTTTTTGAATATGGGATCATTCAGGAATTGGTGTCAAAGGTATTGCTATTGATATAAAAAATGTTAAGCACTACCCAGCCCTAGTCCAGCCCTGCAAATGTGTCCATTGTAGAATGATTACTGGGAGTAAAAAACAGTATGTTATTGTTTGCTTGAGAGACATCTGTAATGCTTATTCACAGATGCCTTATTGAACCAAGAAGAATGCAAGAACTGAGAAATGAGAAATGCCGAAACAACACATTATAATCAAGTAAAAAGCTATGGAAGAATCCCAACATCATCTTTTAAAAGCTAGAATCTGTCTGTTAGTCAAGTCAGAAGTTAGTCAGAATACTTTCCATTCCATGAGGGGAAACCTCTGGCGATCCACCAGCAGCCCAGCCGGTAAAACAATTTTCTTTTTGCTTTCTCTCCATTTGTTTCTCAGCTTGTGACCAAAGGCAGTCAAACGAAGGAGATGACCCTGAGGAGGAATGCGTTGGGTCAGCTGGGCTTTCACGTAAACTTTGAGGGCATCGTGGCTGAGGTGGAGCCGTATGGCTACGCCTGGCAGGCAGGCTTGAGGCAAGGCAGCCGATTGGTGGAGATTTGTAAGGTGTCCGTGGCAACGCTGTCCCACGAGCAAATGATTGACCTCTTGCGTACCTCAGTCACGGTTCGAGTGGTCATCATCCCTCCACATGAGGATTCCACACCACGCAGGTGAACCTTTGGATACTGATTTGTGCCCTGATGGTCATCAACAAAACAGATTTGGGGCCAAAAAGTCCTAAATAATATTTCAGTATAGAGTGAAAAGCCATAACAACTCAACTTCTGACTTCTGTGCAATAACTGGTAGTGGTTTTGGTAGCAGCGGTGTCAGCTTGCAAGTAGTAATTTGGTCATTTCAAATGAAAGCACAGTGACTAGGTTGCAGACAGTTCGTTAAAATCATTTTACATACTTTGTTTTGTGTGGGGTGGGGCTGTGATTCAGAGCTGAATGAAAATTCAGATTTTCTGATTGGTTAAAGGTGTCATTTGATGTCGGTGTCTTCCAATATAGTCCCACCCAATTCAGTTAATCTGAAGAATCAAAAATGTTCTCAGAGCAACATTCTCAATAAAACAAACATTTTAATTAATAAATTAAAACATAAACCGATTTGCAAATTTTTTTAACAATATCATTAAGGACATCAGTACTTCAGTGCAATCTAAGCATGCATCACTTGTAAACTACATTAGTCTCTTGGCTCCAAAGTTCAAAGTAACAGAAGAAATTTCAGGCACAAAACGTGTCTTGACTGATTGACTACAGTAGTGAAAGGAGAAAATTGTTGTTTACTGAACAGTTGCTTTGAGTTGTTTGAGCAGGAATGAGATGCATCCAGTGCTCGTTTGATTTGAAGTTTTAATCTGTGACCCAAATCTCTAGAGGGCTTCAGACACGTATTGAGGAACATGATTTGAATTTGTTCTAAAAGATTGATACATTTTATATTTGTATTTATAATGACATTGTATTTCATTTATCTGATGTAATTTCTGTCTCCCTGAGGTTTGCAGTAACTGAATCATGTGTACCATGTTGTGGGTGATTACTGAGTGATTGTTTGTCTTTGTTCTGTAGAGGATGTTCAGAGATCTACCACATGCCGCTGGTGGACTACAAAAACCACAAAGAGGGAATGCCCTATGAGTACAAGTTCCCCTTTCGCAACAATAACAACAAGTGGCCTCGACCCACCAATGCCCCCCAGACCGCAGTCTCCACTTCCCAGAATCGGAACGTAGGCCTGGGGGCCACTCTCAGCAAAGTCCCGCCTTCAGATTATGCAACCCGGGCTTCGGTCATTCCACGCAGTGTGTCCAGTGATGGACGTCCGCTGAATCCTAAAAGGTAGTTAGTTATGAGAGTTACTGAAGGATTAATGTATCTTCATTTAGAATTCTTAACACTTGCCATTATGGACAAATTATTTTACAGAGTAGATTTCTCTATTATGGAGTTATGGACACAGCTGTTTTACAACCTGAAGTAGTGAAGTGTCAGCGTCAAAATCATGGTCAGAATGAGTTTATTCCTCTTACAGGAACTAAGCTAAGCTAAACTAAGCTCCATTCCCATACATGATGCATCTCTGTGCCTTGTGTAGCTGTTCTGGGAGGAAACCCTGACGTTGTCTCATGAACATTTCTGCGCTCTAGGGGTTAAAGTCGTTGAATGTAACGCTGAGGGATTTATTGAAGTGTTGTACTCTTGCTCCCTTGTAATAATCTCTGAGTCACTCTGATGTGATCTTGTTTTCTCTCTCAGGTACTCTCCAGGCTCTGATAACTATGCCCTGGCTTGTTCCATCGTGATGGGCCGTTCTCCCCACACGCGCAACTCCCCCAACAACCAATCGTATTCCAGCGACACCAGCTCTAGCTCCACCCACTGGCGTCAGAAGTCCATTCCAGATGGGTATGTGTCGCACATTAGTGATGGGTTCAGATCATTTTACTAACTTGGGTCTTTAATTCAATTCAATTTTATTTTATTTATTAAATATTAAATATGATTTAAAAATTATCCAATAAAATTAACAAATCTGTCAAATCATTTGGTTATTTCATTTACTGGACCTGGTATGATTTTGTAGCTGTTATTGCAGTGACTACAGAAAGAGCTCTATGGGCACTATGCTTTGTTTAACTTGGTATATTTAATACACCAGTATATAATATGTGTTCTTTAGCCTTTTGGAACATAGGTTATTAGGATATGCAGTTTAAATGACTGTTTACCTGTGAGATCACTGTGCATATCAATAAAATAATCGTTTTATTCATTCCAGAACGGCTGTTCTCTTTAGACTAACTGCTTGTTGAAGACCTGTAGTAGTTCTAAACTACTACTAATACTAGTTCCGGTTTAAAGGCAAATAAACATCCAGCAGTTTTTCCAACACTGAGAATATGAAGTGAATGAAAGTAAGACATTCATGAACAGGCCTGTAGCTAAGCTGTGACATTTCAGATGAATGAAACAAGTGGTGTGCATGCACTGCCCAGTGAAAATGTAATGCTTTGATGATTTGTTGATCCCATGTCATAGAAAAGATTATGAATGACGCATCAATACTACAAATTCTTGTTGCCAGTGAAAATCATTTTTTCTTTTGGCTTCATTTGATTGTACATTATTTATGTTTTAAAGTAATTACACAACTTTTTAGAACACTGACAAAATAATGCTCCTGTGGAATGAAATAACACGTACAATTCAGGACTTTCCATCAAACAGCTCAAAACACTCTGAAGATTGAGTTACTAGTGTTGTAACTATGACTCCATGACTGCAGCTCTCTTATTCAAATACAGAATTCTGTTGCACTTCCATTGGTGGCTGTCGTGATGACGTTATTTCCAGCTACTGGAGTATCTCCACAGACAACTGAGTCTGGAGTATCATTTACAAGTAGAATACACTGCTGCTGCTGCTGCTGCTGCTGCTGGCATTTTCAGTAATTGGCAGACTATGTTGGACAGTGCTCATCAGAGACCTACGCGTAAATTAACGAGCAGCAGACTAACAAAACAGCAAAATGGAAAACAGTTGCTCTCAAGATGCTCCTCTATAACAAAACTCAATGAGCTGCATAAATAAGAGCAAAAGTTGGAAGCCAAGTCATGGAGAAGCTGGAACCTTTGACTGTATTTAAATTATATGTACACTCAACATGTTCTCACCAGAATGATGCTTATTTTTTTAATAGCTATAACAAAGTGCACCAGATTTTTAAAACAATGAAGCATGTTTATATTAATCCTTTGGTCTTTATTTATCTTTTGTTAATCAGAATTAATATATTATTATTTACATTGTCATGGATTTAGCCTTCCAATATAACTCATCCTTTTGTGACAGTAAAATGTGAATACACACATTCATGCAACCAAACTTTAATGCAAGTAAGTTTGAAAAATCAGTCACTTCAACACTGACTCTGTGGAAAATCCTTGTTGAAGTACAAGGCTATTTGACATGTCAGAAATCTTAACTTCAGAAAAAAAAGGACAAGAGGACCTACGAGGTCCAAGACATTTTTTATTTGACCTTCAGAAAGCCCCCCCCCCCTACAAAAGTCTCATCACGTCCCACCTGAGACCAAAGAGTTCTTTGAGTGTTGAAACAGAGTGACTAATGGACAGGGTTCAATAACCCCAGCCATTACTGATGAATTGTGGTCAAACAGAGATTGCCAGAAGGAGTTTCGTTGTAGAAACTCAATCAGAGTAGCGAATACCTGATGGATTTTCATCATGTATATGATGAACGTTTGGATTTGATTGGGTAATTTAGTGCAGTGCACACGATTGATTAATTTCAGATGAATCACACTGCATCCTGGGCACACTGAAGAAGAAGGAATACATATTAAATATGTCCAGCCACTTTCTTTGTTGAGTTTTTGCCCTTGCACCAATCTTTGAAGGGCAAGGACGAGAAGCAGCTGTACTAAATTTCTTCCATTTATAATGAATGGGCTGATCAAACTTATACCAGACACTCCTCATTTATTCTATTATAGTACATGCAAGCTCCCTGACATTTCTAGGAACATTTTGTGAAGGAGGCCTGAATGCTTCCTAAAGTCTGCTTTATGTCTGATGGATGGATGGATGTTTTTCTCTGCTTTCCCTCAACACTCTCTTCAGGTTTAATGCTAACCGGAACTCCCCACTGGTTGCTGAGCGGCCAAATCTGAAAGAAGGTGTGCGAGTTCCTCCAAGTTGGGCCAGAGTGGTGGAGGGAGAAGGATGTAGTAAGAATTCTGAGAGGACATCAGGTGATCAGAAAAACAGACCAAATTTTTTTTTTGCACTCAGTTTCGTGTGTGTGTGTGTGTGTGTGTGTGTGTGTGTGTGTGTGTGTGTGTGTGTGTGTGTGTGTGTTAGATGAAGTGCACCTATAAGTCTGTAAGCATGTAATTATTTACCCTTGCCTCTATCCTTTTGTGATTTAGAGCCACCTGTGACCAAACCAAAGCCAGTCTTGGCAAACGCTGATCACCACTATAAAGACCACAACACAGCTCTGTACCACAATAGCTCTAAGGTTGGTCTGTTGACTGTCTATGTATATTCCCCACCATATATGAGAATTGTGTCTTGCTCAGCTCTAATATCTTTTTTTCCATCATACTACAGAATGATGCTACCTCCATTAGTCGTTCTAGCAGCAACACCCTCTCTAGCAACGCGTCCAGCTCCACCCACAGCGAGGAGAAGTGGTACGAGATCGGTGGGAGACCTGCAGCTCAGTCGGAGTCAGATCAAAATGGATTTACAGTGGGTTACATGCAGGGAACTTCCACTGATGGCAGCATTGAAGCAGTGCCCTACGGACCCATGCTCAGGTGCTCAGAATCAGTTCCTGCCAGCATCTCCTCCAAATCCAAAGAGAAAGCTTCCGCTCACTGGGGCGAGATGCCAATCTCCACTGACCGAGCAGCTTCAGAGATTTCTCATGAAACTTCAGAGTCTCCTGTTCCTACAGAAACGACTGAGAACCAGGCTAAAAGCTCTCTGGGTCTAGAAACCAACTCCCACACTCTCAGTGATGTAGCCTCCCATTCCAGGTACATGTTCCTAGCTGCTTTATTTCCCCATTTCAGGTCGTCTTTACAGAATAGAGTACAATCCAAAATGTGTCTATTTAAAGAATTGGCTTAAGACCCCATATTTATTTAAATGGCTTATGTCATAGAAAACAAATGGTCTCATTGGTATTTTAAAAATAGATTTGTTTGAAATGTATGAAGGTTCAAAATTTACAGTTCACTCCCCTTTGCAGACAGTTCAAATATGGAAATTAGGCTGCAGTTCAAGACTAATTTAAATGGAATGTTTTTGTGATATCGTAAAAACTTTTTCATTAACATATATCCAGCTCTTCAGCATGGAGCAGTCCAGTGCTGCCCATATTGAAGTTAGTAGGACCGCTTTTCACAAGAAGCACAATACAGAGCAACTAACTTTTAATAGAAATAGAAGGTAGGTAGAAATGAGTAGTACATAAAACTACACAAACTTTATAAGTACCTCTGGGAAAATATAGGTTATGGTCACTTTAATGCTTAACCACCAAACACAGTTGCCAGTGTTTATGCTGTGTTGCGAGGCCAAAGTGGCAGGAATAGAGTATGCAGTACATCATCAGCATTTACTGGTACATCACCAAAAGTAATATAAGGCTGTAGGTTGTAGAGATCAATAATGTTATATTTACTGGTATGTATGTAGCCAACCACAGACAGGCCTATGTGGTCTTTATAAATATAGTACTGGTTTTGGGCTTTTGTGTGTGTTGTGTGTGCGCACACACTTAAATGGTCACTTTTAAATAAAATGTTGCCGCAGTTTAGCATATATATCACCCACAGTGCGACACAAACACTGCATAGGGACTGAGCTTAGGACTTTTTTTTATACTCGACAAGCACTAGCTTGCTCCTGGCAGGATGTGCATGCTTCCTCTGTCTGTCTTCTCAGAGAGACTGCACAAATCACTCAGGAATGCGCAGCATGAGAGAATCTTCTGAAACCCTCCTGAACTCCAGTGACCTCAGTAGCTGTGCATCTGTCAGCTGAAAAAAGAGCAGCACTGTGTGAGGGTTTAAGGGTCAATCGTGGTTTTACTTTCATGCTTTATTTTTGCAGCGGTGTAAGATGTGATCAGACTCCCATCGGTGACCCTTACGGATAATGTTTATCTTTATCAGAGTATTGGCCTTTGCAGTACTGAAATCGCAAACGTCTGCTCTATGCAAATGGGTCCTTTCACAGAACTTGATATTGTTGTGAGCATTTTGTTTCGAAAGATCAAAACATCAAACAATAGCAATAAAAATCTGAAACTATAATGAACTGAATTCTATAATGCCATCCTGTGTTTAATGCATTGTGAGGTAGGCTCCCTGGACAAAAATAGGGGACATGCATTATTTCTTCTGTAATACTTGGTTAAGCGCATATTAACTGGGATGACGTTGCACTGGGTTTTTTTTGTGGAGGCTTCTGTTTCTTTTAGCCCTAAGCAAAACAAAATTGTGCCATTCCCTCCCAGCAAATTTGCAGTTTTACAACCACGAAGTAAGTACACACCAAAGCAATTATCCTGTCTTCGTTTTCGGATGCAATTCATCACAAGGAACTTTTAAATCTAACAAATTACATGAATATCTAAGCTATGTAAGATCTGTGATAGAAAGATCACACTCCAAACAAGTCACTCCTGTAACCTGTTTCCAATAAGTGAAAGTGACAATCTGGTCATACGTGAACACACCACAGCACACAGTGTGAACAGCACGAAATTCTTCCTCTGCA
>JBBPDB010000001.1:36326077-36339897 GCA_037974465.1 Brachypetersius altus
GCAATAGTTCATAAAAAATAGAAACATTTTTTTTCCTTAAAACTCACTCCTGAGGCCCTGTTTTATTCTTGCTTCTATCTTCATGAAGTGTATAATTCTCTTTACATTTATGTGAAAAGTTTCTGGTGCAACATGCACAGATTTTGGGATTAAATATTAATGTGCATCTTCAATGCCTGCTGCTACTACACAACTGAGGATACTCCAGTGTGTACCTGTATATGTGTCCACAGCGTTCATACATTTATATACAGCAGGTAAAATAAGCATTGAACTTGTCACCAGTTTTCTAAGTAAATATATTTCTAAAGACGCTGTTGACATGAAATTCTCACCAGATTTCGGTAACAACCCATCCAGTCCACACATGCGAAAAAATCAAGCCATAGGTCTCCATAAATTAAGTGTAATAAAATGGAATGACACTGGTACTGAATACGCTTACTGAAACTTATTTAGTTCTTTGTACAAAAGTCTTTGTTGGCTTGTCAACTTCAAGAAGCCTCCTGTATGGAGACGCATGCATTGCTCATGTGTGAATTTGGCCCATTCTTTGAATCCTGAAGGTTCCGTGGGCACCTTCTATTAACTCTTTAGCTTTAGTTCTTTCCATAGATTTTCTACAGGATTCAGGTCAGGTGACTGGCTGGGCTGTTCTAGAAGCTTTATTTTCTTTCTCTGAAACTAGCTGAGAGTTTCCTTGGCTGTGTGTTTGATCACTGTCTTGCTGAAACGTCCACAGATTTTTATCAAAAATGTCTCGGTATATTTTTCCATTCATCCTTCCTTCATGATGCCAGTGCCCTATTCTGCAAAACAGCCCCACACCATGATGTTCCCACCTCTAAACTTCACTGTTGGTATGATGTTTTCAGGGTGATATTCAGTTCCTTTTTTCCTCAAAGCATGGTATTATGGCATCCAAAGAGTTCAGTTTGGTCTTTATTATTTATTATGTATCACCACTATGTACATATGCAGTACACACATATGTTCAATGTGTGCATACATACAAACATACTAATATGGCTTTATAAACACATTTATATATATTTACATACACACATGTCTATTTATATTTTGTATTATTTATATTATACTGTTGTGTAGCTTTTATTCTATTGTTTATGCTGCTCTTACCTTTGTACTGTCCACTTTCAACCTTAACAATGCGAATTTCCCTCTTGTGGGACTAATAAAGGTATCTTGTCTCATATGTTCTTGTAATAAGAAGGTGCCATTCTTTCCACCTTGTAAAAATAGGCTGTTAAAGTATTGTGTGAATGTTGTTTAAACTACACTTTTGTGCAGATGAAGCCTTTAAAAGCACACTTCAGTAATGATGGCCACATCCAGACTGTTTCTCTGCACAAAAGAGAAATTCCCTTTAAACATGCCTCTCAGAGACGGGGCTTTGTGGCTGACAGTTCAGTCCGATGGCCACGCCTCTCTCAGAAATGCCCGTCTCGCATTGGTTGACATTTCCCCTGTGGTTTACTGATTGGTTGCTGTCCTCACGTCCTCCACCCCTCCCTTCCGCCACTCCAGCAACCCCCCACCCCCCCAGAGACTTTCCACCGCTGCCGTTCCGTTACAGTGTGGCAAAATGGCGGCTGTCATTCAGAATCCACTAAACGCGTAAGTCATTTAGAGATTATTTATCGGAACAGAGACTCTGCAGACCTCGACACAGCTCCGGAGACTTGTGACAAAGACAGTTAAGCGGTGCCGAGGCAAAAATGGCAAGCGGCTGTCGTCGTTTTCTTGCAAACCTGCAGCTGTGCTCCTCTGAAACTGGGCTCGTTTATCGCCTCCAGACGAGTCTCGGTGTCTGGTGGCTCTTTTCCCACCTTTCATGCTAAACATGCGTTTTGTGTTTGCCAAAATCTGGTCGAGGGCTTGTTACCGAACCCATGTTGTTTCTTGCACAATAGAATAACCTTAATGGCGTTATTTCAGACGAATGACATTAATAGACAGGTTTTGGGACTTAATGCAAGTATTTGGACCTTCTCCCGGTGATCCGTCTTTAAACTGTTGGTCTGAGGGGTCTCTTCTTGTGTTTTGGGGGTTGTTGTGGTGTTAGAAAGATCTGCATTTGCAGACAGGAGATTATTTTATTTTTCTAGCATAGAGAATGAAGTTCATGGCTAAAAACTCAGCTAGCAACCTGGCTAGCTTGCTAGCACACAGTCGACGTTGTGATGGGTCTTGTTTGTCCATAAAAATATTTTTATAAAAGCCGTTGTGATGTTTGTTATCTGGCGGAAATAATCTCACTCCGTGTGATATTTACAGTCTGATAGTTGTCCAGATTGCGAGTCAGAAGACAATACAGACGTGGTCTTTTTTTAGGTTCAGGAGGACAGACCACCTCGTCTCAGTTGGTGAGAGGAAAAAAAACTGATGTGCTTTTTGGATCATGGTTTACTGATGAGATGATTGCTACACACAGGCCTGTAAAAACCTTTAGGTTTGGAGCACAGGTACAGTATCACTAGCTGGTGTGGTAGGAGGACAGGATGGATTTGCAGAGAGCCAGCAGGGGTTCCATCTGTTGTAAATCACAATTAACCACCAAACGCACACAATATATCACTCTGAGCACCAGCCGTCCTCGGATATAAATAAGTGTCCTTGCTTTTTGAGCCATGGATGTTAATCATTTTGGTCAATGTCTTGCTGGTGGTTAAGGTAGTGTCCTCTGAACTGAATACCCTTCACAAGATCTGTGTTGACCTGGTCTCATCTGTGGTCACTGACATCATTAACACTTCATGGGCCAATGTGGAAATTTAGGGCTCAGTACCAGTCATTGATGTTTATAGCAATAAATGTGCAGCTGAGCATATTTAAGGTACATATTTCAAGCATGTGGTCTGGTGGTTAGGGAGTTGACCCTCCTTTCAGATGGCAGTGGGTTTGAATCCCAGGACTGCCAGTGGTACCCTGGAGCAAGATATCATCCCCTCACACTGCTCCCTAAAGTGCCTTGATCATCTTTACTGCAGGTGTCCTGAGAGCCACAAGCAATTTCTGCTAATAAATATGAATGAGTTGATGCATCTGTCATGTGGTGTCAAAGCTTTACAAATGTACAAATGTCTTTATCTACCATGGTACCATTTTTTTGGTTGAGACCAGGGGTCTTAAACCGGTTTTCTAGTCCACAGTATTATGTTTGTGTTAGTAGTTGGGACGAAGCAAAAATGTGGGGCTTTGGGGAACTGTTTATGGAAACTACTGGGTTAAACCACCATATAGGCCTGCTGACACAAGTGTGGCATCTAGGGTGATGCATTTTTGTGTCTGTGAATAATATTCTGATATTTTCCACGTTCTGGGAGTCGGGTATATGAAGTTTCTAACAGCGTTTGTTGCAGTTTCATTAATATTTGCTGTAAACTTGTGCACTGCCTATCTGTGAAATCAGAACTTGTTGGCGTTATCACACTGATGAGACCATTTAGAACATTTACTCGACTGGCCAGAATGAGGCAAATTTACACTCCAGTCAGGAGCACTAGAGAGGGAGTTTCTCATTCCGGCTATTGTGTTGCTAGAAGCAGAATAAATGAGTAAATATTTGCACCTCTCCCCATTATAGTCAATAGAGCCACAATGTGTGCTTAGGAATTCTGGGATAAGGAGAAAATGGTGAAGAGTTGGTTGATAGACGGAGGTTAGACTTCAGAGGGTCTGTTCTGAGGGGATGAATAACTTTTTTTTTTCTTTTTTTCTGTTTCCTGTTCCTGTTGTGCTGACTACCTCTAGCATTTACCCATTCAGACAGTCTGTATGCAAAAGACTCCTGCTTTATGTCATGAATCCTGCAGCAAAATCCACATTAAAATAACAGTGCTGTATTCCAGTGCTGTGTATATTGTTTGTCAAGGTGTATACCAAGTTTGGTGCTTCTGATTTACAGCGGAGGATTCCATGCAAAGTCCATAATTCAGTGTGCTTCTTTAAACGTGTAGACAGTTGGAATTCAGCCAGCATTCCCCAGGCGTTCTCTAGATGGGCTGAATGAGAGCTGTGAAGTAGTGGTCATGTGACCTCAGGATAGGCAAGGAAGTGTCTCTTGTAGTAAAAGGAGGGTAAAAAAAAAAGATGTTGCGTGTGGTGTGAGAGTAAAGTGGTACCTGAAAACTACTTTACAATGAAATAGAATGTTATTAAAATTGTAGATTAACTGTTGTATTTTAGAATGATAAAATCTGTAAGAAAACTGTCAAAACACCAATGTTGTATTCCACCGCTTCCGTGGCTTGGAGCTGGTCCAGGCATGTTCTAATGGATGCGGCTATCTGCTATATTCAGCCTGATACACTTCTGATGCTTTGTTTATACCATTGTTGTATTAAACACATTATATAACTGCCTTTTGATGAACAGGCCAAAAACAAAATATATCAGTCAAGCATGTCACATTATGCGTTTATCAATCTGCAGGCTCATTAATCTGAGGTTGAAGGTGAATCCGATTTATTGCAGAAATCCGTTTTTGTTGTTGGATCGTTCACATTATTATAATGAGACTTTTTCTGGCCACGTTATTGAACAGCCATGCTCCTCAACTGACCTGCATGCACAGTGGAGCACTGGTCCACCTGACACACTCGTCCTGAACACAGCTGTCTCTTAAGATCAATAGACTCCTTTAACTCAATATTAAAGTGAGCTGTCTGAAGTGCTACTTTGAACTTGAAGTGCCGAAAACATGCAGAGAAGAGTAAAAATGGGGATTCTGCACTTGTTTTTATTATCACAGCTGATCAAGCAGAGAAATGAAGTTGTTTCTTTTGTTTCCCTGCTGTGTAGAAGGACACTACCAAATGAGCATGAACAGCAGTACATACTGGATTGATACATGATCTGAGAGCTTTTTTCACTTGTTTGCTTCTATCATTTTTCCAAAGTTCACATGAGGTAAAGCTGATTTTGAAAAGTTTATTTTCTTGGAAGCGTTACCATAGTTACAGGTGTCTTGATGATGTTGCTGTAAAGGGCCTAATTCCACACATGAACTGATGAAGTCGGAGTTGGAGTTGTAGTAGCACATGTAAATGTGGCCCAAATTTGAATTAGAACAGTCAGATTTATGATGTTTTTGCTGTTCACACTGTTTTGCATAGCATAAATCTGCATTGCATGTCGGCCCACCGTCTGTTTATACAGTGTTTTTACCGGCAATATTTCTACGTAGAGGCCCACCACACCAAACTAATCCATTAACTAAATGACCCTCCCCACCCCCCAAGCCCACTCGACAAAATTAAACGGACTGCAGCGGTTGACGAAACAAATAGATCTAGGTCTGGAAAGTGCCACACAGGCAGTGCTTCTATGCTGTTGCGATTCTTCATCCTTGAAAGTTGGCAGCTCATTAAGTATGCTGGTGACATTTTTGCTGTGATGCTGGAGAAGAACAAAGTTTTGTGCCGACTTGTGAACAGAGCCACCATGAATAAAAATATTCATACAGAAAAAGATTTAAAAATACTTTATTGATTTTATATAGTGCTGAAAAACACTATACTGTATCCATTTTTTCACCCAACACAAATCAGTCTTAGTTAACAGTAGCTCAGTTAAGTCAGTATTTGTTTATATTGATCCAGTATATAGTGGATGAATAGATCAGTATATCACTGACAGAAAATAAGCTCTTCTTGATTCCAGTTCGTTTCCATTTTGTGCTGGGAGATGTCAGGAACTTTTGTGCGTGTTCAGCACGTTTGGGATACTTCTACAGGATATCAGTGTCTTTTTTTTTTTTTTTTTTGCTTCCTTAACTGTGATCCAGGGAGCACTGCATTGACCAGTTCTACAAGTTATGAAATTTAGTTCACCTTGCAGAATAACATACAGCACTACATAGAAAGAGGAGGATGAGGTCAAAAAAACAAGCAGTAGCAAACTAAAAGGCGCCCCAGCACTATTTTCAAGCCCTTGTCCCTTAACTGTCACACATTTTTGTCTTTTGATGCAGCCCCTGCTAGAAAGCGCTTTAGTGGTGGCCTCTAGCAGCTAAGGCTTTTTTTCCCAACCTTATTCAAACAACTGCCATAGAAATAGCAGCTCTGTATGATCTTTTCTTGTACAACATGCACCTCTGAACGTCTGAATGCACGCAGTAGACACATCCACTTACACTTAATTCTTATTACCAAGTCAAGTTCAGGCTATAGCTAGTCATAACAGAAGAGAGATAAATAAGTCATATTTCACCTTCGCTCATATGGTGGAATGAGTACTTGGTCTAACTGCTAATATAGATTTGTTTGCTTACTATTTTAGTGTGACAGGCGGATGGAGTTAACACTATCAGATTGAAGCTGGCTGTGTTGTCTTAACACTCTTGACACACTGGGTTTGGCTGAGTCATATCACAATCACTGGTTGCAGTGTAACTCAGGTTGCACTGTGGTCTGCAAGGCTGAATGATCAACTATTGGATGCTAAACCTTTCTCCTGATCTTATTGCTAGCGTTATTTTTTCCAGTTTGTTTACTGCTTTTCACTCGCTTTATTTCTTTGGTGTTTGGTGTGCATGTTTGAAAATGTTTTGTGTGTTATCCCTCAACTTGCATCGCTGCAGCTAGTCTGACTTCCTGTTAAAACGCCAGAGTGCACCTGCACGGTCTCAAGAGATACAGCCTGAGTCTTGCAGCCAAGACTGAATTCACAACTGGGTGATGTGCCAGCACTGATACAGAAACCGTCTCTCATGTGATTAAGCAGTGCTTTCGTTGTGTGCTTCTTCGCACACACACTGTCTTTCTCACGTTCGCACAGTTAATATGGTTTTACGAAGAATCTTCTACGTTTGACTGCTCCCGATGTAGGGTTCTATGAAGAATACGAATGTAATAAAATGAATTTCTGTGAATAGAATAATTAGAGAATAAGTGTTCAACGAAACTGCCTTCTAGTTCTTTGTGGTTCTGTGGTTCTAAGGGGCGTGTGCACACACATACACGTGTCCACCTCCAAACATGCAAAACAAATTTATGTAACTCCAGCAAGGAGAGATTGGACTCTGACATGTGACGCAGTAGACAAGACTGCGCTGCTAGTGGAGGCTCAACCAACTATCAGAATCATCGAGTCCGCCACTCGTACTCATGCAGCCTTTCTGTCACGGTGTACTTCTAGTAGGCTGCATGTTTACCCTAGTAGCTCTCAAACTGGTTCTTCAGAGTCATTTAATGATCTTTTAGACACTGAAGTGAGGGGTTCTTGAAAGAAGAGTAGTGGAAGAGATTACTGAACAGTGTCTGCCCTTCAGCTGGCCGAGTTTGTATTATTAAAGAGGTTTCCCTCGGCTCATCCAGGTATCTGCTGTAGTTTAGACGAGGGATGTCATTTCTCTACTAGAGTTCTTTACTAGAGTATAGAGCAGAATGGTGCTCTTGAAATTTCTGCTGATGGCCTAACCTTGTGCCGTTTATGTTATGAGTGCTCTTACATTTCTGGGGGGAAATGACAGACCACCGCAGTTTATTTTTGAAGCAGCATCTCTGAGTATGACAACCATTCCATGCCAGTGGCTGTTCAATTCCTACACAATAACATATTCTGCTTTATGAGGTGCTGATTACTGATCACCTGAATCAAATTTTATTAAATGAGGAAACGTATAAAAAGTCACTGGGTAATTATTGCCATTTTCTTTAGGAGTGAACACGAGATTTATTTTCTTTAATTATTTAAGTTCTGTAAACACTGCATCATTTTTCTTATTTTGATGCTTAAATAAAAAACAGTATTTTTATTTGGAAATTTGGAGAAATATTGTCAGAAAAAAACTTGTTCTTAAAAACTAAGGCAAAGCTGTTCAGTTCAATATTTGCACCCATAAAAGATAAACTAAGAAACATTTTTGCAGGTTAAGGGTCTTGCTCAGGGACCCAGTGGTGGTATGCTGAAGGTAGGATTCGAACCCATGACCCCTTGGTCTGGAGGCAAGTATCCTACCCATTGAGCTACCTCCACCCCATTGCAAAACCTCCACCCAGTTTTGCAATGGTTTTATGTTTGCGTTTTGCAAAGATCCTGTATTTTGCTATTAAAATGCATAAGCTTTGCTGAATGCATTTCTGCACAGTGTTAAAATAGAATGGTTAATTTCAGGATTAGTCAGTGTTGTGCATCGCAACTTTGGTGGATAGCTCTGGTATTGTGGGTTAATCTGTCAAGACATGTGGTTTAGGCTACAGGTACATGTGTTCAGGATGAAACAGATCAGACTTGGAGCATTTACGTTCACCACAGTGAAAAAACCCACATTAGTTTTTATTATTCATTACCAGCTTGGACCCAAAGTGCCTAATATGGGCATGACGCACAACTTTAGAGGTCTATACTGTTCTGTCTTTGTCACCTTGAAGTAATGGTCCACTGCAAAATCTAATTTACCAGTCAGCCAACACATGTTTGTTGTCCAACGTTGTGGAACTAAAATAATAGAAGTCTGTGTCACTGAAAAACATTTTTGGTGACGCAGACCTCCAATTCTTGTTAGTTATGTTACTCTCATTGCCCCAGTTGTAGACATTTTGGGTTGGGGAACATTGCCTGCGACAGGCTGATTCGCTATGTTTGGTGAAAGGGTAAGATTGTGTAAATTAGGTTTTTCAGCAGACCATTGCTTTAGCTTACTGTTACAAAAAGGTGCCTTTTCTGAATGCCATGCGCTTTATAATTGTCTCACCACACTTGTAAACAAGAAGCCAAAGAGAAAACTACCAGAATGAAAACAATGAGGGAAAGGACATAGTGTAATAGTCAGTGCCGAAAGCATGGACTTTCCGAGCTGCGACATGCCGGTAGATCTCCGCTAGCCCTCTAGCACACAAGGATCCGGAGTTATTTGCCCAAAATCCCCCACTGATCTCTACTGAAGAAAATACTTAAAATTTATAAAGCACTTTTCAAAATACCCAAAGACATTGTACAAATTTTACAGGGACCCTCAGCTCTCCTCTGCTTTTTCCTCCCCCTGTAGTATTGAAAATATTATCGAGTACCATCCGTAGTATCTGTATCAAGTTTGAAATTTCAGTATCGTGACCTGCTAATTGAGTAAGCGGAAGCAAAATTGCACTTTTTCCCCTGATTGTTTGACATTTGCTGTAGCACTTGTGTAGCTAACCTTGATATTAGGTAGAGTGACATCAGTCTGGCCGATGTACTGTGCATTTGAAATGAGCTTTTGCAGACATCTCATGTTTCAAAGTCAAATTTGTTGATTGACCAATTTGCATAATGTAAATTAGCATATGTGCTACATGCACATCTATAGCAGAGTTGAGGAAAGTGACCATAATAATGCTGTTAATTTATTATTTATCATTTTTTATAACAAAGTGATACAATGTAGTTTTTCATTTAAAAATGATGTACCAAAAAATAAGACTTAATTGTTTTGTTTTTTTTCAGGTTGGGTGACCAGTTCTACAGAGAGGCCATTGAGCATTGTCGCAGCTATAATGCTCGACTGTGTGCGGAACGCAGCGTGCGCTTGCCCTTCCTCGACTCGCAGACTGGTGTGGCCCAGAACAACTGCTACATCTGGATGGAGCGTCACCATCGTGGGCCAGGTGGGTATTAACATCATGACAAGTGAAAGGTCATAGCCCCCTAACCCGCCCTTTTTTTTGTTTGCTTTATTTTGACTTGTTATTTGTAGAGAATCCAATTGTCTTTAATTTGCTCTTGCTGGATATTGTTAATAGGTTATCGTTGGACGTCAAGCTAAATTTAATGATTGTGTTTTCTGTGGTTGTGCATTCAGGTTCGGCAGCTGGCCAGATGTACACATACCCAGCCCGCTGCTGGAGAAAAAAGAGGAGGTTGCATACTTCCATGGATTCAAGCCTTCATCTCTATGGTCTACATATAGGTAATAACATTCTGCCACCACACTAGTCCTTCCCTATGTGTGCAGTGGTTAAATCTAGCCATGTTTGTCTCTTGGGGTCAGTTTACCAGACAGGGGGAATAAGACTAGGCTTAAATTGCACAACACTGAAAGGAAAATGCAGTCCAGGGCTATGCTTAATCACTGAACGGGACACCAATGTGATATATTCTATGATTAATAACTAAATTCCTAAACAACTGACAAGCACTTTTATTGTGTTTTAGTATGTGTTCCAAGATATATTCCATTTGTACCATAGGTGGCAACAAAGTCATAGATTTGACTACGGTCATCAAATTAGACTAATTCATAAAATTGCCCATTGATTTCACAGTTATCAATAAACTGATGTGGTTTTACCATTAGAGAGATTCTGTGTCGGGGATCATGTGATTGATTTGTAAATTGTCCAATAAAGACTGTGTTTGGATTGTTGACCTGAAGTCTGTTTGTATCGCACTTATTTAAAGTTAAAAATTAACAATGGAAATGTTTTTTGTTCTTTCGTTTTTGTTTTTTTTGTTGTTGCAGTTTTCTCTTCAGCTTAGTCACTGCTAAATCCCACCCTTTAGCTTGGTCTCCTAGGTTATGATGCACCTAAAACATGGTAATGGTGAAGGCAACCACATACTTCCTCCCAAGACATTTGAAACCAGTCATTATCTTTTTAAAATGCTATTAAAGTCTTAAATCTTTGGATGATGTAACACGCTTGGTGGAGAATTCTACTAACCCAGACAGAGCGAGGCTAATTACGCTAAGACATTGTGAGCTATGAGATGTCTGTTGCCTGGATTAATGGGATTTCCTAGATTTTTAAATACTTTTGTCCCTAGAAAATGATTTAAGTCGAGTGTAAAAAAAAAATCAGTGTGTGTTTGTATCAATGTTCTTACTACACTCCTCTCTCCATTCATTGTGGTGGGGCCTTTACAGGTAAAGAAGCCTTGCCTACACCAAGTACTACGCTGGAGGCTTTGCTCAGAGGGGATAGCCTTGACAAGAGAAACAATTCCAGAGATGAGGAGAGCCTCCTGGAGATTCAGGTAGGGAGCTACTCTGAGGCAGTAAATACCAGCCTATGGTAGCTATGGGTTATAATTACTCAAGTTTCTTGTGGAAATGTCTGTTGAACTGCATAGTAACTAAAATATGTAAAATGCATCTTTGTGTAGTTGTGTATGGTTAATTCTGCACTGGGGTGTTGAATAGTTGTGTTAAAGTTTGAACTGTTTCTATGACTTTGCAAATGGTGCTGTCTCTCCTGCTCTCACTCACACTCTCGCCTCGTTATCGACTACAGAGAGTTTTGGAAGCTGACGCCAATGAAGATGGTTACCATGACGATGAGGACTTTGAAGTGGACATACCAAAACGAAAACATCGGGGCAAAGGCAGAGTATGTGACTGGTCACCCTTATATTTAACGATCAGACCCCTGGATATACACTGCAGAGCCTGCATAATGATATGTTCACTGGAACTACATAAAACTGGATTTGCCCTGAGCAGGAAACACCAATTTCAGTATGGTACATAATGTGTCCAAAATGTAATTAGGTACTGGGCAGTCACACCTATATGAGCTTTTTGGATGTCCCATTCCAAAAACCATGGACATTAATCTGAAGCCCCCCAGTGAAGGTCTTAATGGACCTTGCTTTATGCACAGTGGCAAAGTGTTCATGATTGAACAGAAAAAGGGCATTTCCCAAACTATTGCTACAAACCTGGAAGTATGTAATAGCATGAAATATTTTTTATCCCGCAGTGTTAACGCTTCACTGTAACTAAGGGCTCAAGCCCTGATATACAGTGTTTGATGAATCTGGGTTTCACACATGCATGCCATTCAGAATGTAAAGTGTGATTCACCAGTCCACCAGTCATGACTTCATACACCTGTTAGCAATGGGTGTGGCTCACACACCTGAAGTCAAAGTGTATACATAATTTTGGCCATACAGTGTATATCTAGAAAAATGGTTTACAAACACAGAGCATGGTCAGGTGTTGGCTAATTATTATTTGACAGTTGTTGTGATGCTCTGACTGCAGTATCTTGGTTAAATAGTTGACTCGGATTTAAGCTGTTTTTCAGGTAAGAAACAGTTGTGGACTTCTTAAGCACTGATGTACGTCAGCTAAATGCCGTAAATGTAAATGATGATCATGATTAGGGCTGGGCGATTTGGCCTAAAATCAAAATCTCAATTAATTGAACACTTTAACTCAATTAATGAACGATTATTTTATTTATTTATTTATTTTCCCCCTCATAATTCACTGACAAGTTTTGTACAGTAAATATGCTCACATATTACAAGTGAGAGATTTTTGAATAAAGTGTGCATTACTTGATTTTAAAATAATTGCACACACTATCTATTATCTATATTTTTAAAGGGAAAGTAATCGAAATAATCATCCTAGAAAAATTTGATCTGTAGGGCACAGTGGCAGAGGTGTTGTGACATGTTTCTGTTATTACAATAGTGAAACACTTGTTGGACTGTATAGCTGTTGGTCAGATTTTCCTTATGGATCACAAATCTTCAGAAATGAACATTTTCCCCTTATACCCTGTCCTTGCGTTTTAGAAAGTGAAGGTAACTATCAGATAACCAGAAAACAAGTGAATAGTTGTGATCTGTGGATCCTATCATGATTTTTGGCTACCCAGTGGTAACTTTTACAGTTGCTGTTATTGCAAGAAACATGTTGAGCGTGTATAATGTTTTAAAGAAGTTCAGTACTGTAATAACTGCAATGTGTCATTTTATTTAAAAGGCATTCACAACGAAGACTGGAAGCATTGTATCCATTTATATTGATTACATTTTTGTTTGGCTTCCCTCTCATTAAAGGGTCGAGGTTCAGGACGTCGGAGGGCAGACTTAGATGACCAGGACAAGCCATACATCTATGAGGGTGAGGAACTAGTTTTGCAGAAAATGAAAACATTTTGTAATTGAAAAGTATCCTGGAATCCTGTAGCTGGTTGCTCAGCAAATTAATATTAAAGGTCACATTAACTTAGATTAGCAAACTTACATGGACCGCAAGTTTAAAAGAGCTGTAGTGTAAGAAATACTAATGTAAAGTGTGTATATGGTAATTTCAACCATATACACACAGTACACAACGTTCCGCAACACAAGAACAGAGAGAGTAATAAAAACAGTATAAGACAACAATTTGTGCAGTAGACATCTACAGTATTACTTTGAACGAATACAGTATTATGCTGCAACATCATATTGCAGAGAACCTTGGCGCTCTGGACAATCTCCACTGGGATGCCATTGATTTTTTAACAGAGAGTGATCACATTGTGCCCTCCTGAAGTCAAGTCGCCTCGTTTGTTTTGTCCACATTCAGAGACCGGTTGTTGGTTCTGCACCAGTCCGTTAGTCGTTGCACCACCTCTCTGTATGCTGCCTTGTCGTTCCTGCTAATCATGTTTGCTTTTACAATTTTCTCTCAGTTTCTGATTTTGTTTGCCTTGTGTCTTCTATTTCAGGCAGATACAAACAAAAGCATAACTCAAAAGCTGGAGCCTCAGGTATGTAGAAAATTTGGACTCAAAAGATTAGAAAGTGTAAAGCTTTCCTCTACCTACTCTGAAAAGCATGCAAGGTGTACTCATTTTGTGCAGTGATATTTTATGAGCAAATTATTACACATTAGGCCAAGAACCGGTCTGTTAGTCCACACAGTTCTTACACAAATCACTGTCTCAAATTCAGTAGATTTTGGAAAGTAATCCATAGGTATTAAGTAAATTGAAGTAGGGCTGGGCGATTAATCGGAAAGTAATCGAAATCGACATTCAGAACCTATAATGGATAAAATTTTTCCAGGTCGATTATTTCGATTACTTTCCCTT
>JBBPDB010000001.1:36339997-36358159 GCA_037974465.1 Brachypetersius altus
GTTGCAGGATGTGTGGCGCGTTATACACGAGTGTTGCCAACAGGGACGGTGTAGAGTGCCCTCTGGTGGACAAACTACAACGCCAACACTCATGACATGGCTGAAGGGTGTTTCGTCCGTTTTTATTTTATTTTTGAAATATTCATTTATTGGCCATTATAAATACCGATTGGAAAATGACTAATATCGGCCGATATATCGGTCGGGCTCTAATTAGAACTATAAACATGATATGTACTGTGTGTGGAAATGTAGTAGTCTGTTTTTGATGGTCAGAAGAACAGAAATGACTTTGATACGTTTGGGCTTTTTAAAGTTATGTTCCGCTCTAATGCTGAAGAAACCCAGATAGCTAAGGAATATCTCAATATCTCAGTTATAGCTTGTTTTAAATCACCATGTTGGTGCAGAATAGTTTCTGCCTGTCACACTGTCTTATCATCGGCATATTGAGTAGAATACATTCAAGAATGGGAACAAATATTCTTGATGTAAATAAGTATATCAGTTTTCTTCCTTTCAAAAAAGCTCATAAAAGCAGTCAGCCTCCCCAGTGAAGAGTGTCCAAACTGCTAAATGTGGTTCTGTAAGTTCCAAAGCGATTGCCAAGCTGATCCATCAAGAATATCATTTTAATCACTTGTCTTTTTAATCAGTCCCTAATTATATGTCCCTTCAAAATGTTTGCCCTAATTATACACTGTTGGGATCCCTTTCCAGGCATTTAAAGGCCCATATATCACTCTTCTGGAAATAACGAAACGGCCTGTTTAAATAGGATCTTCTGCAGTTTAGCTTCTTTCATTCATAAATGGATAAAAATGAGACTTTTGTTGGAATACACGAATACCTTGATTCATCAGAACACCCAGTGTCTCACCTGGAGACGTGATTGGTCACCCTGTCAAAAACACTGTTTGGTTAGAGGCTCATTTGCATATTGCAGCTTTTTGTGGTAGTACTGAAAAAGACAATATTATGGAAAAAAAGAAACCCAAAAATAAACACCACACAGCCCTTATTAGTAACTGGTGCTGCTAAGCAGAGACTGTTGCGTGCGCACCCTTGGGTAATAGGTTTTTCTGAAATCTTCTGGTGAAAATGCTGTGTTTCGAAGAAGGGGAGTTCTCTGTTGACTCTCGCAGTGTTGCTTTCCCCTGGCTCTGACAGCAGGCGCGGTTCATAACAGAGATATAAATCCAATAGCTCTCTGCAGCTCGGCTAATTTAATGTTCGGCGTGGATAATGGAGCTGTAAACCTGGCAACAAGAGAAGCTACACATTAAACAGGCCAGATCAATAAACGACATCAGAGGTATTGCACCTGAATCATCCGCCCACCACTGCACGCCTCTACAAGCAGTAGGATATATGCTGCTTGTCAGGCTAAAGTGGTTGCCTTTCAAGATACTGTCACAATTGTTTAACTTCCATTATGACTCTCTTCATGCTATTTGTTTAGTAGTATGTGGGGGGGGGGGGGCGGGTTCACAGTGGAGTAGGTGTAGAACACAGCATTTGTTAATGTGTCTGATAAGAAACGAATTAGTGAATCTGTGCAGGTTTGCTTAGTTCTTCTTCCTCCCTTTCGTGTGTGTTTTCTCCAAGGCAGTGTAGGTTGTATAAGCTGATGGATCCGGAGCTGTCAGCCCACGGCTGTATCTTGGCACGTGAACAAATCAGTCCGAAGTAAATGCTACATGTTTATTTCCCTGATGTTTGATTGGTTGGTGTGCCAGCAAGATTTCATTCATCATTATACCCTGCTGCGGCTAATTCAAACAATAACACAGGGCTAAAACATTTTGTAGAACTTCAGCATGAATGGGCGGGGCTAAACTGCTGTACTGAATAAGGAGACAGGGTTTTGTGACATCACAAAAATCCATTTGATAATGGCCTGTTTTTGCCACTTATTTTAAAAAGCGCTTTATACATTACTATTATTATTATTATTATTATTATTATTATTATTATTATTATTATTAATCTAGTCATTTTGTCTTATTTTAGTCAGACTTATCCACAGCAATTTTTGTCTAGTTTTAGTTTTAAAGTTGTATTTTAGTCTCTTTTTTAGTAATGCAATTCTATTTAACCCAGTCAATTTAGGATAAGTATAGTAGGTAGTAAAATAAACAAAATTTTCTTTTAGTCAAAACTATTTCACAATTCAAACAAGGTTATTTAACCAAACATGTTAGAACTACACACACGTAAATGTAAATAAAATAACATCACATCACTAAAAAATTAATTTCTACTGCCATAAAACCCACATTTTTAAAACTGGTAAAAGTCTTCACCCTCAGTGTGTTGGCCTGAAAGTACATATATTGTACTATATTGGCAATGTGTCCCAATACTTTTGTACACAATAACACGGGGCTAAAACATGAATGGGCGGGGCTAAACTGAATAAGGAGACCGTAAGAAATATGTGGGGTTTTGTGACATCACAAAAATCCATTTGATAAAGGCCCGTTTTTTTGCTGCTTAGTTTCAACATATGGACTGTGATGCCCATCACTAAAGTCTGTAACTATTCACTGCTCTGTCCACAAATTATGTAGTAGTTAAATCACAGTACTAATCTTCTGTCCATATTGTGCAGTCTAGGACTGGGCGATTAATCGAAAAGTAATCGAAATCGACATTCAGAACCTATAATCGATCAAATTTTTCCAGGTCGATTATTTCGATTACTTTCCCTTTAAAAACACTACTGCGTGTGGAGTCACGTGACCCCGCTCTGTTGTGTGACATGTCGAGCATGGAGAGCTTAAACATTGAGACAACTGAGCAACTTGTCAGTGAACTATGAGGGCAAAAAAATTTAAATAATCGTTCATTAATCGAGTTCAAATGTTCAATTAATTGAGATTTTGATGGCCGAGCCCTAAAGTGAGGTATTTGTGTTTGTTCACTGGAGCAGATAACTTTGTTCTGTTTCAGTATGTGGGAAACGCTATAGGAATCGCACTGGCTTAAGCTACCATTATGGTCACTCCCACATTGCTGAAAAGGAGGAGCCCCAGGCTCGGGACTCTGAGCCCTCACAGTCTCCGCCCATTAACCACCGTCCTCACAGTCGCAAACGTGAGCTCTTTTTTTTTCCTTCAATTAAATATAAATGATTGAGTAAATTAAGAATTTAATTCAATTTTTTCTGTGTTAATAAAAGTAATGACATCAGGTAAACCGAATGCTTCCTCTAATGCTCACCTTTCAGATCAAAAGAATCTCGATGTAGATCATAAACAGAACAACTTTTGTGTCTGTCAAAGAAATCCAGGCCCCAAAGTAAAAGAAGGCAAGTGCATCAAGTGTGGTCGTTCAGGTACGTGTGATTTATGACGATTCCAGCATGAAGTTCTGTGCATAATAGCATTTCATTTTAGTCAAATCAGTATGAAATTAATCAATTTACAATACCCTAAAGGGGTTACACTGCAACAGGGACAGCTGCAAAGTTAGCTACTGTGCAAAATAAAGTCAAAAACATTTTACAGTACTATCCAGTTGCCTTCACTGTTGTGTATTTTGCTAGGTGGACGGGATGGAGAGAAAGATGAGAAGACTTTTGCTGGTGCCGAGGAGCTGTTTGGTGCAACCTCGGAGAGCGACACTTCCACATTTCATGGCTTTGAGGAGGATGAGTTGGAAGAGCCTTTGTCCAACAGCAGTGAAGCCTCCCCAAAGTGCAGATAGAAAATAACTCGCGGGTCTTTTTCAACTATTATCTAACAAACAGCGCACCCCCCTGCAAAAATTTTGCTGCTTCTTTTTACTTTCTAATGTGTTTGTTTGTTTGTTTGTTTTTGTTTGTTTGTTTTTTCCCTTTATTGGAAAGCACAAGTCATTATATCAAAAAGAAGATAAATGGAATTATCTTCCTTGGACTGCTTACACCATTTAAGTTATAAATCCGTTTTTATCATTATTATTATTATTATTATTATTATTAATATTATTTAAACATTTAAAGCAAATAGGAATAGACTGTTTTTTTTCCCTTGAGGGGAAATGATTGTGAATTATAGACGCTGGAATGGACGGTTACGACTTTCGGATTTATTTCTGGAATTATTTCTTGGGAAAATGAACTCCAGTTAAAACTAAAGTGTAGCTTGATTTCAGCAAGAAGTAAACGTGAAGAAGGAAAAGGAGTCAAGTAAAATAAACGTTTGGGAGTGGATTTCGTCACTGGAATGTGAGGAACGCAAGCAAGAACTTTTGAATAAATCGACTTTTTCATGCGGATTATAACTTCGCCAAAATTGGAGCTGGGCGAGGAATAGCAGATGTACTGTCTTAAGCTCCTGCACAGATTTGAAGATGTTCGAAGACCGTTTGAATCAACTGTGTATGTTCGTGACACCGGAGGTATGAAGGTAAGAGTCACTGTACTCAACATAACTGACTTGGCCTGACCTTGGCATCTTGGTAATACTGCTTATATATCAGTACCAAAGTACTTTGTCAGACTTTTGTTAACTTATCAATAAAAGTGCTTCATATTGGATTTTGTGCTGCAAGTGCAGCTTGTAAATGCCAGCTATCTATATATATATTCAGTATTTATTACTTATTTTAATTATTTCTCTGCATATATACATGAAGCACAACTCCCAGAATCTGTGGTTTCCAGCTGAGTTAGATCAGCAAGCGATGACCCTTCAACTCCTGCTCTGAGACGCGAATGCACCATGTGGCCGCTGTGTTACCCTATGTAACTACCTAATGGGAAATTATCTATGCTGACTCTCCTTCGGTCATTCATTATCACAACAGGACATTTGATGTTTAATAGACCATGTGGCCAAACGCTCATATTTGAGTTAAAATAGTGCCAGGTCTCCCAAAAGCACATATGTTTGCAATTCCAAATGGCATGTACATAAAGTAAAATTCCTGAAACCCTGTAAACATACCCTTTGAATGAACACACTTTCTTTTACAGTCTTAGGACTCGGGAGAGGCTATCATTTGAAATATTTACTGAATTTACAGTAAAATAATCGAAAAGTACACTTCTAAAGATAAAAGCTTCTTAAGGTTTCTGCGTTTAACACTGCTATCTAATGTTATGCATGACTGGCACGTGTTTCTTATGTTATGACAAATTTGTGACAGATGTATTAAGTTAATGGGTATTTAGTATTCAATCAGCCTTAGCTCCTTCATGGCTGGCTGTAAGCGACAGAGTGCTCAATGGCTGGGGTTTTGTATATGTGTGTTAACTGCAGATAAGCCTCTGTGATAGTTATACGCAACATACATTAAAATATATTCTACATTAAAACCTCTGTAGGTGTACGTATATAACATCTCTTTCAGTGGCACATGTCAAGGAGGGGATATGTAGGCAGCAAGTGAGCAGTCAGATTTTGACGGGGGTTTTTTTTATTTTGATGTGTTGGAAGCTCTAGAACTAGGCATCTGAACAACTTTGGCAAAAGTTAGATGGCTATGATAGAGAGGTGTCAGAATACACAGTGCATGGGGCTGCATAGCTACAGACAGTCCCCTGCTGTTCCCATGCTGACTCTTGTCTTTAACTGAAAGTGCCTGAAATAGGCATGTGAGCAACACAACTGAACTATAGAGTAATGTAAGAAACTGGGGAAGTTTGATGAATCACATGTGAAAGACCTGTGTGTCTCCTTACCTGAAAAGAGGGAAACAAGGTAAGCCAGCAGAGATGCTGTGATGCTGAGAAGCCTTGGATCTTGACTTTCATGTGGAGTTTGACCTGTACCACCTACTTAAACATTGCAGATAACACTCTCTAATGACAGTTCCCAATTTTAGCGCTCTGTTACACCACAAAAGGGAACAGGAATGGCTTGCGGAACATGGGTCCAGATTTTCAGATCTCAAATCAGGGTGTGGTCATGCTGGACAATCTTTGCCGATCCCAACTTTGAGACTTAATAATAATAATCTTGATGCCATATACCACAGCATCCCTTCAGAGGCCTTGTGTAGTCTATACATTGGTGGCTCAGAGCTGTTCTGTTTGCGAAAGCAGGGCCTGCATAATATAATATTAACCATGTCTGGTTAATAACACTACCACTGTGACCAGTAATTTTTAAAACATGGAACTCTCCTTTGTCATTGATTTAACCACCTCATCTAGTCTCATGAATTGGTTGTGGCATCAATATTTTTCTTCATTCAAATTTGGTTCAAAATACCGAAATGAACTGAATCATACGCTCAGCGTGTCGTTACACTCCTTGGGTGTGGTGTAGGAGGTTGGAGGGTGTTTATAGTAATACTTAAAGGAGGTGTGGGTAAACACAGCCATACATTCCAGGCACATACAGTTCTTACTGACATTATGCAACATTTTCCCCATCATGTTCTGCATATATGCCCAGGTTATATGTAATAGAAAAACAGCAAACATTGGCTGTGGTACTTTTCAAAATGTTGTCTTAGATCCAAAGAGAGAGCATGCAAATGGTAGCACTGTTTGATCATTGTTTCTAATGGAGCTTTATTGTTCTCTTCACAGCAGAGAGGGAGCCACAATGAAGAGCAGGAGAGTCGTGCTGCTGTGGAAATCTGGAAGGTGGTTCCAAAAACAGAATGCACCTCTCCAGTCTTCTGAATGTCTGACCCAGTGAAGCTGAGAAACCCATTTTTCAGCCAGACGAACACCAGATTCTGTTTCAGACTCTCTTTTTTCCCCTCTTGGACTGCTGCTGCTCCCCTGCTGGTGGTCTATAGCCTGGGTCTGAGACTGTGATAAAGTGATTTAGAGCCATATGGAACCCTCCCTTCCCTTTCCTTGGAGAAGTGTCTCACAAGAAGAACTTGTCATAGCTTTATGGTCTTGGCCACTGTGGGTAAGGTTGAACCGTCATAAATAAAGGCTGTGCTGAACCTGAATGAAATAGAGTTTAAAGAAACTGTACAATGTCAGTGCAGCGTAAAATGGAGTGTGGTCCACTGTCGGTGTGATGGTATGTTCACACATTTGAGCTGCTGCTGCTACCACAAGTGAATACGCAAAGTCCTCCAGCTATCGTAAGTAAAAGCTTAAAGCCATCCAGTCAGTAGGCTGGCTGTTTTAAATTTGACCACACCTATAACTATTGTTCTACCCTGCCCCCTTCTGATTAGTTGGAAGACGTGGCGCCATGTTCTCGGTTTCCTGATTTCATGGCTGGTGTCCCTCTTCATTCTAAGCAGCTTTTTTTTAATGGTCGTGTTTGAGATCGTGCCATGATGATCAGTGCACTTTGAAAAGTCCAGTGACATTATTTTTCTGCAAATGTATGAGCGTACGAGGCAGGGTGCTAATCTTTATTAAGCTTTCTTCCCGTGGCCCTGCTGCACTAAATTAATTTTATAATGTGTTCTAATACTCTGAATTGACACAGCAGATGGCATTGCGATCACTGTGTTCAACGCAGTCTCTCAGGGGAAGCTGATCCTGACAGCCATATCTAAAAACACACCACTCTAAAAAAAAAATCTTCCAAATGTCGATAGCATAGATCCTCTGCCAGTTTTTTGATACCTCCGTTAAGACCAGTTTTATTTCTACAGATTTGCATTTCCAGTTTCTTGGTGTGAATTACAATATTCTCTTCGGGCTCTTCTAGTACCCCTTTGTATTTGAACCTCAATACTTTACTCAGGCTTTTTTTCTTTGATGAACTGTTTCTCCCATGCAGTCGGTTGCTTCAGGCAGTCGGTGAACACGTTCAGAGTGTGCTGTACAGTCAGGCCTTATTATGCATCTGGAACCGAGTGACTAAAACAAGGATAATCGCACACTGGAGAAGGCTGACATTGCAGCAAGGAGTGGGCAGGAGAAGATGCAGTTTTGATTACAGAGCATGTTGCCTGGCGGTACGTGACCCATCGAGACCTCTCCGAAAACTTCACAGCGCAATCCGCTGTAAAAAAAAAAAAGAATAAAACGGTGTGTCAGTCTTACAATAATTCTGGTGCGTGTGGTTAAAGGTCATTTGCATTTTTAACATGTATTTATAAATGTATGAATATTTCCTCTAGGCAATAGACAAAACACAGACAGCCACTAAAATGTGTTACTCTGTAGCAAAATGTTCAGTTTTCCATGTTGTACATTTTAGACAAAGATGACTGGATTGTGCGCTTAACAGATTTGAGCAGAGCTGAATGACTTACACTTCAGTAAGTATAGCAGCTGGCCCTCATTCCAGTGCTTTTTTGGGCTCCTTTGCATGGCAAAATCATCCTCACCAGGTTGTCGGGCACTGCTAGGTCAAAGTGGTTATCATTTTTTTGTGGAACACTGGTTATGCAGTCGTGCCACCACACGCACCGCTCCTGTAGTCTACAGTTGTAAATAAGGGTGCAGGGCTGCCCCAGCAAGCAACATCTTTACATCAGAACTAATGTACTGTGAAGGTGTTGACACTGGACTGGAGCCTGAGGTCTCAGGTTACAGGTTTTTGCATTTTAGCAGATGGAAAATGAGTTAAACAGCAGAGTAATGCCAACAGCTTGTTTCCTAGGTGCTGTCCCGTTTTTTTGTGCTGTACCCTTTGTTCGGTGAGGTATACACTAATAAGTGCATGATCTTAAAGACTGGCTCCAGCTAACAGAAAGGATGAACATCTAGACCAAAAAGATTAAGTGCCATCTATTCTTTGCTTTTCTAAATTGTGATCTCTGCTCCCACTCCGATTAGGGACAGAAGGAATGCAGTTGATTTAAACACAGGAGTATCAGCATATGCAGTAAGTGATGAAGGGTTACTGTGATAGACATTTTATCGCCTTTTTCTGTTCTTTTAGAGTTTTTTTTGTTTGTTTCATCTGCTGTACTTGGCTTATGATACTCTACAATGTTGTTGCTGTGTGTGCACCTGCAAATGTATAGAAGATAATGAATATATTGGTACAAATTGAATGAAACAATGGGTACTGTATGAAGGTATACAAGATGACAGTGGACTGGCAAACAAACCTGCTTTATTCATCAGGACACAAACACATGCACATACAATAACGGACTCGCTTTCATCGAATCCCCTCAGGGACCATATTCACACCGAAGCGAAAGCATATTGACATTAATGTCAACTTTCTGGAATAAGCAACGTGCTCCATGTCAGTCTGGCTTCTTCACTGGAATCGGTGGAAACTTGTCATGGATTCTATTGACTTTTTCAAGAATGGTGTGCGTTTGCTGATGAGTTCTTCCGGTCGATGGATTTTTGTGCACTTTTTGAACAACTATTGCTCCTCCTGAGGGGTTATGATCATAAAGATGAACTTGACCTGATCACGTCTACTAATACTTTTGAAGTAGCCTCTATACCTCAGAAACGTTAATGACAGCAATAGGTCCATGTTTTTGTGCATTCCTGGGGTTGGAACAAGAGCCAATAGGAGGTGAAGGAGTTAACTGATTATTTTGTCTGTATCTGTAAATACTGTAATCCAAATGAAGTCTTTGTTAGTGGTTATTTTTATTGTGACAAAAGGAATTAAAGAACGACCGCGAGCTTCTGGAGTTGTGTGAATGCAATTCTCTGTCTCGCTTTAGAGGCTGACTCTGTGTGGCCAAAGAAATGTGAAGTAAAAGTCATTTAAACCTCGAAATTTGAATTGCATGGCTCATATGCCCGAGGTAAGCAGAAGTGGTTATGGTTGTATTTGCGGTCATAATTGACCAAAAAGCAGAAGTTACATTCTACTTAATAGATCCAAAGATATAAAATAAGTCAGTATGGCTGCAATGCCACCGAGATCTTGTGACTGACTATTCTGGGTAATTTAATCTACATAATTTATGGTTGCTTTAAAGAGCCCTTGTCCTGAGGTGCACCTGTGTTGCTTATGTGATTTTACATACCAAAGACGTTTTTACAAGATTAATTCCAACCTTTCAATTGCCATTAAACTTGAACAGGCAGACTTTGTTACAGCACCTTTAATACTGGCATATTAATGTCAATGACCACTGTTCCTATTATTGGTCCTGTATTGTGTCTGTTCAAAACAAAACAAAACACAGGCAACATTTCAAAGAGCCAGTAGTGACTTCTAGTGGGAGTTTTTTGGCAACGCTACAGACATCAGTAGCAATTGTTGTGACTGACTGCAGTCTCAGTAGCATGAGCAATAACTCAACCTGCCTGTGGCAACATCTCCTGAATATTAATTGACAACATTGCACTGGTCTCATCTTTTCTGAGCCACTTCCAGGGCCTGCAAAAAAATTGATCATGAAAAGCACCTGTTTTCCAAACATAAACAGTTGTCAGACATAAATAGTTGCTTTTCTCTCTCAATTTTCACAGACACTGATCACGGCCCTGGAACAGGCTGTGCAAGCAAGAAACAGACCAAGAAAAGCACTGGAAAGCTAGGAAAGCAAGACAGACTAGGGAGAGAAGCACTACAAGCTAGCATAGCATCTCACTGTTATTTGCTGATATCAAACTTGGAGTCAAACCCGTTCTGTGACCGAAGGAATTCCTCCACGTCATTATTTCATCGAAGCTGTAAACAATGGCACTTGTTTTAACTTAAGACAGAGGCCCTTGCTTAATTTGCGGGGCCTTATACAACTAGCATAATGACCACATAGAGCTGCTCAACTCTGGAATCCCACCAGTTGAAGACATTAAAAATGATTTGATGTTAAATGTTTAACATTTCTTTTAGGTGCCTGTACCTGATGGCAGCACTGCTCTAAAAGTCTCATTCCTGGTTTGTGACCAATCCTGCAACCTGTGCTCATTGCATTGCTGAAATCATCAGCATTACAGTCTAAAGAACCTGTTGCACTAAAATGCCTTTCTGTACCTGAAGGGACCACCACTCCATTAGGACTTTCTAGGGCTCCTGCCTGCTGTCTTTGTGCTCAGGTCTGAAAGTACTGCTGATCCAATGCAGTCTCATTCATTGCCTATGATACTACCACTCTGTTCTCAAGGACCTGTCACCCTTTTTCAGCTGGATTCTGCTTCAGTGCTCCTGTTTGGTTTGTCCACTTAGTTTGCTGTCACTCCAGTCTCCGTACCTGTGATTGCATGGGATGCTGCCACTCCACTGTCTGTGACTGCAGCAGCAGTAGCCCCCTCTCCTGCTCAAAGAAGCATCACTCAAATCTCTGGGCCTGATGTACATATGAGTGCAAGACACAGTACGAAATGTGCTTTGATGCAGCTGTAGTAGGTGCTCATAATTCACCTGGATTAAGTGTTTGACATCCTAATACTACTACTACCATGCGAACAGTCCCCCTAACTGCATGCCAATGAAGCGCACATTTTAATACCAGAATCATCAAGAACAAAACACAAACATTATTTTTCACTCACTATCTTACTTCTTTCTTACTGAAACAATCTACTTCTGAGAGTTAATTCAATTATTAAGCAGTCTCCCCTACCTTAGTTAAAAGTCTCAACAACATATCTATTGTAAACTTAATCCAAAATTACCCCTAGTTTTTATAGTATTTGGCAGACACTCTTATCCAGAAAGACTGAGACACATCTATGCAAAACCAGTCACAAGAAGTTGCTCATATTTTGGTAAATGAAACATGTAATTAGCCACAAATAGCTAGTTACACTAGCTGGTTGCCTAGTGTTTACGGCGTTTGCCCTGTGACCAGGAGGTCGTGGGTTCGATTCCCAAGACCACTAGACACCTCTGAGGTACCCTGAGCAAGGTACCGTCCCCACCAACATTCAATTGTTATACACATTATATAGACAAAAATATTGGGACACACCTGTTTTCCAGGGTTTGGACTAAGCCCTTTACTTCCAATGAAGGACAATTTTAATGCTTTAACATACCAAGACATTCTGGATAACACCATACTTCCAACTTTGGGGACATAAAGACATGGTTGGATGAGCCCTGACTTCAACTCCAACACCTTTGCAATGAACTGAAATGGAAATTGCGAGCCAGGCCTTCTAATGCCTGACCTCATAAATTCTCTACAGATTGAATGGGCATAAATCCCCCCAGAAATTCTCCAAAATCTTGTGGAAATCCTTCTACAAGTGGAACAAAATGATTAAATTACGTATTTTGTTGCAACATTATAAAATGTCTCGATGTCCCAAAACTTTTGGACATATAGTGTATCTTATGCATTCTCTGCATGTCAGTTACATCTATACTTGTCAGTTATTGATAGATGCATGTGGGTATAGCAGTGCAAGTGTTTTACAGTGGCTTATCCTCTGAAAATGCTTTGGGGGTTCAAATGTTTTGTTTGATTATGAAACAAGAACATATGCTCCATAGAAAATACACTTCTGCACATTTTAATGCTGAATTATTTTTATGAACTGAAATTAAAGAGGGGGGTTGGGGGCGGGGCAAAACAAAATGTGATCTGTGCAAAAGTTAAAGTATGTTTGATGTTTGTTTATTATTTCTCAATACATCAGCAATAAATTGTGCATTCAAATTTTCAGGAAATACTATGTGTGTTCAAAAGCAGTTAACAGGGGTGTTTTGGGCTGTGCATTAAAAGCCATTACGGACTAATAATAGATAATAATAAATAAATAATAATAGATACTCATAATAGATTATTTATAAGCAACATGTCATTGATGGAAAGCCTCAGTCACTCACATGCGCGCGCACACACACACACACACACAGGACATATTTCTCCCACTCTCTCATTCACATCATGGTCTTTTGGATGGCGCTCTGCTTTCCACACACTCAGCTACTGGACCTAAACTAGCCCAGGACTCGAAGTGTCGGATCATGACAGCTCTTGGCCAGTTTACCAAAGGAGCTTCCTGGGAGGAACTCATTCAGGCATGCGTCCAATCCTTTGGTAAGAAAGTCTGTGTTTTATGTTGCTGTTTATGCCATATATTATGTGATATAAAAGCCTCATTATTTCATTGTTGATTAACAGTACAACTGCATTACTGGTCCCTATGCTGACCAGAGGGAAAGACTAAACATGCAGTAAAGAAATTACAAGCAGACTCTAATTGGTTTTCTGGCAACTGGAATCTAATCCTGCATGTTCTAAACATTGGCACGGATTCAGGTGTTGAATGGAAATGTTTCACTTGTTTTCATGTCAAATTTTTATTGTACTGAACATATTTATAATTTTCATCATTTCAAACTTTAGTCCAGATGATTTTGTGATACTTTTTTGGATGTTTAACAGACCACATTTTACACCAAAGTAAAGAGAAGCTACAGCTGTATACAAAAGCAACTTAAAACTCCTATTTAAATGCTATTTTAAAAAATTTGTACTTGAAAATAAGCTAAACATATGTTCAATAGGGAATGAACATAAGTATAACATTTTATGCTAAATTTAGTGTACAGTGTCTGTTTATTTGCATATTGAAAAAAACATTATTATTATTATTATTATTATTATTATTATTATACAACAAATAAGTAATGTGTTCAGAAGTTCTCAGTATAGGATGCATGTAGAACTGTACCTACATGTCAGTCATTTAGATAAAAGCTACTTTGCTGAATTAATGGCAAGACCATCACTGAATTGAACTGTGAGATTTTCTGTCACACTGAAGTCAATAAAATATTTTTTGACTACTTACATTAAAAAGAGTGACAAATTCTCTCTTGGGCGATTATGAGAAAATGTACATGAAAGAGGTCAAACTTTAGTTAATATTTTAATGTTGTCTGATGACAATGTGTCTAATTTATAGGCACTGTGGTCAGAGATCAAAATGCATTATGATCAGTCTAACTGGCCCTTTCTCACATCAGAGAGCTGCAGCAGGGACCCCGTGGTTCAGAGCCCCTTTTGAAATGAGAAAGAATACATCAGGGCCGTGTGAAGGATTACCTGGATGCAGCTCCGTTCAGAAAGGTCACTTCCCCAAATGGCGCCCCCTCAGATGATGGTCAGTCTTTGAAGCTCTCGGGGGGCCAGATCAATACAGTGTGACGACATACCCTGCCCCATACACCCGCGCTTCACCAGCTGAGCATGAAGAAAAATGGATAAAGGAAGCACGGACCAAATGTGACACACTGATGCAGAGGTGACACGACTCAAGGGGCAAAAACTGAACAAGTCAACAAACAAAAAATGAAAATTAGAAGAAGTCATTTACCTCTGACTCCACTGTCTGCCTCTTCCAGTGTCCAGTGTTTGGTCTCCCAGCCAAAGGATCCATATTTGCCCTTTCACTTCCTTCTTTATTCACTAATAGAAATGTAATACTCTAGATATTTCTGATCAGATGTTTCAGGAACTGTGTGCAATGTTTCTGCGATGTTTTGTATCACACCACTGAATGAAACATGATTCATTCACACTTACTCTCTGCTGTTTCCTCTGCAGATGCCGATGGTAATGTTTGCCACAGCAGCCATCTACTGAACATCACTCTCACCATGCACAGATTACTGCTGTCCTCCAACGAGCTGCTAAAAAAGCTGGTCACCATATATCCTTTTAGCCAGAGGGTGTTTTATTTAGGATGCATTAACCATGCCTGAACAAAACCTTATAAACATGCAACGTTTTGTTCCGATAACAACAATATAAACTGCTCAAAAAAACACTTAAACAACACAATGTAACTCATATTCAAAATTTATTTAAGGATTCTATGCGCCTCATAAGCTTAGATGTATGTATATATACAGGAAACACCTAAACAACACAATGTAATTGGGGTTACATTGGGGGGGGGGGGCTAGTGGTAGGATACCTGCCTCTGGACCAAGAGGTCATGGGTTCGAATCCTACCTTCAGCACACCACCACTGGATCCCCAAGATGCCCCAGGGAGAGGGTAGGGAATGCCCCCCGTAGGTAGGGAATGGAAGTCGCCTTGGATAAAAGCTTCTGATAAATGCCGTAAATGTAAGTCAATCACACGTCTGTGAAATCCAACTGTCCACTTAGAAGGCAACGCTGATTTACAGCCTACACTCTCTCTGTGACAATCAGTGTTGCCTCCTGAGTGGACAGTTTGATTTCACAGACGTGTGATTGACTTGAAGTTACATTGTGTTGTTTCAGTGTTCCCTGTATATATACATACATCTAAGCTTATGAGGCGCATGTAATCCTTAAATAAATTTTGAATATGAATCATTAATTGTCCATTTTCTTTAGCTCTCCTTACCTTATAGATGCACTTTGTAGTTTACAGTTACAGTTTGTTACAGTACAATTGCAGGAAAATATTCACACCTTTTATATGAACTCTTAATATGTTACAAATTGATATATGCAAATCCCAATAGCAGGCATGGTTCAAAAGCAGAAGGTACTACAATATCAGAGGAAAAGTAGGACTGTAAGCCCTAAGAAGGCAGTAGGAACCGACAAGAGCGCTGTTCTCAGTTTTTGTTGGCTATTTTTCTTAAATTATTTCCTTACCTTCAAAAGTACACTGGAGGACGACAGGTCTGCAGAGTGCCTGAAAATGTGCTATTTCATTAGGTAAGTGTTCCTGGTCTTTCTAGCAACGCAAAATGCTCAGACAAACGAGGCACTTTAATGAAATAGAGAAAGGATTTTTCAGTCCAGAAATTCTTGCAATCATCATTCAGGGGAAATATGCAAGCCATGAAACAAAAATGATTATTATTTTCATATTTTGTGGAGAACACTTTCATATGTATTATACAAAACAAGACTGTGCACACTTATTATCTAAAGCCGAACACTTGCTGCACTGACCAGTAGCTAATTCAGCAACTAGAACTAACTTTTATTTTCCATATGTCGCTTTGAAACTAAACTTTGGAATAAATATCGACTAAACTGAGCTTGTCCTGATGCTTTAGACCCTGTATTTCACCTTCGTCATTACTGTAATTTAAACTTAGAACAAAATAACATTAAAAATGAATACTAAAAATGTTCACAATGTGTGCCTCTATAAACAACCAATGGTGGGGAATAATTGTGTGTGTTAGTAGTTATGGCAGACGCAAGTACAAAACATAAAATAAAAGTAAAAAATAAGTCCACACAGGTCCCCCACTGATGCATACTGTATTAAACTGGTTAATCAGGCATACCTATAAATATTTGTCCTATAATTTGTTAGATGTGACTTTTGAATTAGAACACTACGTGGGTGTGACTGACCCAAGCATGGACAGTTCTGATTATTTTAAAATCCAGTTCTGCTAACATTCCAATTTAAATTGAAACAAATCCAATCAAATCACTTCTATCGCATCACTTTTACACAGACATTAAAATGAACATCTTGGTGTATAGTTCTTCACGTTCATACAGTATTAAATGCACACTATCAAAAAGATACATGATGAAATTATGCATGTAAAATAAACACAGTAAAGTGCAAAGCATAGATTGATTCTGTACTGACTTATATCCATATAAAATGTGCAAGACATCAGACATCAGTTTCAAGTACATGGACTATTGCTACTTGTATAAGAAGGCACTGTATGACCGAAGAGGAGTGAGTTCTGAGAACTTGGGCAGAAATTCAGAATAACTTTGCTTCCATAAATGATCGGAGGTAGGACAGATTTATGGGTGTAATGATGGGGTGAAAACATCACAAGAAATAGAGAACAGTAGAAATCAAATCAAAAACAGTGTTAAATTTGAAGGGGGGCTTGATTCTCTTAACAAAACTTAAAATATAAGGAATTTGTTCTTTAGGTCTGATAGTGGTCCACATTTTTATTGGCACTGTGTGTGTATAATGCCAGTACCCATGTATGTCTTGTCTCTACAGGTACTGGATAAGTGAGTTCTGGACAATGTTCAGGTTGCACAGCTGCCTGGCAGAGTCACTGGAGCAGTTTAAAGAGCTTATGAAAGAGCATGGCCAGGAGAAGCTTTGCCCTTTACTGCAGACTAAATGGATGTGAGTGTTATGCTGTCCCCACTTGTTTCTGTACTAAATAAAGTAACTGCTGTATACTGAATAAAAGTTCGGCTGTTAACCCTTTAAGACCAATGCCTAAACTGGAAAGGGCACATCTGGGCTGTCTCAGTGTATCTTTTTACTGTAGTTAGGTTGTTCTATGCTCTCTGATTCACCTCCAGGCACTGAATTAATACAAATATTCAATTTAGGGCAGCTGGTGGCCTGGTGGTTAAGGAGTCACCCCCATACACTGCCCGGGCCCAATGCCTCACTTGGAGAATGGATTAAGACTCAAGTAATTTTCTCCCGGATCAATTTAGTATAAAAATAAACAAACATGTATGGAAAATAAACAAATAAATAAACAAAAGATAAAAAAATATAGTGTACAAAACAGGCCGACAGCCAGTGCCTTGTTCAGATCTGTGGAATTGCATATTTAATCCTCTGATTGGCCACCAAACACTGACATGAAAATACAATAATGGGTGCCAAAGTGATGCATCTGTCTGGGCATTATCCCTATCATCAGCCATCTGTGGTTAAGAGCGTTTAATTGGCCTAATTCTCTCTGAATGGGTGAAATGGCCACCCTCATTCCTCAGCATGATGCACGCCAGCACAGGTTCTTCTTGGAGGAGAACATCAGTTAGTGTTCTCCTCCAAGCACCTAGAGCTGTTCAATGACAATGCACTTGTAGCATGAAAAGACATGGTGATGTGCAATGATGCATTTAGTCCTCAAAAAGTCACTCAAGTGTGTACAAGACTCTTAGGTTTGTAAAGGGCATCCTTTGAACTCTGTTGTGGTTTAGGGGGGACAGAGAGTGGTCTCGCAAAGCCAGCCAGAAAATCAAGGCCACCAGTAAAAAGAGGAAAGTATCTCTGCTTTTTGACCATTTGGAGCCAGTGGAGTTAGCGGAACACCTCACCTACTTGGAGTTCAAATCCTTCTATAGGATATCGGTGAGTGGAATTACACTTTTGGAGCAATTTTGCATAGAGACACCATCGTCTTAATTCCTCATGCCTTTTACAGACTTTCAGCAGACAAATCACACTGTGTGACGTGGATGTAGATTGATGTACGATGGTGTGTGTGAAGGTGTGTAGGTGTATGATGGTGTGTGTGAAGGTGTGTAGATGCGTGATGGTGTGTGTGAAGGTGTGTAGATGTATGATGGTGTGTGTGAAGGTGTGTAGATGTATTATGGTGTGTGTGAAGGTGTGTAGATGTATGATGGTGTGTGTGAAGGTGTGTAGATGTATGATGGTGTGTGTGAAGGT
>JBBPDB010000001.1:36367589-36378649 GCA_037974465.1 Brachypetersius altus
CAAAGGGTATATAACAAAGTATTGAGATGAACTTTTGTTATTGACCAAATACTTATTTTCCACCATAATTTGCAAATGAATTCTTAAAAAAAATCCAGAAAATCACATTGTCTGATTTTTACTCATTTTGTCTCTCATAGTTGATATATACCTATGGTGAAAATTACAGGCTTCATCTTTTTAAGTGGGAGAACTTGCACAATTGGTGGCCGACTAAATACTTCTTTGCCCCACTGTATGTCTTCAGCATTATTAGGTAAAACTACATGTTGCTATAAACATTCATCCAGTGCTGCTGACAAACGAGTGGCCTTTTTTGCTCATACATATGACGGATCAGTTTAGTGCCTCTTCTCTATGAACAGCAAAGCCCTGGTGCTCTGACATGTTAAGAGTAAGATTTAACAACAACAACAAAAAAAAGGAATGGCTTAATAAATGTTGAACACTGAATTATAAGGGGATTTTTGGAACATGGTTTGGATAATATTAACAAACCAATTTACCTTTCAGGAAATTTGGGTTCAGCCCCCATTTGAGTTTTATACAAAATGTAACTGAAATGAGATGTAAATATTTAATTAAAGAGGACATCGGTGTTATAGTTTCTGTTGCACCTCCCCTGTCGTATGGGTGAATACATGTCGTTTTTTTTTTTTAATGTCAGTGTTTTCATTATAAAGATTTTCTTTTTGATTGTTCATCCTTTTGTTAAAAGTGTCATGTATAATTTTAAATGGAGTGTATTTTTTCATGGACATGGTTAAGAAAAATAGCACATCACTAACAGATTTTAGTGAATGATTAGACTCCAGTTTTGGTGTGTAAACAGTTGTGAAAAGCTGTAACAGATGGGTTTTTACAGAAAACTGCAATGAGAAAAGCATGCCCACACATTGCAATAACAAGACATTGTAGCTGAAGCCATCAGTCCTTACCTGAAATTACATTATCACTAAAGGACACCTAATATTGATAAGATTAGCTAAATAGCTCCTAGTGAAAATGTAGTAGTAAATTCCCTAATATCTCTGGTCCCTGTCAAAACATTTGTTATAAAAGGTTAAAGAACGCTTGTTTTACAATACCTGCAGCTGCTAGCATCCTTGTTGTCTTTACATAACAAATGTGTCGTCTGCACAAGGTGCTTGCTGAAGTTTTGAAGCTCAGGTACAGACGATCCTGTACTTAGACCAATGAACCACGACTTCGGAAAACAATCAGCAACCTGTTGGAAAACATTAGGTTATGGTATTTGGGTTATATGGTATTACCGTAAAAAGAAAAAAAAAATCAACTTTTATCATTTGTGTGCCATACATAGCACAAATACCTTTTTGCATTTCTGGATAACGTGCTCAGGGCTGGACTCGTTGAGAAGGGTCATCATTAAGTATCGGTTAAGAAGTTTGTCCAGCATCAGTTCCTTCAGAACATTCTGAGCAACCAACCCATCCCATAACGCCATGTTTCCAAGCAGCTGAAAGCAGAAACGTGTTTTAAAGGAATTAATGTCTACTGCATATGCAAACACATGTAGAGCTGTGAAATCTGTTTTATCTCTGGTTCTGATAACACACAAACAGAATAAAATAATCTGAAATCCATGCAAGCCTTGTGCCTCTGATTTCTAAACTGCAACATCATAAAAAATCCTAAATATTATCTGCTATACTTACAAATCATTCTGCTGTTCATCTAAATATGCCCCTTTCAGCTGCTAATTCATCACTTGATAGCTGTTCTTAGTGCCTCCTTGACTGGCTTACAGTAAATGACTCTGAATGTCTGCAAGTGTCAGGGCAAACAATATTTACGATATGCTCAGCAAGTCAAACTGGAAAATAGTTAATGAAGATAATCCAAGTCCTTGGTATAGTCTAGCTAGAAAGTCCATCCAACCATTGTCTGAGCCGCTTATCTAGAAAGTCGTCTAAACAGCACATATTTTTACACACATTTGCACGATGTGTCTAATGTTTGAAAACATGGAGTTTCGGGTTCCGTGAATATTTTTCCCCTCACTAAAGGAGGCGTAACTACTGCGAACAGTCTCCCTGGAGCAACTTGGGGCTAAGGGTCTTGTTTAGGAACCCAGTGATGGTCATGGTATACAAAGTATCCTACCCACAAGTCCACCACCACCACCAATTTTTCTTAACTTTAAGGTCTGAGAAGAGGACTTAAAAACACTGTACCTTAACAGTGCACCAAAACTGTCTGTTCTGAAACTGGAACTGTGGGGAATTCTTGTCGTCCAAACAGCTGAGAAGTGCAAACCAAACATTAAATGCCAAACAGATCTAATTCTGAAAGATTCACATTACGTAATATTAATATCCCATTACTAAAAGGCTTAATATAAACTCTTGATCTGAAGACAAATAGGAACAGGCACTGCTTTCAGATCATGGTTTACCTCAGTGCTGTTACTAGATCAGCTGTAAATTGCATGCTTACATTTTTGGGTAAAGTGGGATGAAAACATCATTATCCACAGCACTCCTCAGTCTCTGGATAACAGCTTCCATAAAGGCCTGAGGGATCACAGAAACCATGTTAGACTTATGACAGCATGTCATTTCCCACGGCAAAAGTGCAGTATAACAATACCTTGACAGGCTTGCTTTGTTCACCATCAAAAACAGAGTAATCTTCTTGTATCCTCTGGCAAAGTGTTGTGAGACACTGAGACTGTTGCGATGAAAACGGGTCCCATACAAGCTCCACAAATCCTTTAGGGAATAACAAGCAAAATATTAGATTCTTAATTAAAAGCATTATACAGAAATGATTTCAAAGGAAATGCAATATAAGGGTGGGATATTACAAAAAAGTAATTATTTATAATTGGATACAGTTACACACACTTGACATTAAATGAAATCAGCAAGTCTCCACTATAGCAAGAGTAACCAATCAAGTACTCAGAATCAATTAAGTCCCACAAATGAGGTCTTTACCTTGTATTTTGGGCAAGATTGTCTTCTCTATGATCGCAGGCAACGTTTTCTTATCAGCATTTTCAGATTCCTCATAGCCTTGCCCATGACAGAACTTCTCAACAGCTGGGTACCATGGAAGTGCCTCAAAGTCTTCCTCTGCTGCCTATGAGATAAGGATTAAAACACAGAAGGTTAACGTTTTAAAAAATTTTTTTTTTTTTTTTTTTGAATAACTCTAGCATTGAATGTCTAGCATTACAAATCAAACACCAGTTGATGAATGAATTATATTTAGGGGCTTGATAAAGCAACAGCCAATACCCTCTTTTCAAATAAATGAGAATACCAACGCATTACTATTGGTTTAATAGATTAACTGATACGGAGTTACTCATCATCCAACTGGTGCCATTTCCTGTGCCATCTTCATTAGCTCAAGAAAGTGTGTTAAATGAACAATTAGAATGGATTGAATATAAGCAAATTTTAGCAGCAAAACTTTGTCAGAAGTCCCAAAAATGCTTAATATTTACATTTTTAAAATAAAGTGTGTGAGGGCGAGAATGTTCCACTCCTCACACTCCCCTCTTCGATTGGTGCAGCGAGTGTAATGTGGGTCTAAAGTGGGTCTGAAGCACTTCCGAGTGGTGAGTAAAAGTTGTCAAGGGCATATTTAATTTTTTTTAAAAAAAAGAAAGAAAACATTGAAACGGGATGCAGAGATTCAATCCCTGTGCAGGGAAGGAAGTGTCTATTACCGGTAAATAGGTAAGTGTTTACAATAAATGCCCCATCTTTTAACCTGTCTAACATTCACTGTAATTTATGTAGGATTTAGTGTTAATTATGAAATATAATCAATTATATAATGATCATTAATATTCTTTTTAACCATCAACCAATATAGTATACACATATAATAACACTCTCTCAATATTTATAACTATATGTACAATCAAATATAAATATACGTCTTTTCTGAGCATATTGCAATATCATCAGTACTTAAAGATCACTGACCAACTTCAGGTCGCATTACAACCAGAGCATAATTAGTTAAATATAATTTAGTAAAGATGCAGTGTGTCAAATGAAAAATGAATAATCATTTGTACACAGTATTTTTAAATTTGGCATTATTGTCTTTTTGTCTGCTCCAAATCACTGGAATGTCAGTACTTATTGTGAAATCTCTTGAAGTAATGTGGTATTAAATATTTGTCTCTATAATTGCTGCATCCATAATTACATATGACAAAACAGCTTGGTTTTGGAGGTAAATTTTAAAAACATGTTGCGTCAAATTCAAGACAGCAGTAATAAAAACAAAACAATAACAGTACAAGGTACCTTGAGTGGGTTCCAGCCAATAAGCTGGTGGCGTATCAGAGGAGCCAGGAGTTTAGGAAGGCACAAACCAATGTAGGCATTGTTGTAGGAATCTGGGAAGGAAACTCGCCATTCGTCAAATCTGGACAAGATTTTCTTCACGTCAGAGAAGTCCTCCTGAACATCAGCAAAAATCTCCTGAGAGGTCTTCAAAATCTCAACTGTGGAGAACAGTAGTACAGATTTACCATTAAATATCTGCAGACAGAGACAACAGAGAATCTAGTTGCGTATCTTGGCAATTAAAAGAGACGAATACAGGTTTACCTTTAAGGGCAATGCATTAAACTGAGTTTAAAATGAAATTAAAGTGTTCTGGGAACATACAGGTCTGTAGCGCTACATATATTTGTACCGAACCGTCACGGTACATGGGTCACGGTACGGTACATGATGTATTTTGGAGAAGATGTGATTGAAGTAATACGGAATCACAGAGGGACCAAAAAGCACAAATAAATCATAAACCTGAGTCGTAGTGTGGTACAATAGTGCCACCTACTGGTGTAACACTTCTGCTGCCTTACACATACATGAAAATATAAGCAAGAGTGTGTTTTTACTGGTTAATACACAGCTGTTTATTTAAAATAAACGAAAACAAACCAAGCCTCATTCTTTAGAACTTTTTGTTGCTTAGCTTTGCTGTATCATGAACCGTACCGAACCGTGACCCCAAAACCGAGGTACGTACTGAACCACGACATCTGTGTACCGTTACACCCTTAATATCTACTGATGCTAAAACTGATACATAAATATTTAAACTTTTTTTTAAATCTACCTTTATTAGCCCTACAGAGAACCATTTATTTCTATAGGTTAAAAATGCAGTAATGCTGTTCAATTGCAAGTATTTTAGCATAATTGTCCAGACTTACCCATATGCTGTGCTATTCAAGAGTACAATAAAGCCATCGTTATTTTAAACAATTATCGGCCAACGCTGATATGATTCCAATATTGTTGTGCATACCTAACCATACCGGTGATATAATAGAAACAGAAATGTATCTGTTTATTCAGAGTGAGAATATCCTTTAAAAAAATGTCCCACCTCTTCTGCTCTGCAGCTCCACCTCCTGTTCTGCAGTTGGTTCCAAATCAGCTGGGACACTTTCACTATCATCCTCTAGGTGCCCACTGGAATACGAACAGAGAAGAGGACATTAACAGTATTTCACAGAGAGACAAAAGAGAAAGTGAATGTGTATCATCAAATGGCTCACCTGTTTTTACATGGGTCTGTGTTTTCTAATGCTTCCCTGTTGCCATTGTCTGGAAGACACAGATGTTTATAGAGAAGTTTCCATACACAATATTCATGAATAAGTAATGCCTAATCCAAATGATGCTAAACAGACATACGTATTTGAAGCTAAAATAAACCAAGTTGAAGTCCTTCAAAACATACTGTAATGTAAATGTCTACTTACAGGTTAACTGCTGGAGGTGTGTGGACTCCTGCTGTACTGCTTGTCTTCTCTGAGACAACAGCGATTCTGCCTGGTCAATATAAAGACTGTGCATGTCCAGCTCCAGCGAGTTTATTAACATCATCTGCAAAACACAGCAGGTCATGTTATTGCTATCTGAAAACTCGACACTTGCGTCACCTAAAGTCTTAAGGATTGGGCAAATATCAATTCAGAAGGAGTATTTAAAATAAGATACCAAATACCCTAACTTTGTATTGAAACTACGGAATATGGAAGTTCCATGATCCATCAATAGATTTTATATTTTAAAAATGCTTTTCTAGGAAAGCATGAAACCACTTCGCAAACTTTCTGTTGGATGAGTTTGGTGTGGAACGACCTGACCTGACCTCAACCTCATATAGTGTATGCAAACGCATGATCCTACATCCACTTAACTGAAGCAAATGTATGAAAAAAGAACCCGAAAGAGACGGAAACCCAGCAAACTACACATCCACAACCTTTGTGCTGCATCTGTTTTCATGCTGCTCTATGAGTAAATATTACCATTCATCATTATGCTTTTTTTATACATTATTTTTAAACTACAGAAATATTATAATTACAAATAACATCGCATTTTGTATTTGAAATAGATATTTTAAGCACCTGTATTCTAAACACAGCCCCTCTCTGCTAATCAGCTGTGACTGTAATCCAGAATTTAACTGGACGTCATTAGTTTCACTCTGATTTGCTGAAATAAATTGTTGATGGCAGAATCTCCTGTGGTAAAAACAATCCATTCAGAATAGTACTTGACATTATGCCTACATTTTGAGCTAAAATGTTTTATTACCTTTTCAGACAGACATTCCAGCAGGTTTTGCGTGAAGACACTCATGCCACGGTAGAAGCTGAGCTGTTTAGCAGCAGAGTGGTTCTCCAGGTTCTCCAAACAGCTTCTGGCGCTCTCCATGTCTTGCTGCATCCTCCGGAGCTCAGCCTCCCGTGCCCTGTGGACCCCTTTTAGAGATTCCAGTCTAGAAACATGCAAAGAGAAATGTGCTTAGGACTGTCTGTACAGAATATTTATTGACTTCCTTTCAAGGCATTACTCATTATGTAAGTCACTCCATGGTTTGGGCTCTAAATACATCTCTGACATGTTTGATGTGTATAATCCTGGTAGGTCTCTTAGATCTGCAGGAGCTGCTCAGCTCGAGATAAAAGAGCCGGAACTAAACATGGTCAAATAGTGTTTAGCCTCTGTGCTTCTGGAACCATCTGCACCAACCAGTATTCTACACCCCCTCGTCTCTTAAACATCTGCGCTTCCATTACACATATCTTCTTTAATTGCTTTTCTATGTAATCTTTTATTTTTGACCTCCTATTCAATATTTTATTCGATCCCTATAAAGCTCACTGAATGACCTTCGTGTATGATAATGGGCTACACAGACATCAACTAAGAAACCATACGTATTTATTAGTGGTGCAACGGATCAAAAAATTCACAGTTCGGATCGGATCATGGTATTAAGTCACGGATCGGATCACTTTTCGGATCAGCAAAAAAAAAAAGGAAAAAAGACGAGACAAATTAAACTTTCCATTTATTTAAATATTTTTGCCCATTAAAAACAAACTCAAGCCTCTATCCACGCAATTATATAACGACAATATAGGGCATAATTACAGTAAACCCCCAGTTTTATGCGGATCCAGACTCGTTCGTGAATTTTCCGCGTCTATCTCTCTATCTCTCACCAGGGTGTCGTCGTTTCATATGAGCGGCCATGTCCGACGTGCTACCAGTCTCATACGGCTTCCTTGTGCCGCACTGCCGACAAACTGTGGTGGTTTCATCCACCACCCTTTTCCAATCAATATATTTAACGGAGAAGCCAAAATGCTCCCACACATGTGATTTAAATTATGCTGGAGGGTTCTCGAGACCCTCCACTCCTCCACCTCCGCTACTGCTGGCCATGACTATCGCTTGACAGACTGACTATGCGCACCATTCAGCGGAGCTTTTATTTTTCTTTCGAATCTTCGGATCACATGCGTGCCGAACCGTGGAGAGGGATCGGTTCGGATCCCGGATCGACAGTGATCTGTTGCACCTCTAGTCTGAGTGCCTGGTGTTGTGTGGCTAGCAGCTGGCACTGGAATCAGGGGCTGTTCCTAAAAGCTTTGCGTTGAGGTGGAACGAGAACCGGGCCGGGTCAAAAGTGTCACCACCATGTTTTTTTTTCGTGTCATTGTTTCTGTGATTAATTGATTGGAATTAATCTTGCATCCCTATTGCATGTATCTGTGTGTGTATATGTATGTACATGTGTTTTTGCAAATAGTTTGAAGCCATTTTTCATGAACACAATTGCTTTGTTTTTACTGTGTAAAGATTATTTTTGCATGTACCTAAGACTGGCATGGTACTGTGTTGACCGGTTTTCTTGTTTTTCTCTGCTTCTGTAAAAGTGTCAAAGCATTCTGGCCTACAAGAGGACTCTGCGGTTTTAGAACCCAAAGACCCGATCATTGAGCACCTAGACACCTTTATCCCTGCCCTGCATCATGCGTTCTTCAAACTGCGCTCCAACCAACCCAAAGACCTGGCTGCTGGGGTTAAGAACCAGGCACTGGACTACCTTTGCCTCAGGGAGCAGGGCATGGGCCGTTCCTTTGTCTTGCCTGAGTATCGGACGAGCCTGGACGAGCGGCCCAATTTGCACCCCACATCCCGACCCAAAGGTGTGGACACTTCATTGAACGCTTATATGTATGGGGCTGACAACTTTCAGCTGCCAGTGGCGCGGCTGCAGCAGGGCCCGGTGGAGGGCGGTCAGGGTGGGGGAACATCTCCGCCCGGTGGTGGTTGTGAGGAGTACAGTCCAGTGTCAGACTGGGGGGGATCAGACCGTGCTTCAAGCAGTGGCAGGCCAGGACCAGCAGCAGCACAGTCCAACGGCAGCTCCCAGAAGCCCCCGGTCAGCCAGGCTGAGTATGACAAGGAGAAGATGGAGAAACTGCTGAAACTAATACAGCTCCACAAACGTACACTGGGTAAGGAGGACACCAGTGGACGGGAGCGCGTTGAAGACTGGGATGTTGCAGGCCTTAAGAGGAAGCTGGAGGACGATGAGCCGGGTGGTGTCAACAAGTACTTGAACACTGGGCTCCTCAGCAATGGAGAGCTAGGGAGAGGTAAGAAGGGCTTACCTAATCCGCTAGGCTTTCCACTAATTGAAACTCTGCCTGTAGTTCCTTTTGCCTGGTCACAACACTGGGGGTGAAAAAGAACATTCAATATTGTTTATTCTAAACGATGCAGCAAATTAGTAGCTGTATTTACCCCCATAATTTGTGTTGTACACTTCTGAATGACTCCATGTTGTTTCTGCATCAAAAATTTTCAGGCCCAAGACCCTTCAATACACTATTATTTATTTGTTGTTTAATATTTGTGAGCTTTGCTTTTTTTTTTTTAAGTCAAACAAATTGTAGCCTAAGCAATGGTAGATTTTTATATAGAAATCAGATTACATTTTATCTCCCCCATTCTCAACTAACCAACTTAGTTAATTGATTGTTGAAACTTTAGTTCTATTTTTATGCTTGACTGTGATTCTTGACAGATTTGTGCTTGTTTCTGAATGAGTAATTCTTGTTTGGTGCAGCATTCTCTATTTCAACTTAATTCTACTGCGATTCAGGAATTTACATGTAATTTTGTGAACTTCCAAGGATTTAATATCACAACAGTTTGTCTGAGGAAAGTCTCTGAACTCATAACTGAAAAAATGGTTTCAGCTGCAGCTGAAATGAGTTTGTTCATAGGGTCTCTGCACAGGGCTAGTAATGGATGCCAAAAAGTAAAGAAAGGCCATCTTTAGTCTTAAATGAAGTCCCTGTGATTTGTGGGGATGCGGCTACGAATCAAAAGTGGCAGACTACATAGTGAAGTCTCTGTGTTTGCTTGCACAACTCCTAGACCACTAGATTGGTGCAGTTTCTCTGGTGAAGTTATGAATGAAAAGATTGTTCATTTGTTCACACTGCATCTTTCTTCATTATCTTTTCATCATCCTCTCAGTTCCTCAGGGCGACAAGTCTGTCTCTCTGTCAACGATGATGGACAATATTGGACTGTGCGACATGGACCTGCGGGAGCAGGTCACACACAGCGCCTCCCTCCCGGACACACAGGCCCTGCTTAAGCTTTTTCTCAGCGCCTTAAATAGGGTTGCCCATGGCTCCACTGCTGTGGCTGCTGCTGTTGCCGCTGCTGCTGCAGCCACGACCACCACCACCACCACCACCGCACCTTCTGTCTCAATGCTGCCCTTGCAGAACCAGGGCAGCTTGGCAACACAGCGGGCTGCTGAGCCGCCAGAACCCACCACCCACTGTGACCATGACCTGCGTCTCAGACATGTAGAGGAGGAGCAGGCCACACAGGACTACCTGGAGGTTTGGGCCTTTATTTTTGTGCAATGTCATGTTCTGTTGTTTTCAAGGTTCAGTTGCAAATTTTTGTTAAATGGATGCAAAATTTTTATACTGTTCAGGGAAGGGTAAAGATACATTAAAATGTAATTAGATAACCAATGCCCTTATTGCAAGTGGGTCAGAGTAAACAATGAAATATAGCAGCTATGCTAAAATAAACTACTGTGGTTTTTGGGTTTAAAAATACTTTTCCAAGGAGTAAATGACCGAGTTTGTTTGATCCATCCCTTTACTCTTACACTGTCCCAGTGTGCAGTGTTTGAGAGTAGCTTTTCTGTGCCTAATGAGGCGTGCCATTAATCTGTTATTCAGCTAGTCAACAGATTTTAAATAACCCAGAGTTTATTAACTCACAGTGTGACAATGACAAGTTAGGTGCCTGGTGTTTGGTAACGACATTTGCATCAGCAATATTGATTTAAAGACAAAAAATCATAGCAGCTAGTTGCTACGAAATTCATGAATCATTCGATTGTTAATCATAAATAGCGTGTCAGGTGGTCTTTCATGCAGTGACCATTCTGAAGATAATTATGAATGTTTAAGAACGTTGGGTTTCTCTCATTCTGTCTCTGTATACTCCAATTTCTGGCTCCTATCTCCATCCAGCTAGCAGAAATGAGAAATTTACTTTTAGGTGTGAATTTTCTAGATTGTACTACCACCGGCTGGTTTAGTACCGTATTTTTCGCCGTATAAGACGCGCCGGAAGATAAGACGCACCCAATTTTAAAGGAGGAAAATCTAGAAAAAAAAGATTCTGAACCAAATACTGTAGTAAAAT
>JBBPDB010000001.1:36378749-36413153 GCA_037974465.1 Brachypetersius altus
ATTTCAGCTATCTTACTTTTAGGCTATAAATGAGTGGGGCCAAGTAAAATATTTTATTTGAAATTATATATTACATTATGCATTGTTTGAATGCTAAATAAACATGTTCATAGTTTTGTAACAGATTCTTTTAATACTTTAATAATAAGTTTTTTTGGTTTTTGGCCAAGTGTTTCCCCAATTTCGGTTTTCGGTTTCAGTCCAAAAAAATCCTTTCGGTGCATCACTAATTTACAGCATACACTGGTTTCATGAGCAATGTTTTCTTTTTGATGTACAAATTACACAGAGACTCTGTTGTAGTTGAATTGAAATGGAATTTGTTGCAATTACTGTGCTTTTCAGATTTCAGTTGTAATTTTAGGTTCAATAATAAACATATTTTCACATCAGTGTCTTTTTTTAAAAAACAGAAATTTCCCTCTCTCTCTCTCTCTCTTTCTCTCTCTCTCTTAAGGTCACTGTGACATGTGTCACAAGGGTGGAAATATGACCTTTAGACTTGACACAAAGCAGTGTCAGCAACTTCACACTGGAGGATGTTTGTCACTTAAATAATCCTGAACCATTAGAACAGTAGGAGTGAATAAGACTGAATCATGGTAGAATTACAGTGCTGTATTATTTGTATAGTGTACTCTTTATACTATACTGTGTTGCATTCTATACACCTAACAAGGTGTATCTTATCTTATCTTATAACCTAAACACTAATCTCAGTATTAATGCTTCTTAAGGTGAAAGACTTCTGCCGAAATTTTATATGATCTGTTTTTCTGTTTCATCTTATAGTCACTTCATCCCCTTAAACGTCTAAAGGGGGTTCCACACTTCAATTTCTACATTAAACCTACAATTAAACATATACATTGTCAATTATTCAGTACTTTAATAAACACTTTAGTATTTTAATAGGCCTGCAGTGTAAGGTGTTGGTGTAATTTATGGTCTAGGCAGTCAAAAGCACATGGTTGTTTTGTGTAGCAGTTAAGAATCGTACCATTTAGGGGTGACAGTGCAGGACCTGGTGGATTTTATCTGACAGTTCTGCTGAGCAGTTAAAGTACCAGGGGATATGAATGGAAGACAGTATATTATCTATGCAGACTATTTCCTTTGTTCACTGGTATTTTCCTGTTTTCTTTAGATCAGTGGTCCCCAGCCTTGGCCCTGGAGGCCCCCACAGACGCCTAATCCCACTAATAAACTAATTAAGATGTTTCTAGATTAAAGTGGGTGAAAAAAAGCACATAATCATGCAGGGTAAGGACTTTCTGTGGAACTGAAGTTGGAAACCACAGAATAAAACATGCATATAAGAAACTGTGGGAACGAACATCCCAGGGCAAGTACAGGTTTTGGTAAGTCCCTCTTAACGACTGAGTGTCTCTGTGGTTAGATAAAAACTCATGAATGGAAATAGTTTGGAAATGTCCGTCTTATTTGAGTGGGCCTTCATATTTTTGTACACAATGTACGGTATTTCTCTGTAATTTCTCTGTAATTTCGTATTTTGGTCACCAGAGGCCACTCTAAGTGTTTACTACACCACCTGGTTGGCTGCTTAACTGGAAGCATCCTGCAACTTCAAGCAGCGAGTTCTTCGCTCTTTCTGTTACCTCTGTTCTGTTAAGCTTTAGATATGGGGGGTGTGGGATGCACTGAAATGTTCTTTTCTACCCATTACCAAAGACAAAAGCCAATGTTTATAACTGCTTTGGTGTGTGCTGTGTGCTAAATCTTACCAACAACTGAACACATAATTTGACAGCTAGATTTGTGTAGCTGATGTGGTAACAGGTTGGTTGACACACATCCCAACTTACAGAATTATCCTGGCATCCAGATATCACAGGGCTCTGTTAGAGTTCTTGTAGACTCTATCGCTTCATGGGTTGGAGCTGTTCTGGCAGCACAAGGAGAACCAACAGTATGTGGGGCAGCCGGTGGTGTAGTGGTTGGGGTGCTTGCTCTGAGATCAGTAAGTCATGGGTTTGAATCCCAAGACTGTTAGTGGCATCTCTGAGTTCCCCGGGCGCTGTGTTCCTGGCAGCCTGCTGCTTCACTGCTGCTTTGCGAATTTCATGGTGTTCACACTGTGTGTGTTTTCAGGATTAAATGTGCATCGTAGTGTGGACTGTTGAGTAGCAGTGTGGAAACAGGAGTCGAAGGTGTTCCTCGAAATTCACGAAATGTCAATCCGGTTGTATATCAGTGGGATCTGTCGACCGAACTAGTCCATGGTGGCTCTATGTCCCAATTACCAGGAATACCACAACGCACTGCTAAAATCTTTATGTAGGAAGTAGTGCAAGAAGGTTGACCAGGAGAGAAGATGTTCTCTGAATAGAAGTTCTTAACAACAGAGAGGGATTCTACTGCTCTGGTCGCCTGTGTTGGCTCTTTCCACCAGTGGAACTATAATGAGGCAGGTGGACATCGTTTTGGTGCATCAGTATAAACTGTTCTAAAATGTCATCAGTTTAGGAGAAAATGGATATGTGTGTGTTTATCTAGATAATATATTTATATTTATAAATATTCATATCTATATATGTAGCTATATATATATATATATATATATATATATATATATATATATTCAAGATTATTTATTTGTCACATGCATAGTCATACAAGTACAACACACAGTGTTGAGTACAAGTAAATATGAAAGTATAAATGTAAGTAAAATTTAAAATATAAATCAGAATTTTTTAAAAACACAAATCTAAAGTAAGTACCTTAAACTTAAACAAAGAGCACCACAAGTTAAGAGAATTTATATGTAGACTGAAAAATAGTTTTTTATATGTATTTATATACAGTAAATAAATGTAGCAGCAATATGTATATTGTGCAAATGGAATGTTACACACACATATATATATATATGTGTATACACAGTATATTGTATGTGTGTGTGTGTGTGTATTATTGGAATTTCTATTGAAATAGAAAATAATTTTTTGGCAGTTTTGAACTTCCAGATTTGCAATGGAAATGTTCTAGAAACCTTATAAAGAACCTTTAATCAGTAGCAAGGCCGACACATAAACACAGTCCCTGACCTTACAAACAACAATAAAGGTACATTGTGACCGGTCAGAAAGGCATTTCAAATTCACATGAGGAAGTGAAACATGGTCACACATAACAGTATAAGAGCAGCTCATTCTAAATGGGAAGTTTTGCATCCTTGTTCTGCTTCTGCCATTTCCTGTTCGGATTAAAGTTTGGATGAATCTGGTTCAAAACTTGTCTACTCAGAGAGTAAAGAAGCTGATCTAATGATATGAAGGTTCCTGGTCTTGCTGTAATTCTGGGCATCGTGCTCCAACCTTCAGCGGAAGCGCAGGATGGGCACTGGCCTCCTCATATTCTGTGCAACTCACACAAGACCAGAGCTGTGTACAGGAGCTGTGGTGAGACTCGATCTGTGCAGCAATTTTTACTGATTAGTATTTCACTCAGTGGTTATTATTTTCTTAAGCTAATACAAACAGAGACCTAATATTTTAGCTAGAAACAATTATGCAAATTTCAACTTTATAGTTCATAAAATATTTTTAAAAATGACATACTGGTCGGCAACCAAAACTTATTTATATCCAGAAAAGTGTTTTGAATACTAGTTGCTCACTCATCAGCAGCTGTTGTCTGCTATTAGAGCTAAAGTACAAAGTATATGTTTTCACAAAAACTGTCCTTTAACCATTATATTTTAAAACTTTACAGATTCAGGTGTGTTTGTGTGTGTATGTTAATGTTATTACTCTGCATGCTCTGATGTCCTTCCAGACCCTCTGCAGGATATAGGCTTAACCATCCTGAGCTCTTGTGCTCAGATATGGACAGAACCAATTAAGTTCAGGCTCTCCCTCCCCTTGAGTGAGTGCCTCATCTTTCACCTATATTCATTTATCATCCAGCATCCAGTGTATTTGTAATATTAATCCAGTAGAACCACGCAGAGTCTTGGAGATGTAGAGCATACTCCCTTTGGTCTTTAGGGCAATCTATTGAGGAACTGTTCCTCTCTGTGGATGTGACTGTTGATGGAGTCTCCTTATACCATCACGACGAACCACTCTGCCTTCCCCGCTTTCCTCGCTTCTCCTTCTGCGGCAAAAAAAAAGGAGGTAAAAACATGACATTATAAAGAAAGACATTTACAGAACATCTTTCAGAGCATATTCTTCACAGAAGGTTTCTCAAAAGCATTATAGTATTAGTGTTACTATATAGACTGTATAATCATTTTTCAACCAGGCTGCGATGATCTTTGAGCTATGATATGAATTCAGTTCAGCCTAAAATAAAATTTTGCTGACAAGCGAAAAACAGTGACAAAGCAGCATCACTTACAAATAACTTTTGCAGGGTGTTCAAGTGGACAGACAGACAGACAGACAGACACAAAGCAAGCTCCATAAGAAACGTGGCTGAATGAACTTGGTTTGGAAGAACTTGACTGTCCACACAGAGCCCTGACCTCAAACCCATCCAACAACTTTGGGATTAACTGGATCAGAGACGGATGGATGGATGGATGGAGGGATGGAGGGAGGGATGGATGGAGGGAATGGGGGGATAGACAGATAGATATATCTGGAAGAAGAATCAGATGTTTTTTGACAGATTTTCACTTCTTGTTTTAGTGGTCGACAGTCCTGCACTCCAGTGTTTGGGGTTCAATTAGTTAACCTCACTTTTTAGCCCTGATTTCGACTGTAACATTATTTTCCAGAAATAATCAGTCTGGAGACATCTGAGCCTGCCCTGAAGATCCCTCTGAAGGTCTGTGTTTCTGCTGTGAATAGCATGTAATATCTGTAATTAATTTGTTACAGGATCACAGTATTTCTCTCTCTCTCTCTCTCAAACTCACTCTCACTCTCTCTCTCTCTCTCTCTCCCTTGCAGGGTCGGTTCCATTTGATAGTCCACGCTTTTAATTAAAATGGCTTCCAAATAGCTTGTGTGAATGCCTCTCTTGAATTTCACTGATGAAACGTTTGAAGAAAAACAGAAAATGCTGCACAGAATAATTTGAAATTATTGGTATTTATCCCTATGTAATTTTATCAACCTTTCTTTTTATTCCAAGTTTACTCAGAATTGTAAAACTATTGTGCACAGTCTGAGAAATGACAAAAATAAAGATGCTATTGTAATTGTTTTAATGTTTGCACAGTCAGTTAAGGAGCGGTTCAGGATACATTTCACTGTGTGTTGTACTTGTATGACTGCATGTGACAAATAAAGTATCTTGAATATGTGGATATTGTATTTATGAACTAATGCACTGCCCCATGTAAACTTCATTATAACACACATTGTATACCATTTTTTGGCTTACATCAAAAAAGATATTCGCAAGATATCTTTACTTTAATATGCGTATTCCATCTGGATGCATTTTCCAGTGGGGACATTCCAATTAAAGTCCCCATAGTCAAGAGTTGTGCTTTGCTTTGCTTTGAACTACATTCCGTGAGTACAGGTCCATTTGACAACCTTTTTGAAAAGTTGCTGTATGGTATAATTTCACTTTATTAAACATAAACATTACTGCACCCCATGCATTATAAAGGGTGTGTGCATGTGTGTATGTGTGTGTATATAACAGCACAGTTTTGTAGGGTGCACTTCATGGGCGTTGATTGCTTGGTGTTATTTCTTGCATCAATAAAATCTAACAAAGTATCTAACTTGTTCATAAATATATTTATATATTGCATCACATTACATAACATTCATTTACCAGATGCTTTTATCTGAAGTGACTTACAACATGAGGAAACATTCTCAGGACAGTGTGAGAGCAAGAGTAAGAGTACATGATGCACGTCGTCTTTATTCAAGTGCATTATGTATAATATTACTGTCTAAAAGGTGCACGGTATGAGGTGGGTTTAAATACGGGCTGGTATGGACAAAAATAATGTGTGCTACTTAACACTACTTTTATGTCTCCCAGATTTATCAAGTGCTAAAAACATGTTTAACTATTTTATACCTGCACTTTCAGTTTCATAATCATTAACTGAAGGATGATACATGTGCTTTCCAGGCAAAGTGTTGTTGACTCAAAGATCTTTCAGACAATCAAAACTCATTTCCTTAAATCATAGTTAATTTACTGTAAACTTTCACACTGCTGTGCAAAACTGACAAAATCAAAAATAAAACCCAGAAAACAGACGTACACCCTAAAAAGTTATATTTCAAGTGTTATTTAGAAATGTTTCTATAAAAAATGGGGAAAAAAAACAACTATTGGATCTTGACATCTTGGCACATAGTGCCTCCTGTCACCTGATGAATTCAGTATAGTTAGCCTTTTCTTGGCACAACTTTATGAGGGTGTGTTTTTTTTTTCATTGAATCCTGTTTGGATTTTAAAAAAATATTGTTTGCTGAATTATGTGACTTTGGGTGGCTTACAGTGCCAGTCGTGGTGAAATTGTAAAGGAAATATAAAGCAACTTGGTCTTACTTTAATTTACTTAATTTACTGTAGAAAGGAACTAAACAGTCTTAACTGGGCAAATTAATAAAAAAAAAGTGAATTTATGCCTTTTACCCAGTTTGCCATGTCTTGGGACCTTTGAAACTTAGGCTTTGACAGACGCTACCTTTGATTTAGTTGGCAGTTTGTTTCCCAGTTAAATTTGTTCACATTATGGGAAAAATCATGTAGTGTGTTGATGAACAAGCACACATATCTCAACATTGTATTATTTATAATACAATGTTGGCCAGTAGGCCAGTAGAGGTAAGTCAAAGCATTTCTTTTGTCTAGACTGAGGTTTTACACCAGCAAAGTCACAAAGTGACATGATGCAAACCAATGCTGTTTAGTAGTGCGGTGTTGGCTATGGCTCTTCACAGTCAGTATAACCTTTTCTTAGCCAGTTAACACAATGTTACCTGCAGCCACTTCATCTTAAACCTTGGTGAGTTACGACCTTCTTCTTTGTGATTTCAAATCTTTTGGAAACGTTAACAAAAATGTATATGTATGTAGAAATGGGTTCCACTTACAGGTCAAAGCAACCTTTTTTGCTAACACATACAATTATTTCTGCAGACTAAAAAGCATAGAAAAGTGTTGTCACGATATCATAACTTTGGTTTTGAGACAGATAAGAAGAGTAGTATCTCACTTTTCAAAACCAAACGTTAAAAATATTCGCCCTGCATAGTCTGAACACCTGATTTTACCCAGATTTAACACAAACATGACACTCTTTTGAAAAACGACCCTGAAATTGAGTGATACCATAGAATCATCATTTTAGTCCCATAAAGAGCCATTAAAAATATTCGGTTGTGAAGGACTTAACAAGGAACACAAGACATTCTTCACAGAACCTTTAAATGATGTGTAGGTCATTGACAAAACTGTTTCTTTTAGGAACCAGCTATTGAAAGGTTCTTGAAGGAAACAGTTGTGGACTTCTTAAGCACTGATGTACGTCGCTCTGGATAAGAGCGTCAGCTAAATGCCCTAAATGTAAATGTAAATGAAACAAAAAATATCTTCTTTGGGATTATGCACAAACCCCTTTTTAATACCTAATAATACCTGTAGAGTGTAGGCAAAATATAAAACCAACCTGGTACTAGCTTATTTAAAAAAACAGAAAGTTACAGTGCAAATGTTAAGTCAAATTAATGATTAAATTAATTGTGGTTCTGTTAACTTATGAACTGATGTTTGGTATTTTCTGTTTACAAGTAAATGACATTTAAAATTTACAGTACTGCTCTGTAGCTAGCTTTATACATTTACCTTTATTGAACAGCAAGCATTATAGATTCCAGGAAGTGAGTGTTGTTGTCTAAATTTAACTGGTTGATTTATCAAGAATGTTTTCCCTTAACTGTTTGCTTTTAAATCTATATGTAATGAGGAAGTTCAGCCAGAGACTTAACCAGTGTAGTCACCTTAACCAGGCACCAGGTGTGTGCTCTGCTAATACCAAAGGAAAAAAAAATTGTTTCTTTAAGGCATATTTACTTTTAATAATGTGGTGAAGTATCAACCTACTCTGAAACACAAGGGTTGGAGAGGCGATGATGTCATTTGTCATTCATTTCCTCGACCTAAACGCAAACATAAACAATCAGCCATCTTAAGCAGGTGTCTTTCTGTTGGGATAAATAAATACTTCAGTAAAATACTGAAACTGAAGAGAAGCAGAGTGTGTGTGTGTGTGTGTGTGTGTGTGTGTGTATGTGTGTATGTGTGTGTGTGCGTGTGTGTGTGTGTGTGTGTGTGTTTGTGAGTGAACCTGAGGGGAAGGGTATCTCTGTTGTTTTTCTGATACCATCTTTAAAGCCCTCTTCTGTTAAGAGCAAGGACTATTTGTTTTCTCTTGCCTGAGTGTATGTGTCATTTTAAGGCTTTAATCTCTGATTATCTGGATGTTGTGAAACAACACTCTGCTTCTTTACAGCTGAAGGGTGGTCTTACCAAGCACCACGTAAAACTGTCCCACTGCCTGTCCCACGTACTAAATACATAAATGTAATGTAAAAAAAAAAACTGTAAGAGATGAATACATAAAAAAGGTAATTTTACATATAGACTGTACGTATCAGTAAATACATCAAAAAAGTATCGGCAAATTAAAAGAGAAAATACATAAAAAGTATATCAATAAAAAATATATACATGTATAGTAAAACACAGTAAATACATAAACAAAATAAAACAAACAAAAGAAAGAAAGAAAAGTTTTACATAGTATAGATATCTAAAGATATCTACAAAAATGAACCAAATGCAACTAAATGTATAAACATAAATGGATCGCATGTTAAATAAAATCTCCCATTTTCATTGCATAAATGTTTCCCACATGTCAAAAGAAAATTAACATATTTAATGTATTTTTTTTGCTTTAAAATCAGATATATATTATGCATACTCTTTTCACAAATCAGTTATAAAGGTGCAGTAGTAATAGAATTATTTCCTGGGATGAATTGGCTTAAATATCTTGTTAGTAACTGTCAAAAAGTTGCACCTGCCCACTTTTGACTACCTACAACATACAACTATTTTTCCAAGTCAAAGCATATGCAAATGAATCCCTGAGGATCCCTAAGGATTGCATCCCCCACTTGCTGCTCTTTAGTAAGTGACTCTCAAATGTCTGTTTGGGATACAAACATTACTGGTGGTTTATTCTCTCTCTGTTGGTTGTTTCAGGTCTGGTTGCATCTGCTAAATCACAAAAAAACGAATAAGTTAGTTGTTATAAAGCAATTATAGGCTATATATATATTTTAAATATGCTTCATCTTATTACCAATTTGACACATATTCAAATATCCAAACTCCTTTGTTGGTTTAACCATTTCAAATTGTTAACATTGATAAAGATTATATTATGAATGAAGAAATTATTACTTTTGTATTTTTCTGTTAAAAGATTTTCTTTTAAATATAACAGCTTGTCAGAAAAATTGTAAACTTGTACTATTACAGTCCAGTCTAACATCATGATTAAAATGATGTTTCATAAAGGAAAATGATTACATTTGCATGCTTGTATTTGTAGGACAGCTGCTTGTGAGATCATTTTTCGTGTTTTATTTGAATATCTTTGTATTTTGTGTTTCCTATTCAGTCGTGAGTTGTTTGGTCATTTTTGTATATTTTATAATTCACAAAGAATGTAGTGAAGACATTTGTAAATACTGTGTCCAGTTAAAGTCTGGACTTCTACACTTCTACAGACTTTTGGTGGTTGCTATTTAGATTATAACATGCACTATCACCAAAGCTACCTGTTAGCAAAAAGGTAAAGAAAATTATTAATTTTCTGCATACTTCTCTCTCATTCACAGCAAATACTCTTATCAGGCATCAAAAGCTTATTTTATTTCGATTTTAGAATAGTTTTACTTTAGTTTGACACAATAAACCTTCTGATATGATGTCAGGTTGCAGTTCTCAGGGAAACTAAGCATCATTAAGCTCTTTATCTCCTCTCCTTGGAACCTGTAATAGCCTCCATAGAATGTGGTTTCAGCAGAAAGTGACTTTCCTATTCATATGCAACAGACGAGGCTCACAAACGTGAAACTCGTTAACTGCCTTAGATTTGTCAACCTAAACACGTAGATCATAAACTTAGTTCTATGTGAGTTTACAGTCTGGCACTGTTGTGAATATGGATGTTCTGCCATGACTGTATCCTGCAAAATATTGTACAAGAGATTCATTTTCAGTTTCAGAATTTCAAAAATGTGGGAATGAGAGCAGTTATACATGAAATAGTCATACACAAATCTGACAAACCACAATCATGTTATTTTGGACTAACATCTATTAACATGATTAACAATCATGTTAATAGATGGAATAAAATGCATTATCATTTATCAGATTACAATGTATATGCATATACAGTTGCAGGAGCATAACTCAGATAGCACCACACCAATGATCATTAGACCTCTTGTTATTAAGAGTAGAAAAAAATGTACAAGTAAAATCTTGTGAAAGGTAATTTAATATTCTTCTTTCTCAAATGTTGGCATTATTGAATTAAACTGAGAAGCAAACAAAGTAACCGAGAATAGAAGTTTTATTCATGAATGTTAAAACTGCACATATAGCTTATAACAAACAAATTGATAGATAGATAGATAGCGTGCATATGTTTTAACCCCTTTTGCTTTGACGCCAACCGCTGCCTTCAAAAGCCGCTTAATTAGTTAAATAAGATCCACCTGTGAACAATCTAAGTGTTGAATGATCTCAGTATATATACACTTGTTCTGATAGCCCCCATAGTCAACACCGGTCCAACACCACTAAGTGAGAGCTACCAACAAGCAAGTTACAGCATGAAGACTGAGGAACTTTCCACACAGGTCAGAGAAAAAGTTGTGAGAAGTACAGATGGGATTTAAAAAATATTACAAATCCTGAACATCCCAAGGAGCACCATTAAATCCATTATTTAAAAAATTGGAAGATTACAGCACCTGCAAACCTGTCAAGAGAAGGTTCACTGGGAAAGGAGGGCATTAATCAGGGTCAAGAGGCCAAAGATAACCCTGAAGTGAGGTCTAAAGTGAGGAAAAGATGGCGCAAATTATATAGAACTTTTTGAGGGATATCTGCTGAGTCTTCCAGAGATTTGAGACTGGTACTTATGTTCACCTTTCAGAAGAACAATGACCCTAAACACCCTGCAAAAGCAACTCTCCAGCGGTTTAAAGAGAAACAAACAAATGTCCTGGAATGGCCCAGTTAAAGTCTGGACTTCAATCTAATTGAGAATCTCTGGCATAATTTAGTCTCCTTCAAGTCTATCCAACTTGAAGGAGCTGGAGCAGTTTTGCCATGAAGTATGTGCAAAAATACCAGTGTGTAGATGTGCCATGCTTGTGGTAATATATGTGTTTTTAATTCTGGGAGGAGGTGAATAATTATGAACCCTCAGGTTTTCTTTTTTTTGTCTTATTTCTTGTTTGTTTCAGAATAAAAAAATATTTGCATTTGCAAAGTGGTCGCTGTGTTGTGTACATTAAAGATACAAACCCCCCAAAATTCCTTTTAAATTCCAGGTTGTAAGGCCAAGGGGGATAGATAGATAGCTCAATAGATAGATAGATGGATAGATGGATAGATGGATAGATAGATAGATAGATAGATAGATAGATAGATAGATAGATAGATAGATAGATAGAACAAATCAATAAATATTGCACATTTTGTACTGTAAAGCAATGTTCCAGGCCTCAGAGAGGCTATTCAGAACCTGTGATGTTCCTGTAAACTCATTTAACTCAGTAAGATTTTCTAGAATGTCACATTTTAAACCAGATTTGATGTTTAGAATAATTTAATTATGGAAATATTTCTGCATAGAATTTGGTCCGAGTGGCCTATTTTGGTTACTGTATATGTTCCTTGTCGATTTGTTTATTAAATGGGATCATTGAAAAGATGAGGGGAACACAGAGAGGCCAACTCCAAGTCCCGCTATAATTTTTCCAGCCTTCTCATTGGCTGACGTGCAACAAAGCTTGTTAACCAATCAGAAGTTGGCTGCGTTTAAGGCCTCGCCCCTCAGGTGTAATCCAATCCTACGGCCAGTCACAGGTAAAACCGGCCCCAATTTTGAGTATAGCCCAAAAAAGCAAGAAAAGCCAACAAAACCCGTTTCTCTCACACACGCAGCTCCGAGGTAGCCCCCATTGCCTCGCTTCCCTTCAGAAGAAGACGGGTCGGATTTACAGAACCAACTAGAAAGTCCAGTCCGACCGAACAAGATGTCACAGGAGCATGACAAGTAAGTGTCTACTGTCACTAGCCAGGGTCACCTGTGGAGATACAGAACGTCCTCTGACTGAGGAGCACGTTTTGGAACATATTTTGCAAAAATGTTGGGTTTAAGTCTCCGTCTACAGCCAGAAGATATCTTTTCTGTATCGAAGTCGGGTCTCTCTGCTTCAGCGGTGCTCGTTTTTTCTCTCCTCACCTGTTCCTCTCACAGGTGTAACTGCACCTGCCGCGCGAGCTAGTGCGCGCCTCCACACTGCCGCACGAGACTTGCCGACATTGCTTTAAAGGAAAATAACGTAACGTTTTAGTGCAGAAATTAGTCGTTTTGGGCCTGTTTGTGTTGTCTTCGAGCCGTATTGACCTGTGTTTAACCCTTTGATTGGGGCCTGAGACGTTTGGAAACTGACAGGTTAAAATGTAAAAAAAAAACCTTAAAAGCGGCTACAGTCAATGCTGCTTTTTTTTGATTTTCAGGGCAAAGACGAGGAGGCTGTTGACTCTAGTGAAACTGTACACCTGCTAGGCGTTGCCTGCTTCTTACAGGGGACAAAGTGTGTTTAACCTTTTCTGCATCTTTAAACCGACATATGTTAAATTGCTAAACAGAGTTTGTCAGAGGAGCAGTACAAGACTTAACCATAAAAGGACAACTGCGCAAACGCGTTTTAAAAGATTGACAGACGTAAAAGTTTGACAAAAACACGAGCCTCGCCTTGCTCTCTTTCTCTCTCTTTCTTTCTCTCTGTCTCCTTGTCTCTCTCTCTCTCTCTCTCTCTCTCTCTCTCTCTCTCTCTCTCTCTCTCTCTCTCTCTCTCTCTCTCTCTCTCTCTTCTGTCTCTCCCTCTCTTTCTCTTCAGAAAGGTCAGGCGTCCGTTAGATCCTGTAACTTGGATTCACAAAAAATATTTTTTGGGGAATTTGGTGAGGATGCAATTTACACCTCATTATTACTGATTTCACGCCTGGTCGCCCCTCTTGTTTTAGTGTTGGGATTGTGTGTCCATTCAAGGCTTATCGTCTCCGGATAACGGATCTATCAGGTTGCAGGGTTAAAATCAAACAGAAAGTTAAAGAATGGCACAATTAGTGATCAAATTACTCATAAGCCGCTTGCTTTAACCTATACAGACGCGACGTCTCTTCGTCTAGCAACTCGCCATTGGTTACCACGATTATAACTCTGATGTGAATGAAGACTGTTCAGTCAGGACAATGCATTCAGTTCACATTATCAAGAGCTGTCATCTATAAAACAGCCCAGCTGAGGGAAAAGGCAAAAAAATGCATGCTTTTATCAACCCTTGGTATGAATTGTTCGTATGTTTTACTGTAAATAATGTGTTTTTCTTCTAATTTCCTCCCAATCAAACTGGAGAATGAACATCTCAGTCTAAAGGTGTCATTTGTATAATCTCCTCCCTCCGCAATTGTACAACTCCTTCCTAAGCAGCTACACCCAGTAGGAGCTCCTTGATACAGTCTAGGAGTAAACTGGAAACTTTCTAGTTGACTGTAGAAAACGCCCTGTTATAAATTACACTGGTAGCCATAGGAGGATGAAAATAAAGGTGAAGGAGTAACACTGGAAAGTATATGTCTTGGAATGTCAGAGCACTCCACCAAGATTCCTAACATCTGACCAATGAAAAACCGTGATCTTTTTGTCGTCTTACTGGAAGAGCCAGTAGAGCATCTTGTCAGACAGGAAGCTGCAGAGATTTTTTTTTGTCACATTTGCGTGGGTTTTACTCTAGATCACCCTGATAAGACCTGACTGCTTTTTACACAATACATGTTTATTTTCTTTTTTTCCAGTAGCCAGTGTTTCAACATCACACCAGTACTGTTCCTTCAGCCGCTTGTAACTATGGGCGTCCATATTCACCTGAGACTTATGACGGGTTTCTCTCAAGCCCATGTCTCTACACAAGTGTCTCCTTAACTGATTTGCATTTGCAGATGACTACTGCTATTGCTTCTCTCTTATTCACACACCTCTCTATTTCAAACAGTAAGCGGGCGGTACTGGTGCTACAGAACGACCCAGCTTACAGCCAGCGCCGTCCTTTCACCAGTGAGGACGAAGCATGGAAGTCCTTCCTGGAGAACCCTCTCACCGCGGCCACCAAGGCCATGATGAGCATCAACGGTGATGAAGACAGTGCAGCCGCTCTGGGCCTGCTTTATGACTATTACAAGGTACGATACATGGGACGATACTATGTATCAAGAGTTATCTCTGTATCTATATATCATGGAAGAAAAAGGAAAATCCCAGAGCAATAGTTTTAACACTATGGTCCACTGAACTCTAATTCAGTACGTTATGCCTTCTACACTATTATAATAGTTAGTACCGTTAAGGTAAATTTCAGTCAATTTTAGTTCATTGTTTTAGGTACAATGTAAAGATACATCATGATTTTAGATATTAAATAGCATATGAGACATTAATCAGATATTAAATAGAAAAAGGAAGTAATGAATGTGCAGTAAATGTAACTTAATTTTTGCAATATTGTTAATATAAGTTAACTGTATCACAGAGGTGAAGGATCATCCTCGTGAGAGTGTTTGTCCCCTGAAAGGCTCATAATGCCTCATTATGCATTGGTACTAGTAACTACAGAATTTCTTGTTCTATTCAGGAACAAGGCAAGACAAGGTTCTAGTATACTGGATGGATACAAATTGCATAAATAGGCATAAAAACATATACATGGGCTGGGTTGCTTTTGAACATTTAATCATTTTGACTATGAAAAAAACCATACACTACTAAGGTTATTTTAAACCAACCTTCTAATTTAGTAACTAGGTCAGCCAATGCGCTGTATGCCCACTGGATTATATAACAAGGCTGACAGAGGCTATGTTTGCCCACCCCAGGTGCCACGGGAAAAGAGAACAATATCCCAGCCAAAGGCTGACATCCTGGGCTCTGATGTGGATCCCAACAAAAGGTGACGTATTCTTCAAAGTGGTGGTTATGTACTGTTGTTCTTGTTGTCTGACGTCTGTGTTCATATTCAGCAGGAACCATATGGTTCCACTCCCTGAGACCTCCATGGCAGCTGAGAACAGGATTCAGGTGCTGAAGGGGGTCGTCCTTCCAGGGAACCTCGTCCTCCCAGGGAACCAACTTGCAGCTCAGGACAAGAGGGCACTCTTTCCTTCACCCGACACCACTGTCACAGTGTCCATCTCTGCTGTGCCCAACTACCCAGTAAAGACGGAAGGCCCATCCCACGGTTTCGCTGTTACTGTCCCAAACCCCCACTGTTCAGAGCCAGAAAACCATGCAGTGGTCTTTGACCGGCATCTCACTCACAGCCAGTTCAGCCCCAGCACTCAGCCTCGTACACCTGATTCTACCTTTCCTGAAACCTTCAAGGACGGCTCTCAAGAGGTGGGTCATAGAGCTGATGTATCCCATTATTCCCTTAGTGGCCCATTGTGACCCTAGTCCTCCATCCTTCTTTACTTTTCTCACACTCCCTGTCCCCTTGTCTCCCACCCTCCCTATGATATCGCGTTTACAGGAGACTCCAGAGCGGGGCGGTACGCAGCTTGTAATGTTATTTGAACGTAACTAGAATAGCGGCTAGCATGTCATTATGCCATTGTCTCGCTGGCACAATAAAGTGCTGTATTTTTCTCTCCACAATAGCCTGGGCCTTCTCTCTCTCTTGCTCTCCCTCCCTTGTCTGTATTAAATCTAGATTGGTGGGGGGGTTACTTTAGAAAGCCCCAACAAAACCCTGCACACATAGTGAGTGGGGGAGAGCTTTTTTTGTTTGTCCTGTGGCTCTGCTCTCTGGCTTGCTGGGAGCAGGGCCACAGTGTGGCTGTTTGCGCTCAAGCTGGGTCCTCTCGCCCGCTCTTTTGTGCTTTGCAGGTGTTTTCGTTCCCAGGGGATCTCCAGTTACGGATGGCCTCCATGGCGCAGGAGGAGTACGCCACTTTCACCACCGTGTCAGGGTAAGCCGCCACACTTTACACTCTGAAGAGAGACTCCTCACTTGATGACAGAACTCCATCAGTGAACAGATTACGCCAGCTGACTCAATCAGAGCCTGCGCAGATCAGACTGTTAGAGTGTTATGATTAAAGCCTGACAGAAAATGAATGTAAGCCTCCAACAATTAAAAGCCATTTTCATGCCTCAGCAAACATTGTGGAAAGAATGTATTGAGTTCCTCTGGTCAGAGGAAACTGTAACTGCAAGTCATAAGAGAGATGTTTTTTATTCACAGTAATAATTTTGAGTACACACTGGAAGCCTCAAAGTCCCTCCGGCAGAAGTCAGGTGATGGCACCATGACATACCTCAATAAGGGCCAGTTCTACCCCATCACTCTAAAGGAGACTGATAATAGTAAAGGTCTGCATCATCCCATCTGCAAAGTCAGGGTAAGAGTGTGTGTGTTTGTGTGTATGTATTTGTGTGGTACATATTAAACACAGATGCAACCTTCACAGTGCACAATGCTTTTTACAGAGTGTTGTGATGGTAGTGTTTGGAGAGGAGAAATGCAGGGATGACCAACTGAAGCACTGGAAGTACTGGCATTCCAGACAGCACACGGCCAAACAGAGGTGCATCGACATTGGTACGAAGGTTCAAATGTTATCTTGTTCTTTCTCTCCTTCACTTGCTTCTTCACTCCTACTCTCAGTCTATTTATAAAGACGAAGGCATAGATTAGTACAGTTAAACATAGTCAGACTTCATTCTCAAATGTCTGATTGGAAGTCTTGTTTTCTAAATCATTCTAAAAGAAAATTGGACCCCTTATAATGAGCAGAGCTAATCTCTTGTAAGCATGAATAGGCAGGCATATGCAAATATGATGGGTTTAATGACATCACATGAACAAGAAGAGTTCATAGCAGGCTGTATGGACTGAAAAATGAATGTAACATTTTGGACATTTATTCCGTTAAAAGGACCCTTTAACTTCATTGCCATTTATTACACTGTTTTCAATGTGTATAAATTACATAAACATACACGGAAAGCTCTCTGTATATGTCTGTTGAAACAAACGTTCAAAGTTCATATATCTTACAAGTACATTTAGCCTCAGTGGACCCTCTGTAGATCAAAGAGGACAGTCATGCTACAGTGGAAATGGGTGGGTGAGGGGGCTGTAGAGGCAGAGAGCTTAATGATCCTATTTGTTTACCATCCACAAACTAAACTCAATGAGGGCAGCAGGTGGGGACAAGGCAAATTGCCTGACTCTACCTGGAAAAAGAGAGCCTGTGATCAGTCTACACACAACAAAGGTCAGAAGAAGAACATAAAGGCTGCAAAGTCCCTCTTTTACCTCCAAAGAGGTTTGATCCAACTGTTAGCAAATGTAGCATGGCTAGTAGTTTTAGGTCAGGCTTTAGATATAGCAGTGATGTAATTCAAATAAAGCTTGGGTGGATAGGCCCTGTTTGTTCATTTACGTTGTTGGTCAGTGTAATTCTACAGTCTATAGAAAAGCTTAAGCACTCTAGAAGAGCCTGCTGAGTCCAGTTTTACCTGTCCTCTATTAATAGCTTACAGCACCAAGTTTAGTAGAAGTTGCTGTTCTTCTTCCAAGTGTAAACAGACAGCATTACTTCCTGTCTGTGTTTTTTCTATTTTCTCCTGGAACTATTGTTTTTGTTCACTTTTGATGCTAACCATGGCATATTCTGCTGTCCACAGCTGACTACAAAGAAAGCTTCAATACCATCAGTAACATTGAGGAGATTGCCTACAACGCTATCTCCTTCACATGGGACATCAATGAGGAAGCAAAGGTAGGGCTTGAAGCACATTTTAATCACTCTTTGAGCTTCAGTTAGAAGTTAAAGGCCTGAAAAACTTTTGTCCTCCACTATGATTTGTTTAAAAGAGCAGTCCACCAACTAAAATGTCAAATTAGATTGTTTCGAAATGAAAGAGAAAGTTACCACTTCAAATTTTCCTTAAAATGGTGGCTAAAGGAATTAGCTGTCACAGGCATACAGTGCATTTTATTCACAGCCCAAAATGACAAGTAAGCCCGCAAATGACTGCTGAGTTTTATGTGCCCCTCCCCCACCCCACACAAAAATGTGCATATTATTTTATGATGTAATGACTTGCATGTACCCCTCTGCCTTGAATGTGTTTTATATGGTACTGAGACTGTGCATCTACAAACCTGTTCCCATGCTTGGTTTGTCTTGGTAATATTACATCATTTTAACTTAGAAGTATGTATGCAGGTTTAGATTACAGACCAAAAGGTCATCAGAAGTTTACAATTGAATAAAATAAAAATCCCTTTTTTGAACTATGATGTCACCATCTTAAAATAAACTTGATGACCATCTTAAAATACACTTGACCTTTTAGGACATAAGGACTATGGTGGAGATTTATACTCAAAATAGACAGTGCAATGCTGGGCGTGTTGTGATTAGTCAAACAATGGGCATCATTCAGGCAAAACAAACCCTGTATGCTGTGTCTCCAAGTTAGAAATGTGTAATCAGGAGTGAATAATACCAAGGAAGTGCAAGCCGGGGAGTTTCCAAAACCTCATGTTTAGCTTGTGTTTTAAAAATTTTCTCATTTTGACAAATACTTTGAACAGAACGGATGATGAAACAGAAAATAGAGTCGGTTGGGTTGAACAAAGGTAGGTACTTATTGTGTGCGTAGAAACCATGGGTGTGTTAGTTGTTGAGAATAATTTCTCAGCCCATTTCACCTGTCAGCCCTATTGTGTGTGGAGGTGCAGCATTCAGAAGAAGACATTTGGGTGAGACACACTCACTAATGCGACAGAATAAGCAAGAATGAGGAAACAAAGCCCAGGAGCCTAGGCCCAGAATTTTAAGACACGGACAGCCTTTACGGAATCTTGTTTGACGAGTACGTCAAGATGAGTCTGTCGCAACTCATCACAAAGCTACAGACCAACTTTGGCTGAGATCTGCCGGCACTGATCACTTTGGTGTCTTGACTCGAAGTCTAGGTCCCAAAGTGGTCTATGGCCTAGTTTCCTTTTTAGTTTAAAGCTTTTGTATTTACTATGACCCATGTTTATGTAGGATAATACAAAATGTATTCATATGAGTCATATTCAAAGTATAACCGTATGTGCTGTGTGCTAAAATCCAGGATGTAGATCACAAGATATGCATGGGGTCATAGGATACTCATCCGTGTGCACAGTCTCCAACGTCCTGTCTGTTTACTGTGTGTGTGTGTGTGTGTGTGTGTGTGTGTGTGTGTGTGTGTATGCAGACGCATTGTCAAAGACATACACAGAGAAAGAGTTTAGAGATCTTTTCTTTTTTGTGCTTAATATGCAATTACAGAAACTACAGATCTCTTTGTAGCAGAATATATAAATTATCTTTGATATTTCTTTCCATTTCTGTGTACAGACAGCAACAGAGAGAAATCGGTGAAGGTGAAATACACATAATTATGCCGGTTGTGCCCCCTAGTGGACATGTTAGACACACTGCATTCAGGGCACATGTTGAAGTTTTAATCTACAATTTTAGACGAACCTTCCAATTCCTATTAATTCACAATGATGATAGGAACTAGACGTCTGAAGACAGTGGAGCTTAATTTTGCTGAAAGCTAGTTCATACACTATTTGTTGCCCTAGTCATTGGTTTACACATTGCTACGAGAAGGAAAATGTAATGGCACCGTTGTGCCAAAAGAGGGAGACATTCATCCATTTTTTTCCACCAATTCTTTCCACCTTACCTTTTCGACAAAAGTATGAGACTTTTGTGATGTGTTATGTATGAGTGATTGCATACAATTGTGAAAGGATGCATTGGGGGGAAATGTATGGCCCTATCTTAAATGAAGGATTTCAAAGTGTTTATTCCATGTACAGTCAATAATGGACAAATGTATTTAATGTGACATTCCAACTACGTTTGCCACTCACCCAAATGCATCAGAAAACACATAGTACTTCTCTGTGACTACCCAGAGCATTGTTCCATTGAGATTTTTTTTCTCTGATCTGTGTATCCCCCTTGCTATTTCCTTAGATTTTCATCTCGGTGAACTGCCTGAGCACTGACTTCTCCTCTCAGAAGGGAGTGAAGGGTCTCCCCCTCAACCTGCAGATTGACACCTACAGCTACAACAACCGCAGCAATAAGCCCATCCACCGGGCTTACTGCCAGATCAAGGTCTTCTGTGACAAGGGCGCTGAGCGCAAGATTCGTGATGAGGAGCGCAAGCAGTCGCGCAGGAAGGGCAAGTGTCCTGAAGTCACCCCCAACCTGTCTGCCTGTGAGTAGTCTAAGCTGGTTCTGTGTCTTGGCACTGGGATCCTAATATTGCATTAAAATCAACATATTGCATTTCCTTTGCATTCCAAATCAGGAAACCATTAAGTGCATGATCCAACAAATGTCATCAATATTTAATCGGTGACTATTTGGAAGCAATTCACAATTCATTTAAAAATACAATGAATATAAAAATCGCAGGAATTTATACATTTTAAAGCAGAACCAACTACTGAATATTACTACAATGGATTATAATCCTAACAGTTTAGAATAGGTATCATTGTGCATTAGTGCATTTTAGACCCCTAGATAGCAGTAGAATTCATTGAGAGTAAATTCTGTGTGTGCATTTGTGTTCATTCCTCAGTCGTGGATGTCAAGGTGCCCCTCCTGCACAAGCGCAGTGATATCACCACTTTTAAGATGATGACAGACTTGGAAACACAGCCAGTCCTCTTCATCCCAGATATCCACTTTGCCAACTTTCAGCGCCATGTGAGTATCAGCAATTTCCTCATGTCCACAGCACACTCAAAACCAGAGTGTTGCTCATAGCCATCACACGACTTCTGCTGCATCCCATAAGAGGCCAGCACAGCACTAAACAACTGACTGTCACAACGCGTCATCCTTTTACTTATAAAGCACTATTTCTCAATCCAGTCACTGAAGTCCACCATAAAGCCTACACTGTGTACCTGTTCTTAATGGTTCTTAATGGACTTGAGTCACACATTTGATGACTGAAGGCGTTGACATAACTTTTACAGCAGTGATTTGAACTTGGATTTGGGCCCCTTTACAAGCCTGATTATAAGTTACTCTTTGCATGTCACCGGTGTTGATGTTTACTGTAAGGCTGATAACGGTCACACACAGAAGTGTGTACACATCTTTCTTTGACAGGACTGTGACTCGAAATTTAAGATTCGAGACTTGAGTGGTGCTATTCGAGAAAAAATGGAGCCTTGAGGACTGGATTGAGCAACACTTTTATACCATACAGTTCGAATAAACTGAACTCAAAACTACAGTGATCTATTTGAGACGAAGTCCTAATGAGCTTTAATTGTATGTGCAGATGGACTTCTACACATAGCATACAATACCAGAGCATCACTGTACAAGAGAGCAAATAGTTCTATCATGAAGTACTTCAGAAAGACTGTGAGGTTATACAGTCATTTCAGCCAGTATTGTTCTTACTGGTCATAATCTCTCATTTAAAAGAGACAAAAAACAGATAAATGCAGTTGGATTATTTTTTCAAAAACGGATGCCTACACATCAAGCTGAGTGCCCACCCAGACAGTGTGAGGTCAATTATCCTTAGACTTCCAGCTATGGTGGATGATATCAAACTTGAAACATCAAAAAAGTTGGTTTTTTGTGCTACTGTAAATACACGGTGTTCACTTAATAGATTTCAAGTTTAGGCCATTTTTATTTGACCTTTTATTCCACAATTACGGCTTCTGTGCAATAATGGGTCTTCTTTGTGCTGGAATAAAATGAACTTGATTCTGATTGGCTACAGCATTATAGAGTGTTTTGCTAGTGTGCTGATACTTTTCATGTAAGCAGTACAAGTTCCTACAAACTCACACTGGAGATAACAGACCAACAGTTAGGTCGGCGTGACCTGAGAGCTGTTCTTGGTAACACGTGGGAACTGCATGCCCTGGCAGCTCTTTATGGCACAATTTTGGTTGTTATCAGAAATGACTCTGATAGCTCTGGTGACAAATCTTCATCCAGGTGCCTGGTAGGATTGATATCAACTTAGAATGTTCATACTTTGGCTTCTTTTACTTTCTGCATAGCTGTGTTTTGGGTTCAACTGAATCCATTTGCTTTTAGGGGTACTTAAAACTAAAGAACAGTAGAGGAGAGGGATTTGCTGATTCACCTCTACACCTCTCTCTGCTGTTGACTTTTTTAGAGCTCAGGTGAAAAGCTTCCCTGAATCTGACCTGTAACCTCTTCTCTGGCTACCCACTTACAGGTCGGAGATCAGTGTTTCTGCTGGGATCATTAAGCATTGACCCTGAGATCAGACTGAGGCCAAAAATAACCCTGTCTGTTTGCTGTTCTAGCATAGACAGGAAAACATTTGTTTTAGCACAGTGAGCTGGTGCAGCTCCAATGGCAACCCTTCTGAACCCCAAGGGGGTTCAGTCACCTAGCAGCAGGTGGGGAGGTACTCTAAGCCTCCAGTGTGACTAACAAACACATTTTTAAAAGAAAAGATTTTTAAGCTGAGCACTTACTATTTTACAATAATCGATATAATCAGGCTTTTTTAAATGGCAACATATGTATTGGAGGAAAAACAAAACACCACATAACTGATCAAGTGTCAGGAAGATCATTTAGAATGTGACCATTTTGATTAATGGCCTTTATCATGGCTAGTTGTCTCGTTTCTCATCTGTAGATAAAGGCCCAAACGCTGGCCAGTATCATGACACTGGAAATTACTATTCATTGGCAGATAGTACTAAAGGCTGTGTAAATGATGGCACATGCAAATCTTTTGAGAGGATGAGAGAGATTTACAGAGAGCCTTCAGCTAATTACTGTTACATTGTTCAGCAAATGCATTTCCAACTTGTCATTATCGTTTCTTATTTCAATAGCAAACAAAAACAAACAATTAAATAAACAAATGAATCACATACATTTGATGATATTTTGAAATTTGCTGTATCTGCCAAACATTTAAAAAAAATTAATTACTTCTTTTTTTTCATTAAAAACAAGTACAGCCTGTGTCTGTGTTTGCTGGGAATGCTTTGTCCATGGTACCAGAGTATCAGAACTTTGTGCAAATATGTGCAAATAGCATGCTGATGTTTTAATATTAACAAGCTGCATTCAAGTGCTATTTCTTTCCATGTTTCTCACTTGCTGGCTCTGGACTCAGCGTCATTTCCTAAACACAACAAAGTTACAAAGCAGTACGTTAATGCATCTATAAATTAAACATGAAGAAGGTTGGAGCCTTTTTGAGCTCTTAATGCACTGTTGTTTCCCTCATAACTAAGTAATGTTTCTCTTTTTTCCTCTTTACAGCCTTTCTCTCCGGAAGATACAGAAGATGGGTGAGTTTGCTTCTCTCTATATCTGTTATGCCGCTTTTGTCTCACACGGCAAATATTGGCTGGTTAGTTAAGGGAATAAAGGAAGAGTTCAAAATGTGTACTGTAGAGCAAAGGTCAGCTTTAGCAAACCTGCAGCACTACCAGGAATAATGGAGGCTACCATTTGGCTCAATGGTTCATGATATGCTTTTCTCAGAAACACACTCATCTACCTAATCTCTCTCTACCTTTCAGCTCCGGGATGAAGAGATTACCCTTCTCAGAGGAGGAGTTTGGATCTCCTCCCAATAAGTTGGCCAGGATGGATGAACCAAAGAGAGGTGTGTTGTGTTTTTGTGTTGACTTGCCTGCTCTGTTAAAATTTGCTGTACTACTGCTTGTTTTTGTGTCTGCAGTTAAATGTATTAAATATTTCCAAAAAGTTGGCTAGTCCTTTATACAGAGGAAAAGCACCAAAATGAGCAAAATTTCTTTAAAGCCCCAAATTTATAAGGATTAAAGGTAACTAGACAATATTTTAAATACACTAGTACAGTATGTTATTCGTTTAATATTTTCTTGCTATAAAATACTCAAAATATTGAATAGTAACGTGTGTTAATTGTTACCATTAGATCTAATACTATCTAATACCTTCTGATGTCCAGTTTGTAACATTTTAATACTACATATGCTTTATTTATTATAGTATTTAACATTTATGTGTGCCATATCTATGGTGGAGTACCATTAGAATGACTGCTCATAACGTGTAGCATTAGTATCATATTATGTAAATCTTAGAATAAACATTTATAATTACATAAAATATCTCAAATGCAACAGCCAACCAAATAGGACAGTGGTTCACAACTCAGCTGATAAAATAAGTACACAGGTCAGCAAATGTTCATTCTCATTCCTTCAGGTTTTCTCACAGTTTCACGGATTCATAATACGCGGTCACTGGCAGATTTTGTTCTGACTTTGTTCTGACAACATGCATTAATGCAACATGCATCCACGTATAAGCAAATGTAACAATTTAAAGAAAGAAAATTGTGTAAAATATACAGGATTACAACAAGAGGACAACATTACAAATAATAATTTTGTTGTTTTGATCATTCATAAATTATTGACTCGCGATTTTAAAAAAATATATTTTGTTTTCCACAAATTCACATCAGTACTCGCTTAGATCTCTCACCGATGCATACAAACATTGTAACAAACAGTCATTGAGCTTGTGCTTAATAAAAGAGCAGTGGCCGATCAATAGAGCCCTGCCGGCTAACCCACGTGTTGGCTTTTCTCCAGCCCTCTTATTTGCTTCTTGGCTCGGGACAGAGGCTGAGGGGTGGGTGTATATGTGTTGGTGCATGTGTGTGTTTGGTTGGGCCTAGATCCAAAACCAACACAAAGTCTCTGCTTTGGGAAGCTGTGTGTGTAATCCCCAGCTTAATAGTACCCTCCACCGAGCTCCACAACACTTCCTTTTTCATACACCACCCTCCCGAGCACACTAGCGTTCCTGATTGGAACACTGCCCGCTCCTCCTGCAGTCTTGGGTTAAGGCAACATGGGCTTTTGCCATCAGTCTGTGGGTTTAGGCAGTATCCCTAACTGAAGGGAACAGTATGTGAGGTGCCGAGTCACTGGAGCCAAGGATACCCAGAGCAGATCAAATGTTGCCCAGCCACATGAAGGTTTAGCCACAGCAAAACCGAGGACATTGACTTTAGTTCTGCTGGTAAATGTTTTTGTTGTTTCATTTTAAAAAAGGGTAGTTTTGACCTCTGTTTCGAGAAGTCCAGTGTGTGTGTGTGTGTGTGTGTGTGTGTGTGTGTGTAGCCATCTGACCACAGTTTTTTTTTTTTTTTGGACCTTTCAGTTTTGCTGTATGTACGGAAGGAGAGCGAGGAGGTTTTTGATGCCCTCATGCTGAAGACTCCTACACTGAAAGGTCTGGTGGAAGCGGTAAGTTCATCTTCTCTGGAGTCATAACAAAAGCAAACCCATCATTACAAGATGACTTAAGGAGTCACATTATTTTATATTGTATATTTAAAATGATTTAACATAAACCATTTATATTGCTGGGCAGCTGGATGGCCTAGTGGTTAGGGCTTTCGCCCTGCCATTCGAATTCCAACTGCTACTGTTGTCACTGAGGTGCCCTTGAGCATCCCCACACACTGCTCCCCGGTCGCCCCTCTTTAGTGGCAGAACCCTGCATAACTTAGTGAATGGGTTAAATGCACACTGTGTGTTGTGCTGTGGTGTGTTCACACATGACTATAAATGTTAATAAATTAAATTAAATATACTTTTTAACATAGCATTAACAGTGCTACTGACACTACCAGCGTGATGTAAAGCTAGACACCCCATGACTTTGGAAAGCACATCTTGTTTGCAGGAGACAGCAGCCAAATTAGTTACATCAGGCAACACACACCTGCTCTAGCTAGCACCAGCATTGCAGTGGGGGGTCTTGGATGCGTTCAATACTTGGATGGTTGCACCACTGCAGTTTTAGTGCATATATTTGTGAAAACATGCTCTCTGAATGTTTAAAAATGCCTTACCAAATAGGTTTTGTGAGGATACCACAAGAGAGTGACCGATTAGTATGGTGGTTGACTTTTGTCTAAATTGTGGGACAAAACCTTTGTGGGTGGCCCTGTTGTTTAATCACTTACCATGCACTCATGCATACACAGACTCCTCATTCTTTCCCTTTCCTTCTTTCCTCTTTGCTGCCATCTCCTCAGTAATTAAACAGCCTGTCTAAACCCATGGCTCATAATACAGCAGAGTGTCCCCCAAACCAAGAGAGTGCAAGCCAGGGTCCGGGGAGTGTAACCGACACGTGTGATCTGCTCAGAAGCCCCTTACTGATCAACGTGTGGGGCACACTGGTATGAGATTGGAAAGGAAAAGGTCTAATCAGGTGGCTGCACTCCTAGAAAACAGAAGGCTCAAAGGACAGCGTGAGGCATGCTGTCAATAAGAGCCCAGCACGGCTCCACAAGGCGCTAACTCTCAGACCCACAGCGGGCCAAATCCCTACTGGCAGGACCCTAACAATCTCTGCTGGGGCTGCAGTGTGCATATGTGTGCAGGGTTCAAGCCCTTTATTAGTAAGTGGTAATTAGAATTGGTGTCAAAATTATGATTTTGAAGGGTCTTTAAGCAACAACGATGACAGGGATGACTACTGTGTCCAGAAAACATAATCTTTCAAAACACAAGCTTTAGGTGAGTTTAGGAGAGGCTTTGCTCACCTGGTGCACAAATTTCACACACAAGTCCGTGAAACACTTCATTCATCATAGTCGACTTTCACCAGTAACCAAACCAGTAGCACATTGACAACGCTAGACAAATACAGTGAAACAATATAAAATGCACTCCATACACTTCACTCAACTTACCCGGCCACTCTTGTGTGCTGTGACTTAGATCACAAAGTGACCACATTCATTGTAACAAGTCTAATATGAATTATTACTTATTACACACAGTATTCTGTGGTGCTAGGCCTGTTTACGCTCTTATGAGGACAGATCTAGGTAACAGGGCACACAGATGGTTTTAGGTGTCATAGACGTGGGCCTGCCAACGAGATGGCATGCAGACAGGCCAGAACTCTGAGGAATGGAATGCACCCGTTTGTTTGTGGGTGAAAGGGGGGTGGGTCTGTATGTCTGTGTGTACGTGTGCATAGATGACAACTTTGTACACAGGCAGCACACCGGCATTAGTGACGGGAATGGGCAGAAGGAGCTGACAGGGGGACAACAAGGAGTTGGGAACATCCTACAATAAGCGCAACCTATGATACGAGTTGGCAGGGCGTCCATTCACTCTGGTTTACAAATGTTCCATTAAGTCATTGTGGGCGCAAATGTTTGTAGCCTTTTAGGAACATCAATGTGTGCTGGAATAACGGTGTCCCCTTATTTGTGAAAAGAGAATTTAACTTGCTTGCTTTCTTCTCAGATTTCAGAAAAGTATGAGGTTCCTCTTGATAAAATGGGGAAGGTCTACAAAAAGTGCAAAAAAGGGTAAGAAGCATAGATCTCTTCTGAAAGTTAAACCATAACCTAGCTGCAAACAAATTAAAGCATGCCTTGTGTATCACTTTTACAGGATCTTGGTAAACATGGATGACAACATCATCAAGCATTACTCCAATGAGGACACCTTCCAGATCCACATGGAGGAGATGGGGGGCATGGTGAAGCTGACCCTTACTGAGATTTGAAAGGTCCACCCCCACCCTATGGACTTGTTTACATGACTATGTCTTAATGGCCTTGGAGGTTTTATATGTCCTCTGTACGCTCCACATCTCTATTTTTCTATGGCTTCTGAAACCCCCCAATGAATGCACATTGATTGAATGTGTGTATGTTAAGAATAATCCCTTGAGTGCAAAAACTTTTAAGATTATGATGTAAAGCCATATGCAATATTATTCTAAAATGAAACTTTACTGTTTCAAAAAGTTTCAGGAATTCCAAAGGCAGACGTCCCCTTTATCGGTATTATTCATCTCCGAATCGCCAGAGCATTGGAGATGTTAACCTTTAAATGAGAGAGCTGAATGCACACAGTTAAAGGGGCCACGTGCGGGTCTTGTCGTAGATAGAGGGACTTTCTCGGCGGTTTCTTTATTTATACAAAACACTGAGCAGTATTTAGTGCGCACAGCATGATCCCATGCTCAGTAACTGTGAGCTACTGTGTCACCAGTGTTGTTTGTGTATGTATTTGACTATGAGTGCGTAGAGTGTTTCTATGTACAAATCTGTGGGGACAAATCACGGTTTCATCCGAAAAGCAGGTAATCTGTCTTAAAACAGGGTTGTGCAATTCTTGCATGTCTCACACAGAAGATGTACAGAGGAGACAAACAAGTAAGCCTTAAATGACATGAACAAGTCAAACAGAATTTGCGTAATCTGATTAATAATTAAAATAATTAAAACTCTAACTATGTTAACATGTTTGGGAATTGCCAAAATAGCAACACTTGCTCTGATAAATGTACATATTCTGTATTACTACTATATATTCTGTGCAGTTTTACTGTTGTATCTAGAAAGCATCTGCTGTTACTGAACCGATACCGAGTTGATAGTATTACTTTTAAAAATGTCAAACTGGTTATTCGGTAGCTATAAATCTATGCTTTCTCCGAATTTTCTATGTTTTTATGCAGTCTCTCAGCCACATTTTTGGAGCCAATTTTAACAACAAATTGTATAGCATCAGGGTTTTTTCTTCACTTTTCCACTATTTTTTGTATCAAAGTACTTATTAACTTTATATTTATTGCTACATTGGGATGGGCTATTTTTTATTGCTCTACAAAGAAAATGTTCATTACCGTTGTATGTTGTTTTATGTGGAATATTTTGATATGAAATCAGTATGAAATTCTATTAAACGATCATGTATTTATGCAAAAGTAAAAAAAAAAAAAATGTTTTGTTATTCTGCTCGTATGTTGTTCTATTAGGATTTGCCTTTACCTAAGCTTCAATGTTCAGGTCTTTTGGCAATGAATTAAGCTTTGAATTGAATACAACTCCACATGTTTTCTGTTGTATAGCTTTAGTTATGAGTAAATTTGCTCCTGTATTATATGTACACGTTTTCTGTAAGTCCCAATAAAAGCCAGTTTGGCTTGGCTCTAGTAATGGGCCATGTGTCGCGTGGTTCTCTATTGGCTGCAGCCAAGGCAGTTGTCGTGGAAACAAGGGCTGTGATCCAATGGCCCATCTGTCTGGAGGACAGGAAGTGGGTGTGTAAACAGAGAGCCTCAGAGCAGCAGTGCCCTCAAATACCCCTCTGTCCCAACAACGCTCAACTCCAGCACTCCAGCCATGTTCACACAGAGAAACTGTTAAAAAGGAGGTCATTTTTACATCGTTCTGTAAACAAAATGTATATTGTCGATATACACTTCTATACTATATGTTTATGGATAACCAGTGTAAAAACAATGCAAAGGTTAGATGTTGGTATGTTTTGTTGTTATATTGCTGGAATCTCCCTTGCCTTGAACCTTATAGGATTAATTGATATGATTATTAATTCATGAGACAACTATAAGGCTACCACTGACCAGTAATGATGCTGACATGGTTGTGGCATGTTGATGTGAGCGTACAGCAGTATGTCTGGGGTTTTGTACACTGTATACAAGAACTGGTCACTTTATACACAGAGTATACGCAGAGTTATTGACAAAAGGACTGGGTAGAACATGTTTGACAGACTGTGCAGCAACAGATGTACTGCAGCCAGTAACTGTAAACCTAGAAAGTGCAGCTGTATGGTAGGTGTTTCTGCAGGACCAGAGTGGGGCCATTCAAAGAGAAATAAAAAAAAAACTTGAAAACAAGCTAGCACCTCACAGTCATTGGCCTAGTTATTTTGTGCTGGAAAGTGCATGACTCTGATAGGCTACTTCTAACACACTAAATTGGAAGGAGCACAGGAGCGGGAGATTAAATGCACGGTGACAGCGGCTCGCTAATGGCCACTAGTTGAAACCAGCACCACAAAGATAACTCTAGCAGGCCATGGTAAAGTTGGTAGTTGATAGCTAAAACATCTAATATCATTTTCAAAGAATATGTGTACCACTATGTTTCACTCAACAATAAAATGCAATCTATACAAAGTGTTACTTTAATAGAAAGGAAAAAACAAGGTGTCCGTGAACAAGCATGAGACAAAGAATAAGACCTGTCTAAAAGTTATTTAAAGTAGCTTTGATCATAATCTGCTACGTGTACCCTAATAAAATGACTGGAGCTGCCCCACACCTGTATTAAAACTTGTTTCTGATAAAATAGTCCATTTGAGTTTGAGCTCAGTGCACAGCAGATAACTATGTTTTGGAACATACAGACAAACATACTGGGATGCCAGACCGTTACACCAAGAGGGACTTTGCATTTAAATACATAGACTTTAATATGGAGTTCACCTCTTCTTTACAGCTATAACAGCTTCCTCTCTTCTTGGAGGGCTTTCCACATGAGTTTGGAGTTTCTTTGAGAATTTGTGACCATTCATTATATAGAGCAGTTCTGAGGTCAGGCACTGATGTTGGATGAGAAGCCCTGGCTCACAAAGTTCATCCCAAAGGTGTTCTGTGCGGCCCAGTCAAGTTCTTCCACACCAAACACATCCAACCATGTTCTTATAGACCTTGCTTTCTGCACTGGAGCACAGTCATGCTGGAATAGAAAAGGTTCTTCCCCAAACCGTGTCAACAATGTTAGAAGCATGATGTTGTCCAAAAGGTCTTGGTATGCTGAACCATTAAGAATGCCCTTCACTGTAAATAATTAATTCAAGAATTAACAGATGTCTCCTAATACTCGTGTCCATATAGTGTATTTGTCTGTATTTGTTCTATAAGCATGACTCCAGCACCAAGTACATGGCCAGACCCTAACAAACACATTTATTTTACCCTCAGCCAATGATTAGGTTGGTTAGAGTGGCAAACATTTCTCCAAGGATCACAGTTGGAAACTGTGAGTTTGGAAGATGGTTGCATTTGACAGTCACCTAATATCTAAAATTACAACGAGTTACTTCATTAAACTATTTGGAAGATATCACAGAAAAAGTACCTTCTAGCCCCAAATGTGTCTGGAACTTACTGGGAGCAAGTTGCTATGGTGGTGGAGGTATGCTATGGAGAAGGTGGAGGTCGCTCAGTGGGTACTAGGATACTTGCCTCCAGACCAAGAGGTCATGGGTTCGAATCCTACCTTCAGCAGACCACCACTGGGTCCTTGAGCAAGACCCTTAACCCCAAGTTGCTCCAGGAAGACTGTCCCCTGTAGTTAGAGAATATAAGTCGCTTTGGATAAAGGTGTCTGATAAATGTAAATGTAACGGTGGATCGGTTACGTTATGGGGTCATTTTTCTTTCAAAGGTCTTGGAAACCTTGATACACAGCATTATGGACTCCCTGAAGTTTAAATGAAACTTTTTAATGCTGAAAAGGCTAAAACTGGGTCGTAGTGAGACATAACAGCAGGACAATGATCTCAAACATAGGACCAAAGAACAGACGCGGGCTACTATAGCACTGATGTACGTCGCTCTGGCTAAGAGCACCTGCTAAATGCCGTAAACGTAACCAAATCCACACAAAAGCGGACGAATTACAACAACAGCTTCTGATCCCATCCCCTCACCTAAACTCCACTGAAACCCTGAGGGTGAGCTACAGTCCAAGGGAGAAGACCCTGAAGGATCTGGAGTTTTTGTATTGAAGAGTGGCATGCACTTATTCTTGAATGCCATTAAGCATTACGGGACTTGTTGCTGTTATGTTGGAAAACAGATGCTGTGGTTCTGGCCTAATGGGTTTGACTCCTATCTTGAGCAAACCACCACTGGGTCCCTGAGCAAGACCCTTAACCCAAGTTACTCCAGGGAATGGAAGTCGCTTTGGATAAAAGCATCTGCTCAATACCGTAAATGTAAGTAGAACCATAAGGCTTTTTGTTTTCTTAGATTAAATATACTCCAATTAAAGGTTCAGTTTCTCTCATTTTTTAAATGACCACTATTTTTTTACTCGCATTTATTAAATGTTAAACTGGGCATCCCATGACCTGAATCTTGATTTATGTGAATGGAATGAGGAATGAGGTGGAGGTGTCATGTGTTTACAAACTCACCATGAGCAGCGATCTTCAGATAAGGGAGATCTGGTTAGATTTTAACCAGGCAGCCAAACTCCTGACGCCATGGTTCTCTGTGGTTAGCCATCTGCTTTCTGTTTTCTCTCTTCTCTCCCTCTTAGGCTTTTTTCCGAGTTACCAATTCCACCCTGCAGCTTCTATGCTTCTTTAAGCGGTGTCCCTCATACCTTCTTGTCATGCTTCAGAAGTACTCAGCCGTGTGTTTTTTTTGTTGTTTTTTTTAACAAATCTCATGGAAAAACAATGTTTTTGATATTAAACACAGAAGGAAAGCAACATTTCTGGGATAACTCAGTCCAACAGGGAAATGTGGTGATCTTGCCTCTAACCGTCAACAAGATGTTGGATGAAATTGTTTGTTGTTGAGGTCAGTGTTGCTCGAGGCAGTCTTTGTAATGAGGAGCAACAACATTCACATATGCCTTAATGTTCTTGACCTGTGGGGAAGTTGGCACAATTAGCACTTCAAATCTAGGTCAGCAGGGCTATGGAGCACATATAGGGTACATTTGTGCTAAGGCTAGACGTCACTACTCGTACAATTGACCTGGCCTGACCAAACCAAAGTGGTGAGCAGTATCAAAACATTCCACTTAGAAAATGACTTGCACAACAAATGCAGGGGGAAAAAAAGAACAGTCACTGGAGGGATGCGGTCACTTCTGTTTTCTATTCATGTCCAGGCAAAGTTATGGTTTTAGCATGATCCTTGAGTAATGGAAATGAAGATTTTGCAAACTTATACGGGATAAACCCAGTATTTTTCCTAACACAACATAGACACACTATACACTGCTCCCCCCCCCTTTCTTTTGGGGTAAGACTCTGATCAGCAGTGTCCAAAGTGGCCTATTCGCAATTACTACATTAATACCTATGAGGTTGAGCAACACTGACTTGTAGACGTACTTGAACAAATGCTATACTCTGTACCGAAGATTACAGAGTAAATCATTCTAAACCCTTTGGCTAAATTCAGCTGACTAATGGGTACAGGGGGAAAAAAAAATCTGTCATGACTCATGCAAAAATTTTCCGTTTACTCCAGAATTGAATTGTTATGGAAAAATACACAGACTCCACTTCTGCTTTGGGTCTTAAGACTGGGAACTTAAATGTGGGAGACTGACCTTCCGTACTTATAATATAACTTAAATGTTCAAGCAACAGTTTTAAATGAGAAAGCTCAACAAATACGTGATTAGTGTGATTCTCAGTTATATACCCATTTGCTTTGACTGTACAAGACTATGCAATAATGCTATATCTGTCTCCTCTCCTTTTTTCCACCGTGACCTCAATTCTCGGTACGACTCCTGTGGGAAATCCCATGCATTTGCCACTGCTGACGGTTTTCTCATCCATGAGCATTTCGCTTTTCGTGGGTAGCTGAGCTATATTGGGTGTGGGACCTATACATGACATGGAGGCCTCTGCTGTGTCAGTGCCCCAGGGGTCCTAGCGGCTCATGGAATGCCCCACATTCAGCTCTGGAGCTGTTTATATATGGCTCACACACAGGCCGTATATATAAGAGCATGAGGCGGTTCATGACTGAGGCTACGCATGTATATGTAAGGCTACTCTTCAAAAAGGAGCCTGACAATTAAACAGAATAAGGCTTCAAAAGGTTTGGATAGGAAGGGTCTTACAAGGTGTTGGTTGTGAAACACACTTGGCTCCAGCCCAACTGTTGTGCAGCCATCCGTTTCCACTTAAAGGGACAGTCCAGCACTTTTTTTAGCCTAGTACACATGCACCTTCTGTAGTGCATGTTTGATTAGCATGGGTAATCATTTTCCAAGTGTCACCCTGTACTTAATAAGAGTACTGAAAAACCTGGTGAATCGAAGCTCTCTACTGGCTGGATACCCACAGAAGGTAACCAAACCGCTTCAACTGATTCAGAATGCAGCTGCCAGGTTAGTGTTCAACGTTCCTAAGTTCA
>JBBPDB010000001.1:36413253-36426249 GCA_037974465.1 Brachypetersius altus
AGTCGTGGAATTCTTAAGCACTGATGTACGTCGCTCTGGATAAGAGCGTCAGCTAAATGCCGTAAATGTAAATGAAACAGGCTTCTTATGAAAGCCAATAGGCTGAAGTGTGCTGAAGTCAGCATACTGTCCAATCTTTCCTGATCTGCATCAAAATAATTTGTGATAATGAACCATATGTTGCCCTTCAGGTTGACCAACATCGACATTGCTTTTAGACTATGACGTTTTATAAACAGTAACAAATAATGGCTGCCAAATGACTAAGTGATCATTATCCATGAGTGTGCACACCCCTAAAATGGCTGTTCTGATTCCTGCTCTGATAATATTGTCGTGACATGTTCGGACACATCCCAGTTCCAGGAGGAAATGCATTCTGAGTTTTTGCAAGAGCCACAACTAACACAGGCCCGCTGAAAATTAAAGTGCCTGCTTTACTTTGTCTTATATATATATAGCTCATTGAATTTTAACTCAAAAGAAGAACATCCTTCTGTCCAGATATGGCAAGACAGGCATGGGGTTTAAGCTGAGGACCAAGCCCTCCTTACATTCATGGAAAATGATTAACAGCCTTAATGCTGTGGACATATTTGACTAAACCACAGACGAGTGGGTTCACTAAAGACATCACCCTTTACCCTGAGCTAGTGGCAATTATCCTAATGTAAATAGTGGCTTATTACAGTGCAGCCTAATGTCGTTATCATATGTCCTTCTGGGCGACCATAAAACAGCAGCCGATTTTCACAACCCAAAGCTCTTAATCGCTGCAGTCAAGGCTGAGTGTGAAGAAAACGAGAGAAAACAGGGTGCAGTTACATGTCAGCGCTAGTTCAATGTACAAAGATTTACAGTGTCTTCCATGTCACGACATAATGCTCAGTACAAGGTCTAGCACTATACACACCGCTAGCTTTAGTACAAATTTGACCTAACAACAGCCAATATTCAGTTTATGACTTTTGACTGACTGACCTACACTGAAAAATAGAGCTGACACCTCTAAAGAGTGGAATGATGCTGACTGGTAAACCTAAATGGTGAGTTAAGGGTTTAAGGGAGCGGTATATATGAACTAATTTAAGCGATTCATAGTCAGTGGTTGGTGGTTAAGGAGTTGCCCCTGCAATCAGAATGTTGTGTGTTTGAATCCCAGGACTGCTAGTAGCACCACTAAGGGACCCTTGAGCAAAGTACCGTCCCCACACACTGCTCACCGGACGCCGTGTTCCTGGCTGCCCACTGCTTCACTTGATAAATGAGTTGAATGCAGAGGAAGAATTTCACATTGTTCACATATAACAAATAGACACTTTACACTTTACACCCAACATAAATGAAGCTGGGGTAACTCAAGGTTGAATAAAACAACCTGAACAAAGTTGTATAATCAAACAGTGTAACCCATGTGCAGCTCTTCTAGGAGAACTAGACTGGCTGCAAATTGGTACTAATGTTCAGCCTCCAAGAATACACACACAGCAGTGCCCTTTCACCTACATACGTATTCACAAGGGAAGGCGCTAGTGTGGGAGTATCAGTACATCAACCTGTCAACAGGCCTGCTGCACGTATGCTGCCACAACCGACCCGGACAACACTTTCCAAAGACTTCTGTAGTCGCTAATGCTAAGGTCAAGTCACCCCTAACAGCCCTAAAGTTCCAGACATCTCCATCCACGTTGTCAGAGTTGACGGGTTTCAGGAGTAATTCAGGTAGTTCAGTTCTTTACCCCATAGGAGTCACAAGCAAGGTGCTGGCCTATTTTTAGCTGTGCTGGGAATAGGGCTCTCCTCTTTTCTGCTGATACCCCTGGAGTAGAGGAGGGGATGTGAATAGCGTAACCTTTCCTCCAGTTTGCTTGCGCACTTGGCCCACTTGTGTCACCACTATGCGTTCCACCTCTCATGCATCGCATGGCTATGTTCCTCCAAACATTCTTACACTGCTGGCACAACAACGTTCAGCTCTGCATAGAGTGGTTATGTGACTCCTCACTGCCACCCCACCTCCAAAGCAGACCCAGGAAGCAAATGAAGTCCTAAACCAGATGATTAGCTAATCAATGTTCGCTTCTGTCCTTATCATGTTGCTCCAGGCCAGGATGGGCATGGGGGAGCATCATCAAACGTGTGTTGATCTCTACACCTCCATGACCAGGGTTACTCAACCCTGCTCTGCAGATCTTGTATTAACTATTGTATTGAGCTGCATTCAATTAGGCATCTGGATGCATCCTATTTATTTTTGTGTTATTTATATTTCAGTTTTGTAAGAGCTCTGTTTTGTAAGTTCACTATTTTGCACAAAGACATGCTACTTTTTTTTGGACCCAAACCAATCTTTGTACTTTATAACTGGAGTTCTGCATTATCAAGACATTTTTACCAAAACATATAGAAAATGTCTGTTAAATGTTACATTATCCCTGAATACAACATACAGTAGACATCCTTTATAACCTGCAAAACTGTGATAGAACACATGCTTGTGCCTGATTAGGTAGTATAATCATTATATATTCATAGCCTATAATAAACAATATGCTCCTGTGATTTAACGACAATAAAGTTTGTTGTTCCCAACCATGCCAGTGTGTAAGTGCCAGCTGGGTTATGTTAGTGCAGCTCATTCTTTTTACTTACTGACCGCAGATTAAAATAATATAATGCCAGGTCGGTTTGTGCCCTAGAAGAATTGTTTTTGGTTATTTGCTTGCAAGAATCTTTCCAGCTGCAACTGTTTAATACAAGAACTATACACTCACTATATGGACAACAGTAATGGGACACACCTCTTATTACTTCCAGTGAAAGTCAATCTTAATGCTTCAGCGTACCAAGACATTTTGGACACTGTCATGCTTCTAACTTTGTCGATACAGTCTGGGGAAGAACCTTTTCTATTCCAGCAGGACTGCCCCAGTGCACAAAACAAGCTCTATAAAGACATGGTTGGATGAGTTTTGTGGAAGAACTTGACTGGCCCACACAGAGCCCTGACATCAACCCCATCCAACACCTTTGGGATGAACTGGAACAGAGATTGCAGGCCAGGCCTTCTCATCCAACATCAGTGCCTGATCTCATAAATGTTCTACAGAATGAATGGGCACAAATTCCCGCTCCAAAATCTTGTGGAAAGCATTTCAAGAAGAGAGGACGCTGTTATAGCTTCAAAGGGGGGGAGGGGCGTGGGGCGGCAACTCCATATTAAAGTCTATGTATTTGAATGAGATGTCATTAAAGCCCTTGTTGGTGTAATGGTCAGATGTCTCAAAAACTTTGTCCACATAAATGTTCAGTTTCTCAGTTTTCATCTTTTATAGGTGCAAGTTTTGAACTGAACAGCTTTGCATTTGGTTTTTAAGAACTGCTGATAATATTTCTGCCATTTTTCCAAAATAAAAATATTGTTCATTAAACCATAATTTTAAAGGAAATTACAAAACATCAAAATAAGAAAAATTATGCTTACAGAACGAGACTCGTTCTCTCAAACAAAAAGGTAGTAATTACCTTTTACTTCTTTTTTGCCATCCAACTGCTCACATTGTAAGAGAAGTGTGTTGATTACAGCAATGTTTTTTTTATACTTTTCCTCATTAAATAAGGTTTGATTCGGGTGATTGCCTAATCAGCACATCATAAAGCAGAACGAGGTGTTCTTGTGTAGGAATTTAAGACACTGACATGGAATGGCTCACATATTCATCGAGATGTTAATAAATTGCAGTGGTCCCTTGTTTTTTCCGAAGCTGTATGTATGTATGTATATAGGTGTGTGTATATGTATATAGATGTTTGTGTGTGCGTGCGTGCGTGTGTGTGTGTGTGTGTGTTATTATTCAGCAGCACCTCTAGGCTGGGGACTACGACCTTTGGCCCAGTTTCCTCGCGCTCAGTTCACCGGGTTTACTCCGACACCGCTGACTCTCTGACCACGCCCACCCACAGCCACGCACCCCACCTCAGCCAATCACAACGCGGTCACGCACTGATCACGCGTCTCCTGCTACGCCATTGGTGGTGCGCCTACACACAGTCGCTGCTGATTGGCCGCATGTTGCCACCCCGCCACTCTGTTGTGAATTTTGTTTTCCTTTTTTTTTCTTGTCCCCTCCTGACTTGTTGTACTCAGCTGAGGCAGGACCTTACTGGTAAAATAGGGAATTTGAATTCCGGTCTCAGTCGTCACTGGACGGGCGCAGTAGCTCTTCCTTCTTTGTTCTGTTATTCCTTCACCTGAAGAGTGCTTTTTCATAATTTTTCAATAAATGTCAACGCGACATTTTCAGAATATGGAGGGGTTATCAGAGGTAAGAACAGTCGGTCTTCATTATTGTCGTTTTCTTCCTTTTATCTGCTCCTGGTTGTTGTTGACTTGCACAGACACCAAGTGGGATTTAACCTGACTAACTGAACTAATCAGGTAGCATTATAATTATATATACATGTCCTATAATAAACAATATGTCCCTGTCCTTCAACTGCCATAAACTGCTGTTCTCTACCATGCAATTGTGTTGTTTAATCCTGTACTGTGTCAACATTTTGTCTGTACTCTTGTGACTTGTTATATCAGTAATGAATGGAAATGTGAACAGTGTTTAATAACTTCAGAAGTCATTATAAATATTCATTTTTTTTTTATAATGAACTGTGTTCCTGTACTGTAAACGCCATAAAATGTGTTGTTCCCCAGCATGCAAGTGTGTTGTATATTGTATAAAAACTACCACTATGTGTAAGCCTTTGTCTGTACTTTTGCTGTGACTTTGGCGTTCAGTAATCAGTAATGTATGGCAATATAAACACTATCTCAATAACGTCTGTACTAAATTAACATAGATGGGATGTACCCCAACTAGAAATCTCAGAACTGGGAACTGGTAATTGTGGTCATCTACAATGTCTGTAAACAACTCCCCAGACCTTAAATTTGCCTGTAGTGAGACAGCTTTGGGAGGGGCTTGCTGTGAATCATAACTTGTTTTTGCCATTGCAATGCGAACAAGTTGGCTTTCTGTCGGCACAAAGAGCAATGGGATTTTCTTTTTGTTCATGGCTGTTTCACATGGCTAGCTGGAAGGCATGTTGTGTGCTCTTTATTTGGAGAAGGGAGGAGACAGGCGCTTGATGGAAGGCCATGCAAAACAGGATGTATCCTCAGTAATTTCAGAAGCCTCTACCAACAGTTAACAACCAGGCAAATAAAGTCTAACTTGTTTAGCTGGCTGTAGAGGTAAAAAAGTTCAGTTTTAGGGAAAATCAGCTCTGACTGAGTCTTCTTGTGTTTCTCAGGGCGCTCAGCTGGAGGTCCATGGGGCATACCTGGAAAGGAGGAGGCATGACAGCGAGCAGTCCTCATGCAGCGTGTCGGAGTACAATGACTTGGAGGCAGCCGAAGCCCTTGTCTGCATGAGCTCCTGGTGTCAGGTGTCTCCAATGCCCAGCGCCTTCAAACCTCGTCCTCTCACCCCAGCATCCGATTCCTGTGACTCCCTGCTGCAACCTGAGGTCCCAGAGACCCCCAGGGACTTTGTCTCGCTCTCTTCATTGGTAAGGGAACCTGACAGACACTTAAGAAAGCACTCTCACTGGGCATGTGGCCTGTTTATCTTGGGGTGTCAGTACTGCGTGGGTGAGCTCAGTGACTGCACACTGAAGCTCAGACTGAAGTTCATCCAGAGAAATGAGGCTTATCTTTAAAATGCTACCTGTCCAGGCTACCATAAAACCAACCCAAAGAGTTCAGCAAACAGCTCACCCACGCAGTACTGACACCCCAAGATGAACAGGGACATTATGATGGCAGCTCATTTTTATTGTCAAATAGGTAGGTTAGGTGTTGCGAGACAGAAGGTAATGTTTGAGTGTATCTATGAAGACAAGTGTGCTATGGTTGTTACATGTCCATATGGAAAAGAAATTGTGACTATGTCTGATCAACCCTTTGCTTTATATCTCTTCTATAGTGTATGACCCCGCCTCACAGCCCCAACTTTGCGGAGACCTCCACGACCCTGCTAGTGCCAAAATCCCCCTTGAACCGACGTTGTCCCAGTGTTTTCAGCTCCAGACTCCAGAGACCGGCTGGGGCCTCAATCACTGAGATGGGCCCTGAATTTCCTGCTACTGAGAAGCCTTCCACCCAGCCTTGCAGAGCCATGGCAACCAGCGTCATCCGCCACACAGCTGACAGCTCCCTCTACCAGAACATTCCACAAACTATCCACCGGGGGAATCTAGCTCCTAGACAGCCACAGCAACCCCCACAGCCAGAGGTTCCTTCACCAGCTACTTCACCCTGCCAGTCTCAGACTGATATCTCTGCATCAGTCACGTGTCCCAGCAGTAATAAGAAAGCCCCTTCCAAGTCGTCTCCCGCTTCTCCACCTCCCACCTCTAGTCCGCCCATAATTTGCCAGATGTTTCCAGTGGCTCAGCCAGGAGTCATCTCAGCTGCATTTATACAGAATCCTGTTCCAAGGCAAAGTTCTGGAGTCAAGTCCATCCTACCACAGCCACTCATCATGGGTTCCCCATTGGCCCAAGGCACAGTAATGCTGGTGATGCCCCAGGCTTCAGTGTCTCAGACCCCTCAGTGTCCCCAGCAGACGGTTGTTACTTTGGGAAACACCAAACTGCTGCCTCTAGCCCCTGCGCCTGTGTATGTGCCGTCAGGACAAACCAGTGCCACACAAATGGACTTCTCTCGCAGGCGCAACTATGTATGCAACTTTCCTGGCTGCAGAAAGACCTACTTCAAGAGCTCACATCTCAAGGCACATCTCAGAACTCACACAGGTAGGGTAGAGCTGGATTTAAGGATATCATGTATGATTAAGTTTTAATATAATTGAGATGGTGTCTGTAGCATTTACCTAATGATATTTTCCCACTTTCTCTGCAGGCGAGAAGCCCTTCAGCTGTAACTGGGAAGGCTGCGAGAAAAAATTTGCCCGCTCTGATGAACTCTCTCGTCACAGGAGAACACATACTGGTGAGAAAAAGTTTGTCTGCCCTGTTTGTGACAGAAGATTCATGCGCAGTGACCACCTCACCAAGCATGCTCGTCGCCACATGACCACCAAGAAGGTCCCCTCCTGGCAGACAGAGGTACGGAACCTCAACAAAATCACCACAGCCAAGACCCTGCCCGCAGGCTCAGCTCTTCCCATCAGCATGCTGTTACCAGCCTCGAACTGAATCTGATTAGAGCTGACTTCATATTACACAGGGACTCAGTTGGAGCACAAGGCTGCTAATTCTCTCATGGACAAACGTGAACATGCACTGGACTCCTCCTTCTCTTCTACTACTCATTTTTTTTATATACTCTGCAATGAACGCAATATTTCGTTTACTCACTTGTTACAGTGATTCATGCACTCTTTTTGGTTTGTTTTTTTTGCCAAAGCCTTTGTACTATGTTCGTCTTAACTTCATCTGTGTTCTGTATATATTTACATGTATGAATGTTCTATACTGCCTAAATACAGGAAATTATGATGAAAAATCACATATAATTATCAACACTGTGATCATATTGTCTTTTCATTTATTTAATGCTCATTTTTAGTAAACTTTGAAGAATTAATACTCCATTTTTGTGTTTGAGTATTCTGTGGGAGCTGCCCGAATGAAACTGACGTGACTCACAAGGTCATGCTGAGGAAGGAACGGCGTTAAAAAAAAAACAGTGATGACAAGGCACTGAGCAGGCAATCTGTGGCCTCCAGCCCTTCTTATAGTCATGCCGTTTCCTGTTTTGTGTTGCTGACACAGCTCTGGAGCATTTCCTGTGTGCTTTGTGTGGTCGTGAGCTGTGGATCTGTGTTCGCACATTCAGTACTAATCCCGACAGCCAGTGACGTCACCCACATCTGACCGGGATCAAGACAGAAGACACTGTAGTGTGTTCTTTTGAGCACACTGGAATATACACAATAAGACAAGTCAAGAATTTCATAAAGCAGCTGTTTCACTTTCCAGATGATTCAAAATGTATTTTCTCCACACACACACACACACACACACACACAAACGGCTAAATTATCATACATACAGAAAAAGTGCTATCAGAATGCATCACGCTGAGTAGATAAAAGGTGGATAAAATACAAGTTTAAGGTGATGAAGAAAAAAGGCTGAAATCAGAAGATCCCTGAGCTCCGAACAGCTGGAGAACTTTTTAGGCGGGTTTTTGGTTAAAGAAAAAAAGAAAAGCGTGACACGCCCAGGTTTACGTATTTGTGAGCCAATCAAATTGCGAGATTGACTAAGCCAGTGGGAGGCGCGACCAATCAGCTTTTTCTAAATGGATCCCGCCCCCCGCCTCCCAGAACAGGTTTATGTGGCGGTTTAAGCAGCAACAGCGTCACCATGTGGACAACACGATGCCTGACTGGTTGTTCAATGCATGACAATTAGGAGCCACTTTACAAATACAGACATTTTACTTAACAACCTGTTAATCTACTCGAATTTATGTACTGCTTATATTAACATTAAAATGCTGGTAACATGAAAATATTTTCACACAGCACATACACTAAATGGACGAAAGTATTGGGACAGCTGTTTGTCAGGGTTTTGGTTAGGCCCTTTATATCCAGTGTTAATACTTCAGCACCATGGTTCCAACTTTGGGGACACAGTTTTGGGAAGAACCTTTTCTATTCCAGCATAACTGTGTACCAGAGCACAAAACGAGCTCTATAAAGACATGGTTAGATGAGTTCGGTGTGGAAGAACTTGACTGGCCGCACAGAGCCCTGACGTCAACCCCAGGGTTGAGATTGTGAGCCAGACCTTCCTGTCCAACATCTGTGGCTGGTTTCATAAATGCAAACAGTTTACATTTTAGTGACTTAATTATGAAGTTTTTTATTAAAAAACATGCCTGTATTTCCCTTTTAAAATGTTTCTTAATTCTATATTCCTGCAGTTGTAATCATAACAAGTCATTTCTATCAATTACAATAATGAAGAAACTCACAGATTGTTTGGCCTGAAGCACTTGAGGTTCAGTTTTGTCAGGAAATGGTTACAAATGTGTTGCTTTTCTTCATCAGAGAATGTGTTTTTTATATTTTATAAGTGCGTATCTTCTGGCTACTGTTGTGAAATACATGCAGGGAGTAAGGAATAGGATCTGAGGAAAACTGACTGACTATTGTTATCTATATTACAGAAAAAAATGTAAAAATGGCAAGTATACTTGAGAAGGCAAAAACATTTTTATATTTAAGTAATTCTGGAGCTTTTCTACTGTTCTGTTGTCATGAAGGTTTCACACATTGCGAAGCCAATTCAACACATTGCACTGTTTGCACGCATTGTAGGTGGACAGGGATCAATTTCCTGCATGTGCAGCACCACAGGCAGTAAACTGTGAAGTCTTTGCATCATAACCAGCATTAACTTGTTCAGCCATTCATGCAATCGCAGTTCTCATGTGGGAACAGACCGGATGCGCTAGCTTTAGCTGCCCATGCCTTGGATGGCCTTAACCCTGTTGCTGGGGCAGCTGGTGGCCTAGTGGTTCTGGCGTTGCCCCTATGATCAGAAGCTTGTGGGTTTGAATCCCAGGACTGCGAGTGGTACCAATGAGGAACCCTACAGAAAGGTATCGCTCCCCACACACATTTCCCAGGGTGCCCCCTGTTGGTGGCAGCCCACTGCTTTAGCGAATGGGTTAAATCCAGAGGAGGAATTCACATTGTATAAGGTGCTGTGGTGTGACCACTATAGTCCAGTTGTCCTTCATGAGACCACTTTTAGTAGGTATTCATTTACTTTTGCTATACTACTGCATACCAGCAAAACCCCACAAGATCTTGAAGATGCTGAGACCCAGTTGTCCAGTCATCATAATGTGTCCTTGTTAAGGTCTCTCAGATCCCTACAATGGCCCATGTTTCCCATTTACAACACATCAGCTTCAAAAACGGACTCTTCACTTGCTGCCTATTATATCCCACTGCTTGACGGTTGTCCTCGTAGTGAGATATCAGTCAATGTTAATCACCTCACCTGTCAGTGTTTTTAATGTTGCAGGTAACTGGTGTTTTTTCTCTGGCTGTTTAGGTAACAAAGTGCTTTGCACTGTCAATGTTGTGACCCCTGGTTCCTATAACTGGCATTGCAAACTCTCACTTTAATCTGTTTATATTCAGAACACTGCCTGGTAAACTGGAAGACAAAACAGAATAAAACTGCACAAGAAATACTTTCAGCAAGAAATTTGAGGCTCAAATAAAATTAATGGATGGAACGTCCCTTTAACCATCAGTACTGTTTCACAAAGCAGGCTTATTCTGTAACTTAAACCCAAAGTGAGTTTTTTTTTAAATAGGAACCTCCCTGACCTTTTCTTCTAATAGACTTTGGGATAAAGATATCTGGCAAACTGAGAAAATAAAGTGACTCGACCAGGCTGGCGAAGTCTGTGGACTTCAGGAGATCCATGAGAGAGAAACTTTTTTACTCACATTCTAAACAAAAAACCCATTCCCTGCTTCACCACTAGGTGAAGGCTGTTCCAGCTCCGTCAGTTGATACAGGGGCCCTCATCCAGCCACTAAAACCAAAATCTGCTGATGTACATTCCAGTCCTGCAGGGTGGAGAGTGCAGTGAAACTGTGGTCAGGAAATGGAACTTAAACATTCATTCCAGACGTGTACATTTCCCCCCTTCTCGAAGCGGGCGTACTTGTAGACAAGAAAATACTGAATCGTTTTCTTCTGTAGGAGATACAAATCAAACGTGTAAATTAAACCACTGTATTACACCCTGCAAAAACACCCTTTACACCAATCAAGAAGACCATAAGCGCATTTTATTTCAAAATATATAAGCAGAATACAAGAAGTTTGGCAAACAAATGCATACGTCTTTAAATATTAAAAATATTCTTAAATATAAAGTTTTATACTAAAATACCAGGCACAAGGCATTGTATGTTTTATATAAAAAGCATTGCATTGTTTTCAGGTTCTCTGAGTACTGTATGTAAGATAGACCTCCTCAAAGTATTGTTGAATTAATCGAACTCCCTCTCTATAATATTCATCAAATCCTCTTCAGAAGCATCATAAAACACAGGCAAGGCCAGTGAAGGATGGTCACAAAGTCCAGGAACTCTAGAAAGAAAGAAATATCATTCTTGTCACTACATCAGTAATGTTGCAAAAGTCAGTGTTAAGTCAGAGTAAAGTAAAACTATACTCTCCTGATGTTTTTTAAATCAAGCATGCTGGGACACAGTACACCTGAGGCTACATTAACCAAAGGCTTTTCTGTGTAGCATCAGTGATCAATAATTGATAGAAAGCAGAGTACTTACGAAGCTGCCTTTGTGCAAACTGGATCTGCTGTCCCTGCCATCACTGGTTTCTGTGGAGAGGTGTCTCTTTACAAATTAGCCTCTTACAGCTCTCATTCTAAAGCTTTTTATTTATTTACAACATGAACACAGTGCAAATGGAGTTCATATTATATTTGATGAGAGAGGTCCTAAAGCCTGGACCCATCAGAGGAACTTTAAGGAATTGAGACTTATTTATTTCCAGCAGATCTGTGAGCCAATGCATAAGTAAGGTATCCATTTGACATCCATGAACACACCACAGCACAGCACAGTACACAGTGAAATTCTTTCTCTGTGTTTAACCCATTCACCAAGCAGAGCACAGCCAGGAACACAGCAGTGTGTGGTGGTACCTTGCTCAAGGGTATCTTAATAGGGTCGCTAGCAGCTCTGGGATTCGAACCCATCGACTTCTGATCGGAGGGGCAACTCCCTAAACACTACGCCGAACTGGAGAAATGCAGAACTGTCCTGACCATGGTTCTGGACTTCCACAGCTTATATAGCTGAAGCATGCAGACATAAACGCATTGATGAGCTGGGTGGCCTGGGGGTTAGGGAGTTGCCCCTGCGATCAGAAGGGTGTGGGTTTGAATCAGTCGGGTACCCTTGGGCAAAGTACTATCCCTACACAGTGTTGCGTCCCTCGCTGCTACTTCATTCGGTGAATGGGCTAAATGCAGAGAACAAATGTGTGCTGTTCTGTGGTGTGTTCATGGACACACTTTTACACATGGGTGAAATCCGTTTGTTCTGAAGGCCATCTGTAGTTAGTCTACTTACAGGACAAGTGCCATCTCTGTACTCAAAGGCATGATGGCCCCTCCTCAGTCCTTCATTGTGGACCAGTGTGATGTTGTTGTTGGTGCTGGTGTCACTTTGACCTCGCCTGCCGTAGCAGAGTCCTGATCTAAAGAAAGCTTTCTGGACGAGCCGCTTGCTCAATCTACTTTCTGTGTTCTCAGACGGTTCGAGGACCCTCTCCGCCGCCTCCTCCAGCCTCTCCTCGGTGGACAAACCATCAGACCCGTGGCCCAGGCTGAGACAGCCCTGCTGCGGTCTTTTCGGATCAGCGGTCGTGCAGAACAGGAGACTCCCATCCAGGTCCGTGCGCTCGAGCGCAGGTGCGACCCTCTTGGTTCTGCTGGCAGCGCTACCCATGATTAACACAGCACCAAAAACTCTACAGCTCTTCAAAGTTTCACCATTAACCAACCAGCCCTGAGACCGAAGCGAATCTTGAGGGAACCCCCATCTTTTCTCTCCCTAAACATATAAAACCCCCTCATCTGTTTCCTTTTGGTGAGAAAACGTCGAAGGCTGCCCAAAGACGCGTCACAACAACAATACATCCAAAGGAGCTTCAAAAAACGAACACGCAGACAACGAGAATGTAAAAAAGTATTTTCTTGACTTCCTTTTAGACACCGAGTCAGGATAAAACTATGGAATTCAAACCTAAAACAGAGTGTGTACGAGAGAGCGAGAGAGAAAGAGCGCCAGAAAGAGGGAGAGTGTGTGTGTGGGGGGGTGAGAGAGAAAGGGAAAGAGAGAGAGAGAGATAGTGACAGTGAGAGAGAGAGAGAGAGAAAGGGAAAGAGCATGAAAATGA
>JBBPDB010000001.1:36426349-36441901 GCA_037974465.1 Brachypetersius altus
GTTTCCAGTTAAGTGGACCATATGCATCAGACGTTTAGCCAACGTTCCGTGGGCGTGACGTCTGAGGCTGAGACTAGCTCATCCCCTACATCCCGACCCGCTCACTACGATCTGATTCTGGCCTTCTCACTGTCCCTCAGCTCCACCTCTCCTCCATGGGGGGGGCAGATCATTTAGTGTTAATGCGCCTAAACTTTGGAACTCTCTACCACGCTCACCCCGTTCTGTCAAATATATCGTGGAATTTAAATCATTACTCAAAACTCACCTGTTTTCTGAACGCTACACCTCTGATTTGGTAAACTGACTGCTTTGTCTTATTTACCCGCCGCGCTTTTCTGTTCATTATTTTTGTACTTTCCAGTTTGTTGTATCTGACTTTTGTTTATTTGTTGATATTTGTCTGTTTGTGTCATCTTTTCTTTACTACACGCATTGTAAAGTGTCCTTTTTATATAAATAAAAATGATTATTATTATTATTATTATTATTATTATTATTATTGTTATGACAGTGTCGTGATTGAATAGTAGGCGTCATTGTTAATTTGGGGTCTTCCCAATTTAGGCACTTCGGAGCCTGTGGCAGTAAAACATTTGTTCCCATTTCTTCCAACGAATCTACAAAATATGCCAAAGATATGACAGTTTGACAAGCTTAAAATAGTATTAGCTCCAACAAGGTGATTCAAGGCACTCAGAGGTCTTCAGTGACAGCTGGATCGTTATCATTACAAAGAAGCCTGTCTGCTGTTCTGTCTTGTGTCGGCGCTAAATATCTCATTTTTTCTCTCTATGGGACATAATTTTCTGTAAATCCTAAACAAATCCTGCATGAAGCTCCCCCCTGAGCCCAACCTGATAAAGCAGGGCGGTGATGAATATGCTGTCACCTGGCAGGCAGATGTCTCCTTGCTTTCAGCTGAAAGGGTGTTTGTGATCGCTGTGCTGCAGAAGACGCCCTCCTACTGATAACTCTGAAATATTAATGCCACGTTGATGAAATGTATCCTTTAAACTGACGCGCTGCAGCATCTGCACGTGGCCTAATGTGAACCAACACCGCAACAGCACTCGCAGGCATGAGATCATGTGCAGAAAAAGGGCTGTTTGCTCAAATGTTCATTCCCGGTTTACATTATGCTGGAGATCTGCAACAACCTGTCAAATCAATTCCAGCACGACCTTCTTAAAACAGGACATGGAGAAAACCTCATTCACCTAAACAAGCGGTTGTTATTTTTGACAGGCCACACTCCGATCGCTGGCCTGGCATGAATTAACCTCAAACGAACACACACACACACACACACTCACATGCACACACACATATATGATATCTGATGCAAAATAATGTGGTGTCAAGGTAACATTGCTCTTACGCTGCTATTATACAATTATGCAAAGATATTCAGTCTGGTTGCACATTATGCTGACAGGTTCTCATCAATTCTCCTGAAACCGCCTGGATTATTTCCAACTCACTCAATGTCAGGCCAAAAGAAAAGGCCTTTCGATGAGTAGGCCATCTTATTGCTATAGCTGTCACTGCTAATGAGTGTAATCCCTTCATTTTTCCATCCATTATCCTTAACCAGGGCTATACAAGGCAGAGAGGCACCCTGGACAGGTCACCAGTCTTTTCCATGGCGGACTCACAAACACACTCACTCACATTCACAACTATGGGCAATTTAGCATCTCTGACGGGCGTATCTTCAGACTGTGGGAGGAAACCAGAGATCCCGGCTGAAACACGCACACAAATACTGGGAGAACAAACTCCACACAGATTTTCAGCTGGGAATTAAACCCAGGACCTTCTACTGCAATTTACTATCATTTACTTAAGAGTTATTCAGGAATAATGAAATTTTCCCCACATTAATATCTATATGATGCAGAGCCCTGTCGGATATACAATCATGCACGACCACAACTTGGACTTGGTAAGACACAAAAACCAGCTTAATATCACAATAAAGTCATGCATACATGGGCATGATAGATTGATAGATTGTGAACCCTTTAGTACATTTCTGCATAAATAATAACAGATTTAAAAGTACATAAAGCCCAAATAAACAAACGAGACAAAAATAGTTTACTTAGTAAAGTATTTATTCCCATTGATTGAAAAGATTTTGAAAAATTTTACATACCTTTGCCATTAATAAATCTAATACTGGATCATTAATAAATGACTAAGCATAAAACCTTTGTCACATTTGTTTTAATGTGTTTTCTTATCTACTTTTAGGACTTTTAGGTAAAAATCATATTATATTTTAGCTCATATTTATGCAAAAATACAAAAGGGTTCACAAACCTTCAAGCACCACTGTGATACTCTCGTTCCCACGACTTAGTCATGGAGACGTTTTAACGATCACAGGGTTATGATCTCATTTCGATACCAAACAATAGTGGTTCCCAAACCTGTCCTGAAGTATGCCCTGCCCTCCATGTTTTAATGTCTACACCCCCACACTCTACACCCTCAAGAACAGGTGGGTAATCAAGGCAAGTCAAGTACATTTTTACTGTCATTTCTACCACATTGTCATGATAGAGGCCACTGTTTTGTTTTTGTTTTTTGGGACTCTTATTTTGACATTCGTGTATGTTTTGTGTCTTGTGTCCTGGTTTCAGGTGTTCTGTGTTTAGTTTCAGTGATTATGTTTTTGTTGCTTAACTTTGCTGTATCGTGAACTGTACCGAGCCGTGACCCCAAAACCGAGGTACGTACCGAACCGTGACATCTGTGTACCGTTACACCCCTAATGGGCACAAATTCCCCCAGAAACTCTGCAGCTCTTTGGCGTTTCAATGACTGGTCCGGTTCACGCACGTTTTAAACCTGTCTCGGTCTCTCCCCCGGACAGAGGGAGGTGGGTCAACACTACGCAAGCTATGATGAATTTCACCTTGATATTTCAGTGACTTTTCCGGCTTGCGCACGTTTTAAACTTGTCTCCGTCTCTCTGTCCGGGGGGGGGGGGGGGTCAGGGTGTTTAATGCCGTTAAACGCTGTTAACGGCAAGATTCCAATGAGATTAACGGCGTTAAAAAAATTAATCTATGCCCACCTCTAATAAATACATAATGTTACTTCAGAACCACAAATCAACAATAACATTTAAAAAAAAAAAGGTAAACAATAAAAATGGCAACTAGTGCAATTCTTAAACTATTACTGAATTATTCAACAGTTATTTTAACATGACATAAAGTGCAATACTGTGTCTAAAATGCAGAGGTGGACAGTAACGAAGTAGATTTACTTAAATACTGTACTTAAGTAGAGTTTTTGAGTATCTGTACTTCACTTAAGTAGTATTTTTTTGGAAACTTATGACTTTCACTTCACTACATTTGAAAGACAAATATCGTACTTTTTACTTCACTACATTTCTATCAAGGGTCTCGACAGCCTATCTGTAATCAGTAGAGTTAAGTCGTGTCTGACGTAGCCTGTAACCATCAGAGGATGGATGGAGAGGAGATTTTTCTGTGCCATTTTTGCACCAATGGCCATATCTTGACAAAATGTTTATATTTTCCGAAAGGATTAAAGATGCATTTCGTTTTAAGTGTGAGCTGTGTGTGCCTAAAACAAACTATAAAACGGCCTACAAAAACTTCACAAAAACTATGAATACAATAAAATACACATAACATCTAGACTGACAGCCTCAATAAAAGTAATTTAATCAGAATCAGAATCAGATCTATTGGCCTATTGGAGCTGCTCTGTAAGAGACATATGGGTGTGGTGTAGGCACATGTACACACGTATCACACAAGTCATCATATACTGTTGTGCTTGAGAGACACCCTTGACTGGAATCAAATTTCTTGTATGTGTCACTCACATACCTGGCCAATAAATGTGATTCTGATTCTGATTCTGATTTGGCGACTGGCGCTGTACGGCGGGCTCTGGGTCCACTGGACACTTGTGTCTGCTGGCTGCAGCTTGCGTGGATGTATGCCGGGTGGTCGCAGGACTAACATACTGCAGCTTACATACTATCAGGAAGTGCGAAACTGGCCACTGTGTCAATTCACGCACGCAGCCCTTATAGGTACAGCCAGTTAACCGTCGTTCTAGTTTCCAAAGTCGCAGGAAGCTGCAATATAAGGGGGGGGGGCGCCAGAGATCGCAGTTTTGTCTGCACTGAGGTTACCAAAATTATATTTTTACACATTAAATTCATAATATCACAATGTCTGAGAAAAGTTGTGTGTGTGTGTAGAAGAGTATTAGAACAAAACCTACAACCGCTGTATATACAGTGTATATTTTTGTAATAATGCGTCTATGGGGTAGGATTTGGGGTTGTGGGGCCTGGCTTGTCTTGGACACAGGCAAAGGGGGCCTCAAGGAAAAAAGGCAGGGAACCATTGATATAGAGGATACTACGATCTCTCTGCTTTGGCAGATCGTCTTCACAATCTCATATCGTCGTATCGCCCACCCCTACTTATAGCTGTGGATCATTCTTTCATACTGCTACGGTGGAATTTTTATTCCACTCAGCTTTGCAAAATTGTTTTAACTCAGTAACACTGGAATACGCATGAATGGCCTGTTTATGATCTTGTCACAGCATCTCATTGGAGCCAGATCACAGACTGAAGACCCCTACAGAATTGTCTGGTAAAGAGCAGAAGTTACAGAACAGTCAGTTATGATTGCACTATCATTGTCATGTTTGAAAACTGGCATGATGCTGTATTCCAGAAATGTCGCGTTCAACTCATTAGTTCACTGAACATAATTTCAAAATTCTTAGGTGTTGCTTATTGTTAAATGTGAAATAAGTGTTTATGTTCCTTGCAGGTTTTCACTTTGCAGCTCTTTAATGGATGCATACACGGTTCTAGACGGGGGTCAGCGTGGGCCAGGGACTCGGTAGAATTGCTCCTGGTACCTGTTATGGCCCCTGCATTGAACAGACAATTATTTAAATATTAATTTCTTGTCACAACGCGACGTGTGTTCTAGACGGACTGCTTAAAGCGCTACACGCACGCGAGTGCACATGGAAAGGCTTTATGGGATTTTGAGACCACCATATGTGAATTTTTTTCTTTTTATTTTCCCCACTTACTACAGTAAGATGGTGACAGTGTGATTTAAAAAGTGTGATTTCATGCTGTGAAAAAAGAACTGTAATGAAAACAAATGAAAAGCTAAATATAAAATAAAATATAAAAAAATTATATATTTACCTGTTTTGCCATTATATGTGCCCCCTTAAAACACACTGGCCCCACATTGGCCCCCCTGGTAATTTTGGTCTAGAACCGCGACTGAATGGATGTGCTCAATCTAACGGATTCCCAGTATTACTTGGTTAATTGGTGGGGCCATTACTTTTAACTGGTGGGGCCATTACTTTTCCCACTGGGGCTGTTGGTGCTGAGTATCTTTCTTCCTTCAATAAATTAATGGACCATTTAAAAACCTGTATTATGTTTTTATTCAGATTGTCAAAATCATTTTTGACATATATGCAAAAAAATAAGAAACAAAGAGGGGGCAAATACTTTTTGCAGCACTTTGTTTTAGTAACTAAAGAATCGTTTGACAATATTTCAAAAAAATAGGTTATATTATTATGAGCTACAAACTCTCAGACTGTTGTCATAAACAGAAAAGAAGGGCTTTTGTAGGGCAAACATCTTACGAGTCAAAATGGGAGCAGTTTAAATCCACCAGACATTTAATTTTCTCCATCCAATAACCCAGTTCCTTTGTTTTGAGCTAATAATCCCTCTACAGCCCCCAGGACAGGATTTCTGGGCTTTAGGAACTGCTTCTTGAAGGCCACTCTTACACTATATGGACAAAAGTATGGGGACACATTTTATGGACAAAAGTATTTTTTGTCAGGGGTTGGGCTAGACGCCTTACTTCCAGTGAAGGGCAAACATAATACTTCAGCATACCATAACATTTTGGACAACGCCATGCTTCCAACTTTGTGGAGACAGTTTGGGGAAGAACCTTTTCTATTACAGCAGACTCCAAAATTAAGTAATTAAAGTCCCTGTTAATTTAATAGTGAGGCTTGTGTGTGTCCCAATACTTTTGTCCATATAGTGTATGTTACTGTACATTATCTGAACTCAATCTCCTAAAAAGATTAAAATCCTAAAAAATCTCCTGTGGCCCTGATATGTTGAGATACACACTTACACGTTTTCATGGATTGATTTATTCCCAGGTTAATGTATCCCTCAAGTTAATATAAAAAAAAATCAAATTAGCATAGCATTAGCTTACAAATAAATAGTTCGGCTGACAGAGCAAGACAAATAAATTACTGGAATCTATTGTTTTACACAACCAATGATGTCAGTACAAAGATACCCTGAACGTAAGATCAGATCTTGTATCTAATTGAGCTTTTCATATAAACAAAAATAGTCTAGTAAAGGCTAGCTTGTAGCTACAGTTTCTGAAGGAATGCATGCACAGCGTTACTACTGCGGCTACTGCATAGCAGTGTTCAAATACCCAGTGGGGGGATGTGTTCAGACACTTTTTAAATTTAATATACTTCCAGTGCATGTGTCCACTTCAAACTTACATGAATAACATCATTTGTTGCACAACTTTGATGAACAAAAACCAGTATTCACTATTACATTAAACTGCACTTTATCACAAAACCATTGTAGCTAATTGCAGCTTCCAGACGTCTGTGGTAAAGAGTAATTCACTTTTTGAAGCATTGTGGTTTATATTTGGCACATTTCTCGAAGCGAACTATCTTTTCCCTCCAAAAGATACAAGGATATCTTTGTTGGGATCACAATATACATTTCCCTTGCAATTCAAGTCAAGAGAACACCTTCACCCTTTTTTAGAAACCAAGCTTGATTCTCCATATTATGACTTCCCTACCTCACTGTGGGTAATGTGTTCGTGGGATCATTTCCTTCTTCCTCCAACTTGATAAGCTGATTTTTTTTGTTTTTATTTTCTATATTTATACTCATGAATACTTTTTGGTATCACTTTACCCTAGGATTCTCCTTGTACAGTAGTTATTTTTTTATTAATGGCTATTACTTAGGCAATAACCTCCTTAAAATCTCAGTTAAATAAAAAGGGCAACAGTGGCCCATTGCTTTTCAAACAGTGTGCTCACCCCATCTATACTTTTAAAGCTGTGTTACAGCTGCTTATTATTGATTTAATGTGTTCATAAACTAATCATTAATTAACTTGTTTTAAACCTAAGTAGCGTTATTGTACAGTGGGGTTCCTTATATTAATATACACTAAATGAACAAAAGTATTGGGACACACATGTTTTCAGGGTTTGGACTTCTTCCAGTGAAGGGTAATCATTCTTACAGAAACACTCCAGAGAAACTCCAAAATCTTGTGGAAAGCCTTCTAAGAAGACTGGAAGCTGGTATGGATGCAAAGAGGGGACCAACTCCATAAAATCTATGTATTTGAATACAATGTCATTAAAGTTCCTGTTGCTGGTCCAGCGTCCCAATACTTTTGACAATGTATTAGTGTACAGTAAAATTGTCAAACACTGTTGTGTGTAAATTTCACATATGTACTGGAAGTATAAGAAAATACTACACCCTGAATACTTCCCTCACTGTATGCTCCCTATGTCCTAATCTCACAATAGTGTGTTTTACTGATGTTGCTGAATGTCCATTAAAAATGGCTTGAAGTCATTCAGCCCTCTGCTTTTTTGTATCATTTAGCAATACAAGAAATTAAGCCAAGTTGTACATCTATTAGCAGAGATTCCTCTTTCTTTCCAAATGTACAGGCCTGGCATATCATTCCTCCATGGTCACTGTATGACGCAGCGCTCATAGGACTGCTCCTCACTCGTGCTCTTGTTCAGGGTGGGGGGCTTCTTCTTGCCCTTGCATGGAACAGCTGAGCCGTGCTCTATGATGTGCTGCAGCACCTCCTTGCTCTCACTAGAGGGCAGGTTGTAGAAGAAGTACTGAGGAGCCATCTGGATGAACCTGTTCATGACACAAGAACACAATGTAAAAATCGGACCATTTCAAGATATAATACAAATATGACCGTGCTTTTTCTATTGTCTAAAAAGATCCTTTCTCAACAGCGTTTCAAAATTCCACTACTGGAACCTGCTTGCAGCAGATTTGTGCACTATTTTTCTGCAGCTGCAACTCACCATTAAGGGTCTATTATGAATGAATACTGTCTTACACTGTTTATACTGGTTATATGGTCTATACTGTTTGCACAGTGCACTACTACATTGCACATTGTTTAAATGATTGCACATTTTACACACACACACACACACACACACACACACACACACACACACATATATATATATATATATACATAAAGAGAGCTGCCCACACACTAATTTATACTTAATTCGCACTATTATTCATCTATTGCACTATATGTACACTGTAGAACCTAAGCTTCGCCAGGTCATCTCTCTGTATTCTTGTCTATGGTTGAGATGACAGTAAGGTTCACTTTGACTTTGAAAGTTGAAAGTTTACCAGGCCTAGAAAACACTAAAATGTGCAGGAAAATGCCATGACCAACACTGAAAACTACTGTGTACTGAAACCCTGAACAATGACTCCAGTGCCACTAATACAGAAGTGAGATGCACAACGCTACAAAAGGGACACAAAAGAGATTACTAGTTTATATTTTAGACCTTTTTGACCCACTTTTCTAACAATACAGAAAATCCATTTCCCTCTCTCTCTCTCTCTCCAAACATTAGTTCCACATATTAAGCCAGCAGCCTGTGTGTAAGCAGGGTGATATTCACAAGCCTAAGCCTCTTTCCCGCTAACAGTGCTGTGGTAGGATGTTACATATTTCCCCCGTATCAAACAGCCTTGCCTGATAAGCCGCTGCAGATGGCATGGAGTGCTCACTTAATGGATTCAGTTTGGCTCTCTACTGTGGAACAGCCATTAACCCTCCAAATCCTGCATGACTGAAAACCAATTCAACTGTAGCACACGCGTGGCTGTCATTGCTAAACTGCGCATGGAACAAATGGATCTGGAACAGATAGGCAGTTTGATTTGTGTGATTTAATTGTTTTCTCCCTAGCAACAAGGTAAAAATAGATGCTCTTAAAAATTCAGAGTAGGTAAAATAGCCAGTGATACAGTCCAGCCAGAATGGACACATTAGCCTATATTCATTCAAAGAGTGATTGTTATTAAAGGAATGCTCCAGTGTTTTACAGTGTATCTCTATGTATCTGATCTGTGGGATATGACTTGTTACCACAGGCAATCAATTTGTCTGTACTGACTTGAAACAGACAAGCATAGTCAATGAGATTTTTGTTTATTTCTAATTACAGGTTGAGTATCATTAGTGGTAGTCGATTGTACACATTTCCACAGTGACAGGGTCTTTGGTGGTGGTGGTGGGGGTACAGGGGGTATGGAAGCATACTGGGATATTAATTACAAGAAGTAGCATATCTGATTATAATAATGTATGGAAAAATTTACAAAACGCACTCATAACTTGGTGATGGGGAAAAGCGTAGCCATGAAAATCTGTATTTGGTCTGCAAGAATGTTTAGGTCAAAATAACATCCATGTGAATGTCAGGACCCGAGGCTTCCCAGCAGAACACTGGCCAGAGCATCACACTGCCTTTTTGTCCTTCGTCCAACACAGCAACTGTTCACTTGCTGTCTAATATATCCGACTGTTGACAGGTGCCATAACGAGATTATGTACATCGACCGTCACTGGATTAAATGTATGTAGGTTCAAACGGTTGTAAGGTTGTGGAGTCTTCTTAAATCTAATCCATGCCACGCTGTTCTTGATGGATCTACCTGCATGAAGGTGTGTGTGTGTATATGACTACTACAACTACTGTCATAGTCACTATTACTATTACCATTCTTATTATCATTAATTGTCATTGTTAATAGTTATATTATATCTAGTATTATTACTGTTGTCATTGATGCTGTTATTGACTGGCTACAGAACCAGGCAAGGCTGATGGTACTCTGTTGTGTTTTGCCTTTTAACACAAATAAAAACTGTTGATCACGAAAGTCCAGCGCCCAGCACGCTGATTTCCCACAAAACTCAAAACTGGAGTATTCCTGGAATAACCAAGCCTAAAGCTTCGGAAGGTGGACTTACTCGTGTGCTGAAATCTCGGTTGCGGTTTTGATGCAGTTATTCTCAGACAGCGTGTGTTCGTGGTAAAGGACCCACTCTGGAAGTTTCCTCTTGGGGGACTCTGGTCCATATCCAGACAGAGGGTGAATCTGAGCCACATGCTTGTGGGTAAGTATGAAGTAATTCCCAGTCCCGTCGATGTCCCTGGCTACCTGGATATTGGAAAAGTAACCAGATGCACTTTAATGACGCCCAAGGTGCTACATGAGTGCCACAGTAAGAAAACACAAACTGCAGAACGAATCGCAGAGCGCAGAATTTATAATATTGAGTAAGCCTTCAATTTGGCTGTGGGATACCGGTTATTGTTTGGCTACAATGTTTGAGTTGTTTTAATTAGTTTGAGCAGCGAAAAGAAGCCAATGTGGAGTCTGATTGCAGAAAAATATCAAAATTGCACCTCCAAGAGACTCTTGATGGAATGCGCACAAGCATCTGAATACTGCACCCTTAAATGAAACAATGCTATTTAGGATGCATATCCCTGACTGCTCAATGATGTGATTATAACAAGGAAATATGAAATAAGTCAAACATTCTGTAGATTTCTCCACATTTATTTATGATTCAATTCATTTGGTATGACTTAGGACTCTATTATACAATGGCATAAAGAAATGTGCTCATCTGTTTACAAAATAGTGGAATATGGACAATGCACTCCTTTTTTTTTATTATAACTGATTCCAAAATTGATGCAGCTGGCTCTCCGCCTTTACATCAGTGAATAATAACACTTCAGTGGATTTTTACACTCATAAACTCTACATAAAATAAGTAAATGTTTGTAGATTATATGAAATGCTGCAAGTTTGGGTGAGGTCTCAGGTTGGAAGCCCAGACAAGCTCAATAACCTTGGCCTCAATCACAATACAGATCAAAATGCTCATATAGTTCGTTTAGAAACTACAACTCAGCATCCAAACATCTGGTTCTATTAAAATCACCCAGGTTTCTCTCTCAGCCTTGAGATTCTTGTTGATTACTGTTATTACTGAACCTTCTTGAGCTTCACTGTGCATGTTATTTCTTCCATGTCTCCTCTAGGAACCACATATCACCCTCAGCTGAGGTTCCGAAAGGAAGCCCCTTCTACCTGGACTGGAAAACTACTCAGTAACTCTTCAACCTCATCTTCAGAAGACTTTCCTGGCATAAATAAACCAATACTGAACCAATACTGATGTTTGTTCCTTGCTCTGAAATAATCAAAGTGACCTGTGATATTTTCAAACTGTTGTAAGGTTGTGGAGTCCATGCCACGCTGTTCTTGATGGATCTACCTGCATGAAGAATCCAGCCAGCAGGGCACGTTTGATGTTCAGTGTGTTGGTCTTGGAGCCGAAAGCAGGTGAGGACACGGGTAGCTCTATCCGCTTCAGGGTCTCAGTAAGCTCTTCTCGAACCGCATCGGCTGTCTGTAGAGCAGTCAGACTGAGGAAATGATCATCACACCATCGTTCCACGCTGGAATCTGAGCAAAAACAGGCTGGTTTCAGTTCAAAAATCCTTCAGTGGATTATATGATGCCTGTATTGTTCTGATACATAGTATACAGTTGAGTGTATAGGACTCCTAATATATTACCCCATGCTCATTCGCAAATTACTATGCATGTTAACAATTAGCCCATCAGATCACTGTAGCCCAGCGGGGTCAAGCTCCGGTCCTGGACGGCGGGTGTGAAGCACAGTTTGATGGATCTCCTCCTCAAAAACATTCACTAAACCTGACAATTACCTGGAGAGGTGTACTAAGTGTTTCTGAACAGGAAAATCACCAAAATGTGCTGGACCACGGCCCTCCAGGACTGGAGCTTGACACGCCTGCTGTAGCCCATCTGATGCCCCGCCACTCATCAGCCCCCTCTTCCCCGACAATTCAGGGGGACCACTAAACAATGCTGCTGTGTCTGATACACATACAATGCCAAACATGCGAACAAGCCACTGCCATGTTTGTGTCACAGCAAATAATATTTTGTCAGTGGTGGATAACGCTCTATAGTAACTAACAAAAGATTTATTTGCAAGCAAAGTAAAACTCTTTATATAAACAGTGACAACTGTTTTTCCCATTGCATTGTTCTGTATTGCTTGTATTGTGCTTTATTGACTCACATGAGCTGTACTGGCTGTGTTTGAACGCGTTGTAAACATTGATGAGGGTAAAGTGGTCACCCTCAGCATGATGGAAGCTCTGCTGGCAATCCAGAGCCTCCTGTTTAAACTCCACAGGAGGCGCCAAGAAACAACTTGGAGCTAAGGGTGAAGCAAAGAGAAGTCAGTGGGTTCACACACACACACACACACTAATGAATGATGGATAAGAAATTATCTTCCAACATTACCTTTTTAGAATTCTAAGGTTTTGGTTCCAACTGTCTTTCTATGTGTTAACATTTGTTTACATTTTGTTCTTATTTTATTTTTTTGATATCAATTGTAATCCCCTTGCCCTATAAAATTTCAGTGTGAACAGACCAATGGAAATGGTCCAGTATCGCTGTTTACACATTACACACGTTTTGCATATGTTGCCAATTTAGAGGCTTTACACAAACATAAGTTAATGTGACATGCAACATAATAAATAATCATATAAAATGTTGAAATCTGTGTTTGAGCAAAATGTGAGTTGAATAATATTAGTATGATATTGAGTCCACATTAGCATCTCAACTTATGGCTGCACAAAACATGTGTAAAACATGGGTAAAAGTACACCGATAGCCAAACGGTGTAATAGTGATAGTAATGACTAAAATGTTTACATGCAAACTACACGGATTTGTCTGAAACTGTAAAGCTGGGACTCCACCTTCCTACAGTAAAGCCTGATAATAATACACACACATATGAGTGCATTATGGGTGATCCCCTAATGACCCCCCTAAACACAGTAAACAATAAACTATTATTATATTAGTATTTATGTGTTAGTAGATATAATTGTTTATCATAATACATTGTTATTTTTCTGCCTGCTGGGGTACTTTACTTGTACATTACCTATTCTAGAGCATTGTAGAGTCTTGGACACCAATACAAAAAGGCAAGCACTTAAAATAATGCATCTTGTAATGAATAGAGCATAGTTTTAGACATAGACAGATGGCCGTTAGAATGAATGTAATTACCTGTTAACATGGCAACAATGGTGAGCACCTCATTCACGCAGTCAAACTCGCAGGAAGCCAGCAGAGTCTTAGCCATCTGAGGCTCCAGGGGAAATTCAGACATTATTATTCCAATCTCTGACAGATTTCCATCATCATCCAGAGCTGCTAGGTAGTCCAGCTCTTCTAAAGCCTGCATGAGGCCCTCGGGATCTGTAAGTGGGTAATGAAAATCTGATTTGTCAAGCCTTATCTCAAACTCCTACACAATGTAGTAACTCTGCTGTCTTTCACAACTGAGTTATTTCAAAACAACATGGGGACGATGCGCTTGAAGACATGGTTGGTGCAAACAAATGCCTGTATTATTATGCACGGTGCTCCCACTACAGGCATTACACCACACTAAAGCTTTCAGGCATTTTAACAAAAGCATCCCCTGTGTTTTCTTCAGTCCATCATTATTGCACGCTCTTTTTGAACAGGCATTTCCCTGTCCCTGCCCCTGTTAATGATGTTTTTGCCCCAGTGGATGGTTTCTGGAGCTCCAGGCAGCCAGAAGCAGGTCATCCCTGGAACAAAGAGCCCAGTTACAGTGCTGTCGGCTCAGCTAAAGCACGGCTCGACACCCCCTAATGCGGCCAGAGCCCAGCAAAGAGGCCATCTGTAGCAGATCTGCGGGCCAAGAGGAACCTGGCTGACCCTGGCCAGCGCATGCCGAGGGAAGAGAGGAGCTTATTTCTCCCAAAGTCTGTCAGACGGGACCTGCATGTGTGTTCGGTGAGTAAATACCATGTGACCTGTGTCCAGCATTCTTCAGACTAATGCCTGACATGCTGACAGGCTGAAAGTAATGTTCCATCCGGTGCACCTGCGATTATAAGAACTAGTCCTCAAAACAGGTGAACCATGAAAAGAGTGCTTGGAGTGTTGCTAGTGAAATAAAGACTTCTGCACCTTGAGTACAGTACTATGAAAAGTTTTGGAAAATTGAATTTTAAATATGTGGATATTTGATGGGAATTCTTGAATACACACTGTCTTTCAAAAGTCTGAAATCAGTGGTTTTAATTGATCACTGAAGATTTAAATGAATGAAATGAATTACTAAATAATAAACAATAACTTCACGAAGTGCAGCCTACAAGCCTGCTTCTATTCAAAACTTTTAAATGTGTCAAATATTATAAAAACAGTTTGGCAACAGTCATGTATATAAAATAATTTTAATATGTTAATAATTATATAAAAAATATCTAATTTAATGTTTTAATTACACATCTAAATGGCTTTTGATGTGTAGTTTGTAACAGTTAAATATACATAGTGGAAATTATTACATTTGAAATACTACTATGAATAATTATAATTAGGGGCGTTGAATTAATGGATCATTTCAATCAATAAATCACAGAAAAAATAATCCGATAAATAAACAGCGCTGATTAATCACACCATGTGGGTCCAGTATTCTGTCGAAACATGCTCTTGTGCCCTTCTGCGCATGCGCAGTTCCACAGTCTTGGGATCTGATGCCACACCCATAAATCTGTGCTAGCTTGTGACACTGGCAGTGGGATAAACTTCAGTAGAGCATTTTTCCCACAGGGTAGCATGAATGATCAGAACATCCTGCTTCACGTTAGCATTACTCTGTTAGAACCTGACTTTATAAACCGGCTCTATGCCACTATAAATCTATCTAGGCTCTTCTCATATGAATAAAATAGATTTTTCTCAGATTATGCATATTATTTGCATATTTCTCATCATTATCAGTGCAAAACCGACTGTACAAAAAGGCAGTATTTCTCGACAGGGTAGCAGTTGATTTGACTGTTGATTTGCGCTACGGTAGCATTATTCGACAAGGCAGCATGATTCAGCAGAACACTTGTACTTGTATGTACATTGTCTCAAACGGCACCTTATAGATGCACTTAGTTCTATCATTGTTCTTGCTGAAGCATTTTTTTTACCTCAGTATTAGAGCCTGACCAATTTATCGGCAGGCCGATATTATCGGCCGATATTAGGCATTTTCCAAACTATCGGTATCTGCATTTATAATGGCGGGATAAATGAATATTTCAAAAATAAAATAAAAACGGACGAAACACCCTTCAACCATTTCATGAGTGTTGCCGTTGTATAGTTTGTCCACCAGAGGGCACTCTACACCGTCCCTGTTGGCAACACTCGTGTATAA
>JBBPDB010000001.1:36492456-36512372 GCA_037974465.1 Brachypetersius altus
TGGAAACGGCAGTTCTCGCTACTCGCTTGTCATTGGTCAGCTGTCAGAAAGGCGCTTGACGTGGGGATTTTTTTTTTTCCAGAAAAGTTGAACTTTTTTCAGCTTGAAAAGGCGCTCTGAGCCGCAGAAAAAGACGCCGGTGGTGGCGTTTAAAAAAGCGCTCAGGACGTTTTTGAAAAAACGGTTTGCTCCACAGGGTTATAATGTAACACAGACGCTGGCAGTTTGGAAAAAAAAAAAAACGCCAAGTGTGAGAACATAGCCTAAGAATTACCAGCTGAACAGAACATTTAATTCACATCAAAACCTTATAACTGCACTGTTAGTTTGGGTTTTTTGTGTTTAGGTTGTATAAAGTTAAATAAAAATATTAAATTAACATACAAATGAATTACAACATCATACGAGTTAAGAGCACTTGTCAGAATTCTACGGTAAAGTTACAATTTTGGAGGCGCAAGGTTATCATCATATGAGGTTTTGTTCCGACAGCGCGGTTTCGGCTGCTTACCAAAAAGTGCCATTAGAGACTGAAGGGCAAAGTGCATGGTGCGACGGCTGGCCTGCTTCCCTGTCTTCAAAATAACCTCTTCCTGTCCCACCTCACATAGATCAAAACCTGGTTTGGGAAAGGGGTGATACACAAGATGTTAACTAAATAGTCACTCTTTAAAACCAGCTACTTACATTTTATCTTCAAATGGAAACTTTAATACAATATCAATGGAAAACTGACTCACCCAGGGCAGCAAGAAACTCGTGGCAGCCTGGCAGTCGCCACAACTGGACGCTTATGGATACCTGGATAGGTAACAAGGAAAAATCCTGCTCCTTCTCCCCTGACTGCAGTTGGATCAGGACTTGATGAAGCTATATGAGATAAGATGGCAATGGAAAAATGAAAAACAGGAAGAGTTTAATCACTTTTTTAAAGCTGAAACACATCACTTAAATGTCCTTTCTCTCTGTACAGTAACTCATATAATATTGCTTTACTGAGCACATTTTTTTTTAAGAATTTCAAGTGGCCTCTCAGTCCCACTCTCATATTAAACACTGTAATTGTGCGTTTGCTCTGTTATGTTCCGTGTAACTAACTGCACATTATCTGCAGACACTTTTTTAAAATGCTGCAAAGTGGTACAGAATACACATCGAAAGAGAACTAAATTAAAAGCATTGTCTAATTTTTTTCTTACATTATGTCAGCGCTGACCTTTCAACCCTACCTACGCACTGATGTAGTCTGAGGCTTAGATTACGAGGTCACAAGACTCCGAGAGAAGGTGAGTTATGCAATGCAAAAAACCACAGTATGAAGAATCAACTGATTCCTTTAAACAACACTTTTCACCTTTTGACTGAAAAATGACAGCTAGGGCTGAGCGATTTGGCCGAAAATCTAAATCTCGATTAGTTGAACATTTTAACTCGATTACGATTAATGAACGATTATTTTATTTATTTTTAATTTTTTTGTCCTCATAGTTCACTGACAGGTTGCTCAGTTGTCTCAGTGTTTGAGTTCTCCGTGCTCAACATGTCGGCGGAATAACGTAACATAACGGAGCGGGGTCACGTGACTCCACACGCGGTAGTGCTTTTAAAGGGAAAGAAATCGAAATAATCAACCTGGAAAAATTTGATCAATTATAGGTTCTGAATGTCAATTTCGATTACTTTTCGATTAATCGCCCAGCCCTAATCTGAGATTACTTAGCAACGTAGGAGGAGAGATTGATGCTGCACCAGTTAAGTAGGTTCGAAAACTACAGAAAGAAGCTTCAGAAATGAAGAATATTGTTGGACAATAGACTTCATTTTTGCATAGGATAGAGGTATCCATTCTTCATTCCTGGAGAATTCAGATCCAGCATACCTCTGATATTCTGAAACCTTCATTAGTAGTAGTAGTTTATTTGTCCCAAATTGGGCAATTGTTTTTGCAGTGGTAGCACACACATTCACACACATTTCCACAAACATTTCATGACACAACTTTAAAAAATAGTAAGATAGATTGACAAGTAGAATAAAATAAATGCATAAATACATATATAGTCACAATAGAAAATTTTTATCTCGATTTTCTGATGGAGTTCAGTAACTGGACAGCAGATGGTACAAAAGGGTGTTTATATCTATTGGTTCTGACTAGAGGATATTTAAAACGGGAGCCAGAGGGCAAGGCCTGGAACTGACAGTGCAGGGGATGATTGTGATTTGGCACAATACATTGAGTCTTCTTGACCACCTGTTTCTCAGACAGTGCAGACATACCATTCAGTTGCACACCAGTAACACTGCTGTACACCTTGATAACCTTAGATATGGCATGTTTCTGTTTCACACCGAGCAAAGCATACCAACAAACAGCTGAGAAGGTGAGTCTCGGCTCAAGGATCTGTAGAAGAGAGTCGTTAATGACTTATCCACATTAAACTTTACCAACTTCCTAAGGCAGTAGAGGCGTTGTCCTCTTTTACAAAGCATTTCTGTGTTACAACGTAAATTATTATTAAATATAGTACCAAAGTACTTATGCTGCTGAACTACTTCAATATCCTGCCCATCAATTAGTCTTAGTGAGGTTACAGGGATCAGGGGTGAAATATCCATCTCCAGGGCCAGGTCTTCACTTAATTGTGTAGTAATGTCACAGTGAGTAATATTTCTGATCAACTTTCAATTCTTGTTTTCCAGTGTGAGGTATTTATTCAGAGCCATGGCCGGACACTGGCAAGGATTCTCAGCAAAAAGGAAGAAGCTGTAAAGGAATGCCAGGTAATTTAATACATTTACTGAAGCGATTAATTCCACTGAATGCTGTTGCAGTTCTGAACCAAATTATTTTAATTTGTACATATTCTGATTCGAAGATGGGGCACTGTACTTCAAAGTACTGAAAAGGTCCTAAAAACTGCAAAAGAAAAAAAAATGTCCTAAAAACTGCATGATAAACTCATGATGTAAAAGATTATAGACTACTATTTAAAAAGTGGAGCCTTTTTGTAGACAGAAGATACATGATAAAGTTAAAGTTAATAAAAAGGCTTTTAAATGTCAGTGAAGGAATTTTTCCACGTATTGTACAGACCTTGGTATATGAAAATGTAACCATGGCAAAACACAAGCATCGCAATTCCTGACAAAACTCGGTTTCTAAAAGAGTGTAAAAAAATCTGTATCTGTAATGCAGAGATATCGATGCAGGTAAATTCACAAAAATGTCGATTGTTTATACACATTGTATCTTAAAAGGTCAATATAAAAAAATTAACAAAAAAGGAATATCGTTTGATATTGAAAACAAAATTTGTTATCATTTGAATCGCTTGCCATTGCAGCAACAAAAGCATAAAAACTACAGAGATGTCATTCTTCATCATTTTTCCAAACTTTGTATATTTTTACTAATTTCTTCTTTTTCCAGGAGTTCTTCTGTATGGGACATGAATAGCGCAGTGGAAAATCCAGCAAAGAATACTTCACCAATTTTTGTTATTGTACTTTTATCTGTTTTGTCAAATGTAGAGAACTCAATTCAAGTCCCTACGCCAATCATGTTACAAAAATTCTTTTTAAAATCGTCTGAAAATTACTTTTTTGTCTCAATATCTAAAAATACTTATTTTACATTATTTCAAAAGAACAGGGTAATTATTTTCCACATTTTGAGGTGTTATTTTGAAAAAAGGTACTAGTTCAAAATTTAAAATGACATTATTTTGACATACTCGGTCAAACGTGACAGGAATGGAGGAAGAATAATTACATTTGGTGATTTTCTCACACACTTCTCCTATAACCTCACGCATGATATAGTGCTTTAGTATTTGAAAATAATTAACATTATCTGCTCAAATCTGTCCAAATTAATGTGACGCACCAAAAGAAGTGACGCAACATGAATCCTTTTTTTTTTTTTTAAAAAGCCTACACCAATCTAACATTTTCTTTACATTTTATTAACATTTTTATGCTTTTAGTCCAAATGAAATGTAGACACACTCAATGGTAATGTAGAACATCTTCAGTATTAGCTTATTTGTATATACCCACAAATCAGCTGCAACAGTATGAGAGTATTCTTAAATCATTTATTAAAAGTTGCCAACAAGACTCAACAAAATTCCCCTTTCAGTTTGGTACATAAATGGTATGGAAGTCAGAACTACTAAAATTTGACTGAAGTGAAAAGGTGGTCCACTGTCTCTGGTGCAGACATGCTCACATTAACCATCAACACACATCATGCCCCTGTATGACTGTGTCCTTTATCTTCAGTCTCTTGTCTCTTCCAGATCTAAAACACAAACAAATTATATTCGTCTTTAAAATGAAGGCAAACATATTCTACACTTTTATTTAAACCGTTGTTTTTTTTTTAATGTACAATCATATTTCATCGCTAATTTCTACTAACCAAAGGTGGACAGTAACGAAGTAGATGTACTTGAGTATCTGTACTTAAGTAGAGTGTTTGAGTATCTGTACTTCACTTGAGTAGTTATGACTTTCACTTAATAATAATAATAATAAATTTTATTTTTAATGCACTTCACTACATTTGAAAGACAAATATCGTACTTTTTACTTCGCTACATTTCTATCAAGGGTCTCGTCACTCGTTACTTTTCATTCTACAAGTGGATGTTTTTTCCTCCTTTTCTAAAATGTGATTGTTTTTTCCCGGCTGACAGCCCATCAGTAATCAAATCGTAACCATCAAATTAAGTTAAATGTCGGTATTGCATTTCTGCAGCACTGGAGGATGGACGGAGACGGAGATTTTCGCACCCATGGCCATATCTTGACACAATGTTTATATTTATAATATGTTTATATTTTCCAAAAGTATTAAAGATTCATTTCGTTTTAAGTGTGTGCTGTTTCTGCCTAAAACAAACTATCATACGGCCTGAAAAACTCGCCTCCGACCTGCGCAAACATACTGAGCAGCTACAAGTGAAAGTTTGCAGTGAAGTTGTCCGAGGTTTTAGACAGTAATCACATTAATGTGCAGAACGGCCTGTGAAATGACTTCGCCCGCCAAGTCCAAGGCAAGGCTCGTCGACTAATGCATTTATAAAGTTAGTGTAAAAACGGAGCTATGACTTGTTTTCTTCGTCGGCTCGGGTTGTGTTTCATTCTGTAACATTTTACCAGTTTCTTATTCTAGAGGTTCTACAGGCGAGTCAGAGGCGAGTCAGAGGCATTAGGGATTGTGTGTGTAGTGCCAAAAATGCAACAATGTGGTGAAAAAAAAAGTACTTTTAATACTTAAGTATTTTTAAAAGCAAGTACTTCAGTACTCTGATACTTGCCCTCAAACCCTGATGTCAGATTCTCGAGATGTTTTGATAGAAAGGAGCCATAAGAAATGGGACCTAAAACTCACTAAGGACGATTAAAGAATAGACTTATATGGCAGGTTTAGAGGGTGATTAATAAAGAACGCTGCAGTAAAATAGAGTTCTATCTCTCTATCATACACTCCTTCACCCACTAGAGTCAGAAAGTTCAGACCTTTTGAAATAAAGGAGCCACAAAAAATAAGACCATAAACTGTAAGAACAGACACACATGGCGGGTTTCGGGGGTTAACTGTTTATATTGTGTAAAATATTAAATACAGCTTTATTAACATATCTTGACATTTAATCCAAAGTTTTGCATGTTTCCACGCTGTGCATAAAAATGAATCACTAACGCCTCCTACTGGCGGTTCACAGGTACTGGCCGGCCATTTAAGGTGGAACGGAATTCACGAATAAGTAGCTGCGAATAAGAAGCCAGCTTCAGCCTCGTGTAAGGGAGAGATGTAACCTGTGCGTGGACAGAACACTGTACACTCTTTATAAATATGTCCAAATGTACAGCAGATGAAAAAATGTGCAAACTGTATAGCTCAGGCAAAAATAACAGCAAAACTCCCGAGAGGGAACTGGAGGAAAAAACTAAATAAAAGTCTGCTGAGAAAGTGAAAGCAAATCCTGAGGTTCCAGTTCTCCATATCTGAACATCCTCAATGGGAAAATATTATCTTCACTGCCCTAATTTACTGCAACTCAGGTTAATGTCTTCTGTCTCTGTTCCTCACAGATAAACACTCTCTGATGTTCCTCTACACCCTCCAGTCTGAAGACTCTTCATCCAGCACCTCTGAGGTCAGTGCAGTGACTCTGCTGGACGACACACAGATCGACTCGTACAGCAGCAGAGACCGGATCAGGACTCGTAAACAGGACTGGCTGGAGAAGATCCCGGAGAGACGCTGGAAAGAAGGCACTGAGAAGCTGCAGTATGATGAGCGGTGGTTAAACGATGTCCTCCACAGACTGGTGAAGCCTTTCTTTGGATACAGTGAGTCAGGTGAGGAAGGTTGAGTAGATTTACGTGTTTTAAAAGTTAACAGTGAAGGGGCCTCGAAACTGTTCCACAGTTTAGGCGCCACGACAGAAAAAGCCCTGTCCCCTCTGAGCTTCCTCCTGGATCTAGGAACTTCCAGGAGCAGCTGGTCTGACCTGAGAGACCGACAGGGTGTGTAGGGATGAAGAAGCTCAGAGAGGAAGGGCGGGGCAAGATTACGAAGGCATTTAAAAACAAACATAAGAATTTTAAAATCAACTCTAAAAGACATAGGCAGCCAGTGCAGTGAGACCAGCACAGGGGTTATATGCTCTCTGTTACGAGATCCTGTTAACAGTCTCGCAGCGGCATTTTGGACCATCTGCAGGTCTAACCCCCACAGAAAGTGAGTTACAGTAGTCTAGGCGAGAGGTAATAAAAGCATGGATCACTGTATCCAAGTGCTGCCTAGAAAGGAATGATTTTACTCTTGCCTGTTGCCTTAAATGATAAAAACTGGACTTCACCACCGCTCTAACTTGGCTGTCCAATTTAAAATCATTGTCAAACTTAAAACCAAGGTCAGTAATAACAGGTTTAAAATAAACTTCCAAGGGTCCCAACTGAACAGAAGAGGACTCACATGGACCACTGGGTCCAAACACCAACCCCTCTGTTTTCTTTTCGCTAAAATTTAAAAAGTTTAAAGCCAACCAAGCTTTTATATCATCTAAGCATGTTAAAAGATGTTTAATAGAGATACCTCTATTAATAGAGTCCTTCTGCTTCAGTGGGAAATAGATTTGGCAGTCATCTACGTAACAATGAAAAGAGATCCCATGCTTTCTAAGGATGGAACCTAGGGGCAATAAATACAATAAAAACAGCAGTGGCCCTAAAATTGAACCCTGTGGGACGCCGCATGACAACGAAGCAGAAGGTGATTCGGAACCAAAAAACGGACAGAAAAAGTTCTATTTGTCAAATAAGACTTGAACCAGCTTAGTGCAGTGCCACCAATACCTACTAGATCACTTAATCGGGATATTAAAATATTGTGGTCCACTGTGTCAAAGGCAGCTGTTAGGTCAAGCAAGACAAGAACAACGTGGTTACCGGAATCACATGCCAAAAGGATGTCATTAACCACTCTTAATAATGCAGATTCTGTGCTATGAAGGGTTTTAAAACCTGATTGAAAAACCTCAAAGATGCCATTTTCATCTAGAACATGTCTTAGTTGGTGAGAAACAATTTCCTCTAAAGCTTTGGAAAGAAAAGGCAGCTTGGAAATAGACCTATAATTAGCTAACACTGTGTGATCAAGGCCACGTTTCTTAAGCAATGGCTGCACTACTGCATGTTTGAACTTTGCAGGAACCACACCCGAGGACAGACTGCTATTGATAATGTCAAAGACAGACTGCCCTATACTAGGAAAAATGTCGTTAAAAAATCGTGGAGGAAAAGGATCCTGGGGGGAACCTGCGGGCTTAATATAGCTAACCACATCCCTTAAAGTGGAGAGAGAGACAAGCTAAAACTGAGTAAAAACAGCAGTGCAAGAAACAGAAACAGAGAGATCAGATTTAGGAGCTGTGATAAGAGCTCTGGTGGTGACAGCCTGTTCTATACAAAAGCTCAGAAAATTATTGCACGTATCAGGGGAAACTTCAAAACAGACATGTGATGGTGTATTAAGAACAGAGTCAATGGTCTGCAATAACACACGTGGATTATGGCAGTTGGTAGAAATAGTATTTGCAAAGTAGTAACAGTGTTCTGGTAGCAATGCCAGCAGTCTTTTAGAATGACACTTGCAGTTTATCCTTTTTCCATCTGCGTTCTGCTCAATGACAGTCCCTCTTTACAGCACGAGTGTGGTCATTAAACCAGGGTTCAGGTTTAGCTTTAGGCTGCCTTTAATGGAGCCACAGAGTCCATGATGGTTTGACAGCAGGAATGAAACTGTCAAACCATCAGAGGAGTCAGAAGGAGTGCAGAGCTGATTGAAAGCAGCAGAAAACTGTACGGCAGTGGAAGGGTTAATAAATCAGAGAAGTCGTTTATGAAGTTCTTATTGTATTTCGGCGGACGATAAATGACAGCGCAGAAAACCAGGTTTGTGCGACTCACCTCAAACGAGGTAAGTTCAAAACTGGAAAAGGAGGGCTGTATGAAGCACTGCTTACATTTATAATCCTTTTTATAAATAGTCGCTGTGCCTCCACCTCTGCCTGACGCCCGTGGCAAGTTAAAATAGCAACAATCCACTGGTAAAAGTTCAGATAAAACCCTGGTCTCACCAGCACTCACCCACGTCTCAGTCACACACAGAAAATCCAGATCAAAGGAGCTGAAAAAATCCCGAAGAACAAAAGTTTTGTTCAAAATCGATCTGGCGTTCACTAGTCCAAATCTGGCCGTAGCTTGAGTTGGAGCACGGGCTTCAGCGGTCTCAGGTTTTGATGTTCACGGCGGAGGTTTAGCCGGGGAGGGCATGGGCAGCGAGGCCGAAGAGCGCCATCAAAGCCGACCACAGGCACCAAGCAGGCATCAACCGGATCCAGGAAACGCCAAGACACAGACAATCCCGGGAACAATTTCTGCGCAGGCCGGGAAACAGCAGGGAAGTTTCTAAGGGAAACCTTCAGCTTCACCAGCCATCCACTTCGTTTACCCCGGTGGCGATGTCGCTTTCGCCGGGAGCCCGATAAAGGTAATCCGGAATTTCCGATACAACTGGGGGCACAGGTTGCTGCCCACCGGCTCCAAAAGCCACAATATTTTGGACCAAAAGTTGGAGGTCCAGTAGAGTCTGGTTATCATACCTCAGTAGAGACTTTGTTTTGTGAAAAACACAGGTCAAAACTAAAATAAATAAAAACAAACTTGGGAGCAACAGACGAGCAGCCACACACACCGACGGTGTTCAAACCACTGCAAACTCAACTCACATTTTTGACCACTTGTCCATTTTTCATACTGGGTTCTAAAATACATCCACAGTCTGAAGAGCTGCATGAAGTTATATTCTGTAGAGTTGAAAGCCATTTTGAGTGAGTATTGTTAATCAAAACACTAAACACTCAAGAGAAAAATATTTAATGTGTCATTAAATGCAAGAATGTGCTAAAACATAAAGGCATGTTTAGCAAAGTTCTCTGAAGAACAGTGTTTGACATTCTCCACCACTTGCCGTGCTCATGGTGAGCAGACCTCTGTTCAGACGCCAGCATACCTGCTGAGCGTATGGCACCCTTTTTTTTTAGCAGAAAGGAGTGAGAACCGATTTAAACAGTGTTTAGCGAGGCTTCACTGGAGAACTGATTGCGGAAAGCAAATCAGCAAGAAATATAGAGGTGTATAGGCCCTCTGCGGTGGCAAAACCCTGGAAATGTTCCTTGGGGTCCACCTAGGCATGAGGTCCACTTGGCTCCCTGGGTCTTGTACAGGAATGCGAATGCTTTCTCTCTCTCTCTCCCTCTCTCTCACCCACACGCTGCTGAGTATTATTTCAGCTGAGGTAGAGCACTGCCCGAATGTTCCTGGAAGAGCTTGAGAGTTCCGCTCGATGATGTTAGCTTTAAAGCCCTTTTAACCAAGCCGACACTCCAGCTATGCTAATCAAATTACCCTCTGGGAGGTGTCAGAACCACGCAGCCTTCCAGGTCACGCCATCATCACTTCTGGTATCATAACACGCTCAGGCATGCATGCTCCCCCCACACACAAAGACTCACTTCTAATTTGACACACATTTCCACACAGCAGTCCACATTTATCACCTCTGTTAGCGCAAGCTGCCCGGCAGTTCCTCTGAGGTGAACCACAGGCCCTGTATTCAAAGGCCATTTCTACATCAGGACCTTTTGTGAAATCCCCATTTCCGAGTGTGACCTTATTAGCTTTGCTCTGATAACAGCGCTAAGTATGAAATGAGGAAACGGACGCCCGTTTAATCAGCGCCCTTCAGCAGCGCTTGCCAATCCAGAATCAGGGCTCCTTTGTGCTGGGTGTCATCGAGGAGATAACAGAGTCGTTTACGATTAGGCATGCGGCCGCTGCAATAAAAGGCCAAAGCGATATCCATTAAGCGATAACATCGGATGTGCTTTCTCCAAAAAGGCCATCTGACACGCTTCACATTGCAGGCAAATTTCTTCCTCTCATTTGGAGTGACAGTGGTGGTCTGCCGAGAGAGTGCTAGTGTTTGATTAGCTTCGTCTATGGTGAGAATATCCATCTTCAGAGTGAGGTCTGTTATCTTTCCAATAGCAACACATGCTGTGTGCTCTGCTGTCGTAGACTGACTCACAAGGATGCAGTGTTAGGTGGTCTGTTAAAGCATTTGACACCTATAATGAAAGGCTAATGGATGTGATTCATTAACTGTAATTTGTAACAATGTAAACCATGGCTGAACAATGGGGGGAAGCCAGATTAGCAACAAGGTTTTATTTAATTGACGGGTGGGACTTTCCCTGTAAACAGAAGCCATGTGGAGAGCTACAAGTTTTTTTTTTTCAACCAGTGAACTGGTTAAGATCCACGAAATTGTGCCCCACCACTTTTGAACATGTGTTGCCACGCCTGATATAAACATTCATGCTGTGACAGTGCTCGCCTTCTGCATGAATCATTAGCATTAATCTGACATTCAAATGTTGCATGGTGCATGGCAAATCACCAAAAGCTATTCTGCAGCTGAATAGCGGTCTGAGACCTATTATCTGAGATCCTTTATTATTGCCAATGTGACACGCATGGATTATTTTTCCAGCAGAGCTGTCACATTTGTTTGTCAAAAGAGTCTTGTCAAAACAAAGCTTTAAAAACGGCTTAAAAGGCCTTCAATAGATGCGAAGGGGAATGAAGAACACGAGGGCAGAAACATCTCTTTCAAACGGCTTGCTGTTCTAATTTTAATTAAAATCTTAAATTTAATCTTAAATTATACCCAATTTAGTCCTCATTTTAGTCATGTTAGCTACATCTGCTGTCATATATGAATAGGAGGGAGACGACTAAAGCACAGGCCTCTGACACATGAAGTCAGTCACTGCATCTTTTAGAGCTTCTGGTAAAACAATGTCACTAGACAGCTCAGTCCTATGCACTTGTTCACCAGCTTAATTGAGAGATGAGAAAAAGGGAGGGACATTCTACCCAGAGAGGGTAAGGCCAATGAAGTTGTCTTGGACTCTTGATACAGATGGCTATAGCATGATCGGGACTCAAACCCGCAAACCTGGCAATCGGGTCATGTGAAATGTGGTGACACACGACTAAGGCAAGGGAAAACTGAAACTACTTTTTACACTTAAAAAAGGGGCAGCTGATGGTCTGGGGGTTAGGGAACCACCTGTGATCAGAAGTTTGTGGGTTTGAGTCCCAGACTGCCAGCACAACAAATGCCACAACAACTATTTATATTTACATATAAAGCCGTTTTTTTGTTGTAGGATCGGTAAGTGACTTAGGCTCGGGTGTGTTTCGACACAAAAATTCGGGTTACATCACTGTTGAAGGAACGGATCTGTGGCGTAACACAAGGACCCCGTGTACAATTACAACAAAAATTAATCCAATGTAATTCTGATAAAGTAAAGTGACCATTCTGTCATATGTGAACACTCCATAGTGCACAGTGTGAAAAGCAGGAAATTCTTCCTCTGCATTTAACCTGTTAACCAAGTGAAGCAGCGGGCAGCCAGGAACACAGCACCCGGGGACCAGTGTGTGTGGGACAGTACCTCGCTCCTGGGATTCAAACTCACTACTTTCTCGCAGGGTGAACGTCTTAACCACTAGGCCACCAGCTACCAGCCTGACACAAAACTTCCACAGACTGCAGTGCTTGTGATATACTCATATTATAAGGGGATGACAGAATTATTTTGCTCTAGAGTAATGAGTACCTTCATGAATTGACTGATACTCACCAATTTCTTTTATTCTGTGTCTTGGACTGGGTGGGCGGGGGGTCGTTGGGTGTGTGTGTGCAGAGATCTAGGTCTCTGAGCCCATTAAAATATATGTTATAAAGGTTCAGCAGAAAAAAAACAACTTGTTTAATTACAAGAGATTGGAAACAAGTACAAATGTTTATGGTGCATAAAATCACACTAATTCCATGAGTATATAATTAATAATGTGATGATATGTAGGAATATTAAAAGGCACAACCAGCTGACAATAAGAAATGCTGACGTCTAAAGTTTACTGCAGCAGTACCTATGTAGTCAGCTAGCATGTGCCTAATGCCTCATAGGATTAGTTGACGAATACTAGTTCTTGTCACCTAACAGAGCTAATAAACTTTGTGTTCAGATTTACTGTACATCTCTCGCCCCTCCTCTCTCTTAGGGAGCCTGATAAAGTTGCTTGGGATAGTCAGCACTCATCACATCATACAAGCCCCCCTGTCCTCCCACCCTCCTAACAATCTCCCCCCTTATCTCTTTCCCCATTTACCAGGCCTTCCTGTCCCTCCTTTCAAGCATCTGTCCCTGTTTCTTTGTCTGTCGAACCTCTTCTCCTGTCTCTATTTCTGTATTCATTCTGCCTCTATCTCTTTCTGCCTGTCTATCCTATCCTCCCTGATTTTTTCGTCTTTCTCGCCATATGGGCCCATGCCTGTCTCTCTTTCTCTCTTACATTCTATGAGCCGCATTCCGAATCTCTCTGTCAGTTTGAACGGCGTGATTAGTTGGAGGCACAGTACAGACAGTCCACTGCATCTGATGGAGATAAAACGCATGGCAGCTGTCATGAGAGAAGGAGAAGGAGAGAGGAAGAGAGAGAGAGAGAGAGAGAGAGACAGAGAGAGAGAGAGAGACAAAGACAGAGAGAGAGAGAAAGAGAGAGAGAGAGAGAGGAAACGAGAGAGGGAGAGAGAGGAAACGAGAGAGAGACAGAGTGAGAAACAAGACGACCGCTAGTAGGTCATGAATTTCTCGTGTTTGAACTTTTAAAATAGCTTCTTACACAGTTGGAATACAACAACCTATGGAGTGGCGTCGACTGGAAGGTTTTGAGGAACTGAATTAATGAGACGCTGCGTTTGATGTCATATAGTAGAGCTGTTGGAGCTCTTTCAGAAAAAAAATGGCCCAATATTCCACTTACCCCAGATGTAGTCGATCAGTCTAGGCCTGTTTGGAGTCCAAATTTTGCTTCTTTAGTTCAGAAATAGAACGACGAAGCCTCTCACAACCAACTCTTCATTAAGGAGGAACATACTTCTGGATGTGGTTTAGGATCTGATATACGATCCAATATGACAAAACGTCACTGATACAGATCGCCATATTTTTTGCAATACCAGGGCTGGAGAGAACTGGTCTGAGTCCTCCATGCGGATCATAGCCACGTTGCAAAAAATGATTCTAGTACTCAAATACAAAACAAAAACCCCATGAACTCAAACTGTACATATCATAGAAGTCAACAGACAGGGGCTGAAGCATAATATATTCTTTAAAGCAGATAGAATGTTTGTGTGTGTGTGCACGCTTGTGTGTGTGTGTTGCTTTTATAGTTGAATAAACTAAGGAAATCTGTGTCCCTCCTTTGGGAAGTGGAGAAAAACAGGGCAGCATTGTCCTGACTTGGCACTAATCCACAGCCTCCCTGATCTAACAAATACGTGTACAACCTGCCAAAACACATTAGTCCCGGAAAGAGTACAGTAAAGACATATATAGACATAAGTTGACATAAGACATAAGTTGTGGACTTCTTAAGCACTGATGTACGTCGCTCTGGATAAGAGCGTCAGCCAAATGCCGTAAATGTAAAATATCCACTGGCCAGCGTACTATGGTGTGGTTACAAATCCGTAATCACAAATTCTGTTACCATTTTCACTGCCAGATATGTTGGACTGCACCTGAATGTGTGCTAAATTTGATTATCCTACTTGCTGTAATGACAGTCCAGTCTGGGTGGGTCTGGGAATACTGAGGAGCGCTGATCGGTTAAATGCAAATGTTGCAGAAACCCCAAGTGCTTTCATTTGAGTCGTGTGATCACCATTTGTACACTAGCTCTAAAGAATGAGCTCCTCTCATAAAACTTTAAGAGTAGAGTTTGAAGTTCCTGCACTGTCACTTCTGTTTGTGTTTACTGTTATTACTAAAATCATTGGGGAACTCACTACAATCCCTACCTCCTTTCACTGTTCTTCAGGGATCAGAGTGCTTAGAGTGCCTATCAACCTACACAAGAAAACAACCCTGTCAACGATGGTTTCTTTAGTATTAGATCAAAGCTATAAGTAGACTAACCAACATCATGCAAATTACAGGCTGAAAACACATACAGTACCTCCTCAAGTGGTTCAGATACCTTGATTTTGAGGAGAATGTGTTTCATAGAAGCATCCTTTGGACAACTTTGCTTATATAGTACAATAAGAGTTAATGCTGTGGCTTTAAAAGGTCGGTACATGTGTGTTGAGTCACTGCTGACCTGCATGTAAGTGCATTTGGGGATAAACCCAAGCACTTTTTACCCCTGAAACCCATGTGCGTGTGTAAATGCGTTGACCTGCATGTAAGTGTATTTTGGGAGGTGATGAGGTGACAGGCCTTGGCACCCATGCATGATTTCATGTGGCCCATCCATGCATTTAACTGAGGTGCTGAAGTCTAGCAAACTGTTTATGTATTCCAGTGCTGCAGGGATTCACAGCTATTAATGCTGCATGAGAAAAGCGACAGAGTGGTGGTGGAGCAAAAGAAGCAACGTCAACCTCTTTTTCTCTCCACTTAAAAGTTGAGGAGGCTACATTGCTTCCCGCTACCTTGACTCTCCACTTCACATTCACCTTTTATTATTATTTAATTCTCAGACGCCCGCCTGAGGAAGCCCCCAAGGCCCCTGGGGTTGCTTCCGTTTGGAGTGTATACAGGGAAAATAAGCTTGTTTGTTGTGGCAGTACACCAGCAGCAAGTCGCTGCTAACCAAAACACTCTGCTGTGAGACAAAGGGGCCACAGCTGAGAGCTTGTGAATTGGTTGTGGTTGAGAACTGTTAAAGAGCGAGCACATCTCTGAAACGTCAGGTTGCAGATGAATTAAAGGAACACCAGCAGTCCAACAAGAGAGCTGGACCAGAACACAGCTTTTCCTCAAGATTTTCTCCTGTAACAGTGGTGATGTAGGCCAAAAAGTGCTATTTGTACTGCACTCAGATGAGGTGAAATATGTGCATTTTGTGAACTGAATTTAATGAAATGTTATTATATAGGTGTAAGTAAAAGAATGGAGAAAGGACAATGTCATTCAAATGTAATTATATGTCATAATTAAGTATATGATTAAAGAACTGTGCAGAACAGTTACGTAAATGCAGAGATTTCTTATAGTGGGAAAATAAATTGTTCATGCTTTTTTTTAAAAACAAAAAAGAGATTAACGTAGTACACAAACACTGTTCATGTTTCAAAACGTATGTTTCAAAAATCCCTATTTTTGTTAATTACATTTACGGCATTTAGCAGACCCTTTTATCCAAAGCAGCGTCCGTTCCCTAACTACAGGGGACAGTCTCCCTGGAGCAACTTAGGGTCAAGAGTCTTGCTCAGTGTCCCGGCGGTGGAATGCTAAAGGTAGGACTCGAGTCCATGATCTCTTGGTCCAGAGGCAAGTATCCTACCCACTAGGCCACCATGATCCATGAACAGATCATTTACACATATTCATCTTTTCAGTGTATAACAGTTTAGTAGCCCAATCACAATCACAATGAAGCTATTTCAGCCCAGACTGCTTTTTGAAATGGTACAATACGGGGAAGCAAGTCAGACGCCATTTTCATATGCAAGTCCTTATAACACAGTAAAGTTAAATGTTATATGTTGTGTTTTTTACAGCTATTTATATAAACACAGTAACGTGCAACAAGATTTTCAGTGAAGTTATTTATGTTAGTCAAATACAATTAGAAGAACACACTGACTTTTCTGTGCACTCCAGCACACATTAGTTAAACTCCATCAGCAGCACCTGATTTAATTTAATGAAGGATTGATTAGCTGAAGCAGGTATTTCAATCTTGGCCTTCCCTGAGGAGAAGGAGTTTGGAACAAATCACAGTTTATTCATGTTTATATTGATGTTTCCTGACCAAATAAATTACTAAAAGTACATCACTGCATTTCTCTGGTGGAATTAGGAAACATGCAATATTTTATTCTGGGGAGTTCAGTACATACAGCTCTGTCATATGTTCTTCAAGAAAGTGAGTTACTAGCATGTCTGTGGATAAAAACAAGCTAAAGTAATAAAAAGACTATTTTTAATGTGCATACTTATTTTTTTACCAGTTAACTATTAATTTAAACAAGTAAGTTGTCATAGCTTGTCATCGATTAGTTGTCATAACTGGAAAGACACCCAAAGAAAACATCAAAGAAAAGTCATTACATTAAGTAAGTAACTGAACTGTGAATCTAGGGAACAAAATGTTAGAAAGACGGGAAGAAAACAATCAAGGAGGATACTCAAAAAGAGCAGGTTGCCATGGCTACAGGGATGACGGTGTCAAGGAAACCTGCCTTGTTTGAGGGATTGGAGGTGAACGCTGCTACCAAAGATAAGACAATTATACCCAGGCAATGGAACCTTATGAAGGTAAGCCCAGAGTAGACTGGCTCCTCTGAAAAACACCTGTGAACCTTTCAGGTACAGGATATTCCATGATCCACTAGGTTCTGTGGCTCAGACGCAGGGATTGCTGTCTATGCTTGAGGCAGTCTGCTCCTGCAGCCATTGACTTGCTCTCCTAAAACCCCATGATCCTTCTGTTGCACCATCCATCACATCCTAACTTATTTTTGTTTTCTCATTCTTCTCCAAAATGTCTGTAGAATCCACACCCTCCCCCACCCCAAAAGACACGTGAGTGAGTCTCACGCTCATCATCTGATAAGGGCAAATTGGCATCAGTCTGAGGAGAGAAATCTCTCGTTACTACGCGCCCTCACCTTATCAACCTGATGTTTACCCACGCCAAACTCCAGTCATATGCCTTGTCACTCCCGGCAACCGCGTTATCAACACGCTCCAGACGCGGGGGAATTTTCGAGCCGGCCCAGCGAGTTTACAGTCCCTCTCTGAGTTTGTGAATGTTCAAAAGAGTTTTGTTCCGAGACTGCAGAAACGTAATGTCTATATGGATATTAACCTGTGGATGTCATTAGGTTCTGTAAGGTGAGGCTACTATTATAAAGGTAAACCAGTGATTCTCAACTTTGGGCTGCCATTTGTAGTCATTTTGGCCATATCTAAAATAAATGGAATGTATTTAGAGTGATAGATGGTAAACATGATTAAAACTGATTACATATGCCAATCAATGTCAATTCACAGTCCTCCGCAGACCTTATTATCTGTAAACTCATGGAACATTGCCATATCTCTTGGATGAGAGGATCAGTGAAAAGGGACAAGGTTCTGAAGGTTGGACAAGGGGCGGGTCACAGTGCAGTACTTTTTGTACATTGTTTTAACACTGGAAAATCAAACCAGAGGAAAACCCTCTTCACCAACATGCTCCACAAAGTTTGCTGGTTTGCTGTGGGTCATTTGGTGAGGTTTCTACGCACAGAAGAACTTGTTTGCATGAATTATTTATGTGGCAATATTCCTATTTAAACTATTAATGACCTTGAAATTCTAAAGATATAATGATGAACATATACGTTTGTATGTGTGTCAAAATGTGTAAGCATATTACAACCACATCTATTAAGCATAATACTGACAACTAAAAAGTGCGTATTAAGACTTTTTCACATAATCGAGGACAGTTTATAACCAGGGCTCTTGAGGATGCTAATTACTTCACTTTTGTAATTCAGCCATTAATAAACATTAACATAAAGGTCGTGGCACGCCAGCATGCTCACATTAATGCGGATTGGGGCTAAACTCACCCTGTGGAGGGGGTCATGATGCAGCCTCCACGATCAACTGTCACCCTGCAGCCACACCCCCGCTCCGGCGTGTCATGGTTCATTCCAAAGTTGTGTCCCAGCTCGTGGGCCAAGGTCACAGCAGCTCCAAGTGGGTTGTCTGAGTGGTCCTGAGGAGAGTGAACAACTGAAATAAATCGCTTGTACAACTTAATTGATCACTGAGCTTTTATAAATGTAGTCCTAGGGTCTTCGTTTTTTGGTTACAAAGGGGGTCCTGCAGGGTCTGGTGCACCCATTGCATTTTTGGGGCTTTTTTTCAACATATTCAAACCTTTTTTGTTAAAATTCTCAGCAGTAATATAAACAAAACATGTTAAATTTGTTCCCTTTACCTTCGTTAAATCATATTTAGGAATAGAAATGCCACTCAGTTTTTTTTTGTTTTTTTATTAAAATATTTATGTTCCTCACAGAAAATGAGCCAAGGCCAATGAATCTCACTTTGAAAAAATAATTATTTGTATAATTTTTCTTAAGCTAATACCTGAAAACGGGTTCCACAGACCCGAAGACCTTACAAGGGATAAAGAATTCTGTATGTGTGTCACGGTTGGAGCAGCTAGGCTCCAGCCCGCAGCTACCTAGATTCAAGATTCAAGATTCAAGATTCAAGATTTCGTGGCAGGGAGAAGCCAGACTCACAGGATCCATTTCTCTTGTGACTTTATTCTCAGAAACAAACATAAGGCACGTGGGCCCAAAACCAAAAACCAGAAGCTAACCACTAGGTGCATGAGGACGTCGCTAGGACGCTCAAAGGACGATGGACAGATGGGGAACAGAAAGACAATCAGACATATAAATACCAAACATACTCAGGGATTGAAACACAGACAGCTGGAACCAAATGACAACAAACAGAAATCAGCTGGAACAGAACATGTGACACTTAATATAATCCCCAGACACATTTCACAACAAGAGTCCCCAGAACAGAACAAACCAGAAACAAAACAGATCAGAACCTGAATAAACAGAACAAACCAGAACAACCAAAAGGCAGTGGCTTTAAACCTGCCACTGGCCTGACCATGACAATGCGTCCTAGGACTAAACACTACTGCAGTGAGTTTGGAATGTTAGAATAATAAAAATGTTCTTAATTAAAGTCCCAGGCTATTTTCAAATGTAAAAAGTGCGGTGACTTATTTCTCACTGTGTAAATTCCAGTTAAGGCCCACTGATAACTTTGACTTAAGTGTGTGATTGATGGTCATATATACAGGAATTGACAATCTGGACCCTGCTTAAAGAGACAGTGGTTTAAACAGACAAACAAACAGATATAAAGACAGATACGCAGTTAAACAGGTCATTGTGAAATGACAGTAACAGGCTAATGGACAGTTTACTTTTTATTCTCTCCAGTCTGCTTGTGGGCATTTTGATCCCACCATGTTGTTTGCTGAGTGCTTTTAGAGCCTATTAGATGACATGCAATCCTCTTTTAGTCTAATTTGTTTGAACTGTGAAATGCAAACAGCATGTAAGTGAGTCAGAAGGAGGGAGAGAGAGAGGGAGAGAGAGAGAGAGAGAGGGAGAGAGAGAGAGAGAGAGAGAGAGAGAGAGAGAGAGAGAG
>JBBPDB010000001.1:36557137-36569248 GCA_037974465.1 Brachypetersius altus
GAAAATTGATCCGATCCGTGACTTAAAACCGTGATCCGATCCGAACCGTGAGTTTTTTGATCCGTTGCACCACTATTAGTTACTCACAATGCTGCTGAGATTCATGCACATATTGGGCTTGGGCAGCCACTCTAGAGCATCCGATTCTATTAACACTGCTTTTCTATTGATATATTATACAAGCTGTGTGTGAGCATTAAAATGCATCAGGCAGCAATGGGTCCATCTGGGTCCATAGTGGAATTCACTAGACTCATATTTAGACATGCAGTGCTGTTTGCACATATTGGTGAATCAGTTTAGTTGCAATTGATGGGTTTTAGCATTTGACTTATAACACTCAGTGAGAAATAATATTTGAGTCTGAGTAATGTAATCACACCCGAAGCCTTCGCACAGAGTAGTATACGTTTATATAAGTTTAACTCAATAAACTCAACCACCAGGGAAGCTCAAGCAGACACCTAGTGACTTTCTTGCCCTCAGGTTTGGGTATGAATGTGAATGGGTTAAATGAAGAGAAGTGTTTAACACTGTGTGGTGTGGTGTATTGTGGTTTGCTCATACGCAACACCTTTCGCCGTATAATCACAACTTAGAGCTGCAGCTATGCACTTTCTCACTCTAGGCAGTCCGTTAGAGGCAGCCGGAACTTGCTTGCCAAAGTAGAAACAACCTCTAAATTCACTTATACTTTCTCTCTGTGGGCCGCAGTTGGTTTCCTCTTTCCATTAAGTGTTTGTACCTTGTGCATTCCAAGTCTGACTGCATTAGAGAGCAGAAGTAGCTCACATCAGACTCACCCACTGAACCGAATCTAAACGTACATGAAGGAGAATAAAGTTGACTCGACTTTGAATCAATGACTCCTTAAAAAAACAGACAGTTCAAAAGAGCCGGTTTGGTAAACTGAGCCTCGCTGCCCATTACTAAGCAGCAGCGGTGGTGAAGGTAGCTGGAGAATAGTGGAGGAGAACGGGGCACGGTGGAAAAGAGGCTTATTGTGAATGCAGGGATGTGGGTGGAGGAAGACAAAATGGAGGGGGTGGCAAAGGAAGAGAAAACAAACCCTGGGGAAATCTGTAATCCAACAGTGAGGAAGAGCTGGCTGGGAGATGCCTCAGTTTGACAAGACGGATCTAAGGAATAAGACAGAAAAGCAGGGAGAAAGACGGAGAGCTTGTTGGAAATGTGAAAAAGAGATCTTCAGAATTACAAACTAGTTAAACAATGCCACCATTAGGACTGGAGGAAGTCTATTTTGAGAAGTGACAATCTGTCAACTCTTGCACTTCCTCCTCCTCAGCCAAACCCTCGGAATAAGAACTCTGAATGGAACCAGGGCCAACAATATGTACCAAATGTATGCTTTCTAATCAGTGGGTTTAACTATTCTAGATAACTATTCAGCTATCCTTTGCTGACAGGTCCATAAAAATAAGCAAATGATTATATAAATTCCATAGACAAACACTGTTAATAGAATGGGACATACCGATGAGCTCAGTGATGTTAGATCATAGCACACAGTCTTTAAACAAATCTTTTTGACAAAGCTCTGTCCTGCTAGAGCTGCCTCTGTAAACAGTAAGTGGTGTTTTTGTGATGTGTAAGAATCCATGATCAACAACAACTCAGCTGCAACGCAGTAGACCTCACAAGCTCAGAGAATAGGACCATCAAGCACCGAAGCATGTGATGCATAAAAATGATTGTCCTCAACTGTATCAGTATGCACAAGCATCATACTGCGTCTCAAAGTAGCATTAGCAAAAGAGGTGCTCATCAGGAATGGAACATTGTGGAATGGATTTGCATGGCTGAGTGGCCGCATAAAATCCAAAGATCACCCTGTGCAATGCTGAGCATCAGCTGGAGGGTTTAAAGAACACTGCCATTGTATTCTGGAGCAGCAGGAACATGTTCTCTGGAGTCACTGAGAGAAAAATCCATGTTTGGTAAATGCCATGAGAAAACCTCACAAGCTCACATTTGACTGAATGCTGAAAAAAAGTTTGGTGGGGGAGGAATAATGGTCCAAAGCTGTTTTTCATATTCAGTTCCTTTTAGTTGAAGTAAAGGGAAATTTCTGTAGTATTTACATTCTAGAGAACTGGATGCCTCTTTTACAACTCAGTTTAGGTTTAAAAAAAATGTTGAAATGCGAGACATAATGGAAATAAGGAAATTGCAAAGAACATTTCACTTATAACTTGAACAAAACTGGAATGTAAACGTACATTACCTGTGAAAGAAAAGAAAAAGTACAATCCCTAAATGAGACAAAACCTAGATAAAACAAAAAGATCCTTCCCTGACTGGCACCTGACTTAAACAGGAATATTAAACACCTCATGTAATAACACCACCACGTAAGCTATATCAGAAAAAGTCTAAACACTCAAGTTATAACAAGCAGTTCATGACAACTGAGCAACTGAGCCCTTAGCGAACATGTTACAGAGTCTCAGGCTGAGGCTTTCCGGTCGGTCAGGGGGCGTGACAGAAACCACATTAGAAGCTGAGCTCAGGGGGAGCTATGTGCACAAAACACATCCATGTTATACTTGTTCTTGGATACTGTCTCAGAGCTTCTGTATTATTCATGGACAGATTGTATATTTATTTGCTGTTGACCATTTGCACATATAAAGCATCCCTGTTTTTGTTGCTTTCTACCTGACTCCTGTAACATTTGCTCAATTTTTGTTAGAAATTGTTATAAATTGCGATGTAACAAACTGCACATTTTCTAGTTTAGAGTTTATATTTAGTTTTTATTTACACATGTGGGTCTTTTTGTACTGTTTGGAGGCCCGCTGTCTCATCTCACTGTGTATGTGTATATACACTCTGTCCTAATAAAAACTGTACCCCTAAAGAAATTGCTGAATGCAGCAAAAATCTTGATATACAAACAACAGAACAGTAGTAGAAGACTAGAATCTTTTTGAAGTATCTGTATTTAAATGTTTCCAAACAGAACTAAGCGCACCTGCATTTGATGTCATCACTTTTTAAACAAAAACATGCCCTTTACCAAAAAGGCATTTTATTTAAAGTGTTGTGACAGGAGAAGGGCTACGGAGTGAAGAAATAAAAAAAAAAAAGTGAACCGGCACTGCTGATCGTAAACCTGGCAGCAGAAAAGCATGTAAGACAGTCACTGCTCAAGCTGTCCATGCTGTTGAGGAGCTGATGTTAAGCCAGGAATTTGCACCGGGTACTCACAGAATGTCGCATTTTAAACATTGATTGAACTGGTAATGTCTCGTAGATCTATATTAAATATTTCAGTTTCTTCTTGATTTTAAGAAGAAGAAGGTGCCAGACCTGATGGCTGCAAACAGCGTGGCTTAATCATGAGACAATACCCGGCACACACAGTTCCATTCATCTGGTTTTCAGATGAAAAGGTGTTTACAGTCTCTCCACCGATTAATCTCCAGCATGATTGTGTCAATGTGGAATCAGGAACCCGCAAGAAACAGGTGCCTGACGAACGTCTCTTCAAAACTCAAACTTCTCGCAGTTCGTGATGTTCTCTGTGGCTGTATCAAATCTGGGGTGTGCTAAATTGGTGTTTGTGGAGCCAGGTGTGAAATTAAATGGCTCATACTACTGTGATGTTCTGCATACTCAACATCTGCTTCCCGCCATCAAGCGGGTTTCCGGTGGACACTTCACATTCCAGCAGGCCAGAGCCCCCGTGCATCGAGCACGAGATACGATTGATTTTCTGTCTCAAGAGACCAGGGGAGGACTGTTTTTTCTCCCAAATAGGCACATCAGCTGGACAGCCACTAGCAGGGTTTACCTGATATCTCCCAATAGTAGACTACATTAAATATTCACACTAAGTAACAAAACAAGTGGTGATGATCGGAGCTGTGATTTATTAAAGGCTTCAAATATAAATACTACAGCTATATAACAACCTCCATTACAAAAGGATTCACTGCTTTTGTTAGCTTTTATTTGTTAGCTGTGGATTTTTCACCTGAAAAATGATTGTATTAGCGCCCTCTGTTGGTGTTAGCTGAGTGTTAGTTCTCAGTTTAGGAGAAAGGCAAGCCGATGGCCATGGACCGGACGGCCCTTCTGGACTTTTCTAGAACGCACAGATTGCCAGTCCGTCCCTGCGAGAGACACCGACTTCATGGCCTCCCAACAGCCATGATCTTAGTCTGATTGACTGTCGCCTCTGGAGTGTACAGCAGGTGTATTGCATCCGCATTCGTGACGTCGATCACCTCATGACGCGTCTGGTTGAAGTCTAGCGGATGTTTGATCATTGACTGGGCCATCAAGCAGTGGCGTCTACGTCTTCGGGCCTGCGTTCGAGAACAAAAAGGACACTTTGAACATCAGCTGTAGCCTGAACTTGCTTTACAGATTGCTTGTCACTGTGCTGTGCTTTGTTGGATTTTAAATTGGTAATGTCTTGTAGATCTTTATCAAAGTTGCAGTATGATTTGCTCTGTTGTTCGTATATCTAAATTTTCAGACAATTCCAACAGGTTTTGCTGCATTAAGGCAGTTTTTTAGGGGTCAAGTTTTTAGTGTAAGCAATGAAGTTCATAACACCACACAACACAACAATGAAGCTACACATAGGATCATAACAGCTTCCAGTGTTGTGGCAACAGTTTAAGGGAAACCCCACAAACTGAGCTCCAATGGAATTTGGTTTGGAACTGAAAGGTTGGCACAGAACTCTGACTTCAACTCCATCCAGTCCTTTTGAGAGGAACTGGAACAGAGACCGTGCTCATCGCTTTGAAATAAGCACATATAGGCCCTATATAAACTTTTTAAAAATACTTCTTGTGGTTCGTGGACAGCCGATACACATCAGTGATTACACTTCTGTCTGTTAGACGTCTTCAAGATGTCCAGCTGACCACTTGTGTTTAGATTTCCGCTAAAATATCACATCAATGATATAAAAAAGTAGCCGTATTTCCGGAATTACAACCTACTATAATATTGTGCAACTGTAGTTTTGTTAGAAACTACATCATTTAAAACAGCTGGGGTCGAGGACATCACCCTCTACTGTAGGCAAAACACTGGATGCTCACTGAACACCTGGTAAAATGGGTAAAGAAAATGTAATATAATCCTATATAGGCCTAATACAAGCGCAGCTCATAATGTTGGATCAGCAACTAAAATACACACATATATATACATATGTATATTCATACATATATTTATATTTATAAATAGTCTAAACATATATGTACAAAAGTGCTTATATATATTTGCGAACATTTATCTTATAGTTATAAATATAAATCCATATTACGTATTCATATTGTAGATTTATTATTGTATATTATATTTGCTCAGTATATTGTTTATTGTATCTTTTAATATTGTTGTTGTTTTTATAGTGTTGTACTTGAGAGACACCATCTACCGGAACCAAATTCCTTGTATGTGTTCGCTCACATACTTGGCCAATAAACGCGATTCTGATTCTGATGACCAACCATAGAAAAGCATGCAGTCCTATTAAAGTGCTAGGGCTGCATGATATGGGTATAAACTGTGATGTCCAAAACGTCACGATAAATCTCTGACCAGGTGCACAGCAAAAAAAAAGTGCGTGTTTGTTGTGTCAGAGATTTATCGTGCCGTTTTGAACATCACAGTTTATACCCTTATGATGCAGCCCAAGCACTTTAGCAGGACTGCATGCTTTTCTATGGTTGGTCATCACCACCACCTTCATATCTTTTAGATGCGAAGCACCTCACGACAAATCTCTGACCAGCTGCACAACAAATACCTGCTTTTTTGCTGCGCAATTAAATCTAGCCAACCTTTCATTTAAGTAAATATGAAGTATGATTAATCTCATAGTCCCAGTTACATTACATTCATTAGGGGCCGTTCACATATTGCGCCTAAAAACACGGGGAAAATGCGAGGTGCGTCGCTTTCTCCTTCTATCCAAATGCGCTCGGGGTCTTGCACTCCGGAAGCGTCTGTCGTTGCTAAGCAACCATCAGCCGCGCTCTCCATTTCCTCCAACGAAAAACCCTTGATGTAACTCTGCTGCATGATTTATTTACCCGGAAAGGAAAAAAACGCCGCAGTGTTTGGGTTCACTCCATTTTCCAAAAACTTAAAAAACACTGGGAATTTCACCAGCTGATCCAGGAGCTCCGTCTGGACAACGGGAGGTTCAAAGCCTTTTTCAGACTCGACACGGACCAGCTAGATTATATTTTAGGAAAAGTTTGGGTGCTTGAGAAATCATAAAGTTCAGGAAATCCCTTGAGCTCAATGATGAGCTGCTCCTCCGTGTTTCTGCTGCGGCGTCAGTGTAACGGAAAAGCCGAGGAATCTAATTGGTTGTATCTTGTCACATGACCCGCGGTGCGCTTGCGGCATTCTGAAAAGTTGAGATGCTTTTAACCTGAAAAAAATGGGTGCATCGCTCCGTGTGCGCGTCGTGATTATGAGTGCGGCTGCCGCGCGTCTACATTTGAAATAATGGACTTGCGCACGCAAAAGACGCAATATGTGAACGGCCCCTTTAGTGACACAGATAGTTGTTAGGAGTACATTAATGCACTTAGAAGAGATCACTAGTACATGAGTAATATTGATATTGCACATGTAAGATTATTGCACATAAGTTGTTGCACATCATGAGTTCAGCACCCATTTAGAAAAGCATCACATGATACAGCACATGATATTGACAACTGCGCATGATATTGACAACAGCGCATGATATTGCACATGATACGTGCAAGGAAAAAATAACCCAAAAGGTCCCTTTATGCAGATATATGCAAAAAACATATTTCTAGTTGTGCCCAAATACTTGTCCATATTTCCATACAAAGCAGTCATACTGGGATATACAAAAAGGATATTTACCATCGCAGTAAAGTTATTTCAGCTCTTCACTAACTAATTGTCACTATCATGCCCTGTGTGCATTTAAAATGTAGCAAGATGGTGGAAAAGGGGAACGTGAAATAAAGTTGAACTAAACTGGAGTTTTTTCCAAGCTAACTAGCATGACCGAAAGCCAGCAAAAGAGGGAATCAAATTAAACACAGAGGAGTAACTCACATCAGGAAAAGAACTGAAGGAGAAGAGATGCTTCTGTTATGTAGGAACACTCCAGGTGGAGGTGTCCCATAAGCAGATGGAGACACCATGACAGTACTGGCAGGGGTTCTGATCGTTGATTGACTTGGAGAGACGGATACGTTTACGCTACTGTTACATCTGGCTAATATGCATCACAGACTACATCATAAAGTTGTTCGAGCAATCAGATTTATATCTGATTTAAATGTGTCTTGGACATGGGTGCCAAAACCATTGTGGTGGTGGTGGGGGGTGTCAATTTCAAAATTGACCCCAATTTCAAAACCACTAGACCCCAATTTCAATATTGTTCGTTTCTTCCCCTCATTTTCCCCTTCCGGACAACAGGCGAGACATAGAGCCCATGGGGTGTGTTTACACCTGAATTTTCATCCTGACACTCAAGATGCCAAGATACCGGCTGTTAATAAGAATTTGATGACGGCCTTATTATTTAACTGCACCTTTCAAACCCTGAGCCTCCCGAGAGTGTGCAACTTGTAGAAGGTCGTCTGCACATACTACTAATTGAATCATGGCACGTTTTGTTCTGTGCTCACTGGCCCTGATAAGTACAAAAACCCCAAAGACTTGAAAAGCTGTCCTTCTTTTCACTTCTCTTTGCTTTCAGCGATTCCTCAGTTGCCATGATATAAGCCTCTGAAGGTCTACAGTTCTATCTTTATTGCTGTCGGCATGTGTGTGTTCATTAGTGTGTCACTGCTTGCGGAAAGTGGTGTACTGTCATCTTTTTTATTTCCTTCAGGCATTGAAATGATCAGGCTCTGGCTGGGACATCGCCTGCCAAGTGCTCCATTGCTGCCTTTATTAGAAATCAGTTGAAATCGTAAAAGCGTAAACCAACTGTTGCTCAGTGAGTATATACCTGGGGTCTCCCAAATGACCCATGTTTTAGATCCGTTTATGCACCACTGATGCTACTGTATTGTCGATGTGGACAGTCATGTGTGATCAAACTGTCTGTAGTCTGTAAAGCATATGTTTTGTTAAACAATGATTCTCCTTAACCCTAACCCTAACCCTACCCCTAACTAATTATGTTCTGGTTGTTGGTCAGTGTCTGGTTGTTGTTCTTTAAGAACTGACTTTTTCACAAAATGGTCAGAAAAGCATTTTGAGGTGTATTGTGATGTAATTTATGGTATAAAGTGCAAATATTGTACAACAGAGTAATTCTCCTTTATCTCAAGCAGTGTACTTTGTCCACCACCCCATGCTTCAAACCATTAGAAATGTCAGTGACCCAAAGTGATTTCGCTCTACGCAGCTGACTGCAAAGGTCAAGAAAGCTTCTCAAAAATTGTTTAAGGGCATCTGAACCCTAAACGTCTTGCAGTAGAACATGTAGGGCTGCTTGTTGTATGGAGCGCTTTGGTGCATAGACGTTCTGTCATATTCTGTACAGTGTGAGGGTGCGTGCTATTGGATCTTGATACAGACACACTTACTCATTCTTCTCCAGAGACAGGATCAACCGCTGACCTTCTACCTCTATCAATATCTGCAGTGAAGCGGGAGGACTCTGAGGAAAGAAGAGACAAACAACATAAAATGCATGACCTCAATGTTCCCTTTTCCCTCTTACCAGGGTCCTTCCACGTTTTCAGCTCCAGCAATAGGTTCATTTTTAAGCACTGGTTCGACTTTCCCAAGCTCGCATGAATCTGGAGGTGACAGATTGTAGCGTAAAGCCCCGCGGAGTCCACAGGAAGCATTTCAGGTGGCATTTTCCACAAAAGCATGTGGCAGTTAAAGCACGCCAGGTCAACGCTAACGTGCGCGCGGAGAGACGGTGTTAATAAAAGGGCACACGGGGATGAAGAGCAGAAATTATACTGTTGCTAGGGACTAATGTTAACTTCTGCCATATCACCACCCATACAGAGCAGTGTGGGTGTACAAGAGATGCTGCTTCCACACCACATTATAATATAGTGAGACAGGATAACAAGATTAACATGGCCTCTAATTGGCATCTGCAGATCTCTTCATAAGGAATAATAATAATAATATGATCACAAAAAGCAAAATGACAGGATTGAAACAGAACTTCTCGTGCGCTTGGTGATACCTCCTGTGTATTCATATTTGTTGAAAATGACATGAAAAGATCTACCGTGCATTTAGTTTCTGCCACAGCATGTAATTACAGCTGCGTTGCTGTGGATGAACTGACACCATATAGCATCCATGTTTATCCATCCAAATGTACTTTTAAGGCTTTTTCTTCACGTCGCACATCAAAAAACAAGAAACCCTACTGCACATTCTATTTTATTTATATTTTTAATAGTCTTAAACAAGATCATACTATTTGTTTACTGTGTCCCTCCTAAAAAAAAGTTTAGTTTTATTGCCTTTTATTTTTTTCATGTTTGCTACTATATTATTTTCTATGGTGATGTCTGACATAAGCAATACGGTCACTTTAAAGTGTCCATAAGACAGGATAACAAGATGAACATGGATCCTAATTGGAATTTACAGATCTCTTGATAAGTAGTAATAATAATAATAATAATAATAATAATAATAATAATAATAATAATAATATGATTACAAAAATGTAAATGACAGGATTGAAACAGAACTTCTTGTGAGCTTGGTGATACTTTCTGTGTATTCATATTTGTCGAAAATGACATGAAAGAATCTACCGTGCGTTTTGTTTCTGCCACAGCATGTAATTACAACTGTGTTGCTGTGAATGAACTGACACTTTATACAACAATGTGGGTGCAGGTTTTCAAAACATCGCTGTCACAGTGCAGCTTCAGAAGTCACCCTACAGCAGTTTACGCTTGACAATCAAGCTGCACGAAACTCAGGCCCTTTGTTTTTCAGGCCCAAATCATTATGCTAATTTGTCAAAATAACAACCACGCAAACTGTCTCCTTTTTCTTTCATCTTTTGTGTTCGGCCTGGGTAGGGGTAATTTCTGCCTGTCTAGAAAACGGCAAAGCATATGAATTATGGTATTTAGACTATGCGCAATCACCCTCATGGCAACATTATAGGTAATTAATGAATCACTCACTAGCGCATGAGTGACCGACCAACATGCCTTAACCAAACCACTGTAATTACCTGTTTATTAACTTTGATAATTGTTACTTTTAAGGACAATAACTCATACTCCATCCATCCATCCATCCATCCATCTCTTTCTTTCTTTCTTTTCATTCTAGTTTGGGACTTCCATGATACATCAATCCTAACATCGTTTTATACAAATCTACAGAGCTGTACGTACAGTACATGGACAAAAGTATTGGGACACTTGACCATTACAACAACAGGGACCTTGCATTTTAATTAGAGGTGGGCATAGATAAATTTTTTTTAACGCCGTTAACAATCTTGGCGTTAACGCACACACGATTCTCTCTCCGTCCATTTAAGGGGTTATCCATCCAAATTTACTTTTAAGACTTTTTTAGATGTCTAACAGTAGAGTAAAACAACGCTATCATACCATTTGTTTACTGTGTCCCTTCAAAAAAATATTTTGTTTATTGTCCTTTTCATGTTTGCAGCTACATTATTTTCTGCAGTAAAAATGCATAAGCATTAAAGAACCTCTAAAGTTTCAATCAGGTGGCCTTGTGGGTAGGGAGTTCACCCTGAGATCCGAAGGCCATGAGTTGGAATCGCAAGACTGCTAGTGACACCACTGAGGTACACTTAGGTACACGGCAAGGTACCGTTCCCACACACTGCTTCCTGGGTGCCCACTGCTTCACTTGGTGAATGGATTAAATACAAAGAAAGAATTTCACATTGTTCATATTTAGTGCTGTGGTGTGTTCTTGCATGACTGTAAGGGGGCACTTTATTATGAAATACAATGAACAAAAATATAAATGCAACACTTTTGTTTTTAGCTGAACTCAAAACACAAAAGACCCATTACTCTCAAATACTGTTCACAAATCTGTCTAAATCTTTGCTACAGAGCACATTTGTGCTGAGGTAATCCATCCCACCTCACAGGTGTGGCATATCAAGGTGCTGATTAGACAGCATGAATATTGCACAGGTTTGCCTTAGAGCAACAGCTCTCAACCTTTTCAGCATTAAGGCCCACCTATCCATTACAGCATGTTGCCAAGGCCCACTGTTAGCTTTCACCCCTATTTTGGTGGCCATCTTGGAATTTACAGTACCAAGTTTAAAACGTCACAATTCTGTCATACAAAGTTATTATTGTTTGCGACTGGACTCATTAAGTTTCATGTGCCAGAGAAGTAAAATATGCAAACTTATTTTCAAAGAGCAACACAGTGGAGCGCCTCTCTATCTGCACCGCTTGACTGATCTGGGAGCAGTTTTCGGAAGAGAGGGCTCATTCAAAACATTACAACCTCCGCTATTCGATAAATATCAACTGCGGACCAGTTGCGAACCTTGTCTTTGTTGGCTTGTCTTTGTTTTATACTCACAGCCAAATCAAAAGCCTTAGCGGCCCATCAGTGGTCGAGAAACTTGGCCTTAGACTCCCCACAATAAAAAGTCACTCTGAAATTTGTAGTTTGATCACAGCACAATGCCACAGATGTTGCAATTTTTGAGGGAGCGTGCATTTGGCATGCAGAATCCAGAGCTGTTGTCCATGAAATGAATTCTCATTCTCTACCATAAGCCATCTCCAAAGGCATTTCAGAGAATTTGGCAGTACATCCAACCGTCCTCACAACCGCAGATCACGTGTAACCACACCAGCATGTTCACCTCCATGATCGCCTGAGACCACCCACCTGGATGCTGCAGCAACAATCGGTTTGCATAACCAAACAATTTCTGCACAAACTGTCAAAAACCGTCTCAGGAAAGCTCATCTGCTCATCATCCTCATCTGGGTCTGGACCTGACTGCAGTTTGTCGTCGTAAACGACTTGAGTGAGTAAATGCTCACATTTGATGGCATCTGGTACATTGGAGAGGCGTTCTGTTCACAGATGAGTCCCGGT
>JBBPDB010000001.1:36571848-36598464 GCA_037974465.1 Brachypetersius altus
CTGACCTCAACCCCATCCAACATCTTTGTGATGAACTGGAACGGTGGAAGTGGGAGTGTCCCGGTGCTGCTCACTCTGCATTGTAAAGGCTGTAGCCTCAACAATGCTCTGCAAAGTAACTGCTGAAGTAGTCACGGGATAAATAATTCATTGATCATGTCGCAGAATGTTAAGAACCTGTTTGAACAGGAAGAGCTACATTGTAAAGGCGTGGGAGATAAATAGATGTCAGGCTATGTATGTAATGTTGATGTACGCTAACTATGTCGTCTACCATTGTATCCATATAGGTAACATGCAAAGCAACAACATTTGATTTAATGATCTTTTTTTCATGTCACTAATTAACCCCATCAGCTCCCCTCTCATCTTGTGCATCAGCAGTAAACTAACAGTGTGGTTATGAATTCATGCAGGGACCCAGTTTCAAAACACTGCTTAATTATTTTGTAACTGAATTACAAAGTACTGCATTGAGAGCAAATGTCAGAATGTGAGACTAAAGTGTAACAAATCTGAGCTGAAAAAAAGAGATAGATAAACAGCTACATATGCAAACCCACATGTACTGAAAATAAACAGATGTCTAGCAGTCAGTGTGATCCATGGCCCTGATTTCCTCTGCTGAGCTGACATTTTCTGCCATTTCTTCGACACACTGCTCAACAATTCTAGCTGGCACAATTCTAGCTGTCGCGATTTGACTGCCTCTTTGTTTGTAAGCCCTCAGACTGAACCTGAGACGCCTCCTTAATATTTTCGCCACCAGTGAATGGCTTTCCATAATTCATATTGCGATAACTTGCTTTAGTCCCATGGTTTTTATCAGTGGCAAAGACTTTAAGGGATTTGGGTTTGTCTCTGATAACTGGACAAGGTTTCAGGCGCGTTGACTCAAAAGGCCCCTTGACACTTCGTTTTTGTCTTACAACGTTGGCGTTTTTAAGCCTATGTTTGAATGCATGGGCAGAAAGTAATTTTTAACAAGAGCGAATAACACTGAAAGTTGTAGGTGGAAGACATCTGATATCTATCTCACTGCTAACTTTAGAGACTGAGGAACTACTTGCATGTAACTCCGGTCCTGACGTTTAAAAAAAAAGTTTTTGATCAAGTCATCCCTCTAGACACTTTTCTCTAAGAAACAACAACGAATGTTAAATTCTTACTGTTCAACTCAAACCTTTGCTATCATAGAAAAGGGTCAGGAATCTTTGCTCTAGCATAGCGTCATCCTGTCATTCCTGGTCAGTGAACCCTGTGACAAGAGCTTTCTCTCATGCTGGCACTCTCTTCCCAGTTCTATTACCCCAGAATCCTATGTTCCGGACCAAAAAACTTGACACCTCCAGGGCATAAGCGGAGTTGCACAGCAGAAGATATGTCCTTCCCTGCTCTACCATGCATCAAATAACATTTTACTTTTACCAAGCGGCCCAATTTACTGGAATGGGCCGTGAGAGAAAGAAGCAAGCGAGATCCGATTCAGACTGTAATAGGCCATAGGCTCTTCCTGTTGCATTAGAACACGGCAGACAAGTATGTAGGTGTCGAGCTGGTACATTGTGAGGTAGCATTTATTAGGGTTTGCTGGGAGAAACAATGAAAACATTTCATTAAAATACTGAAGGTGAGGAATATGCCATTTTAACAGGAGTGAAAACTGAAAACTGAATCATGGATGCATCTAAACTAGCACATTAAGCGACACACACATATTGTACAGTATTTACAGCGATAAATACATTAGAACATTCCATCTCCAGACAAATGATATTCAGAAGAGACACTTTCACTATGAAACCAAACGGCTTAATTTTACCCCGTAAAATGACCTTCATCTCTATGAGGAAATAAAGGAAAATTAAGGGGAAAAGTGCACAGATTAAGGCTAATTAAGTGGTAAAACCACAGAATGTTCCCCTTATAATAATAGAAGTGCCCTTTAAATAATAGAACCTCCTGAATTAACACCTCAAATATAAGATTAAGGGGTTTCACACTTATTCCTTACATCTAAATTAAGGGCTCAGTTTCACAAATGAATGACCACTTAATACAAACTAAAGGGTTTGGTGTCTTTTCAGGGGTATATTAAGGTACAGTTAAGCATATTTTAAGTACATTGTGTTTTGTAGTGTTTATAGGTCCCAGTACTGCAGAATTCAGTATCCTGTCTCGTCATTCAGCTGATTCAGCAAATTGGCAATTCCTTCAGGTATGAAATTTAGATGAAAAACACTAATCCCTGCAAAGCTGTAAACCAGAAGACTTGCCTGTTTTAGAGTGATGACTAGAAACTTGCACTAATCCTCTTTCTGAATGGTTTTAATGGAAGGAAATCACAGATTTATATAATTAGGGATAATGGAATTGTGCAGGTATTGAAAGTGCTGATATTTGATCATGTGTTTGTTATTCTACTCCAGGACATCCCAATAAACACCCTGCTAAAATATCTGCTGCATTTGTGACTCAAATGGAAAAGGATTGATCAAGTTCTAATGATTGAGCACAATGTGCAGCAGGTCTCTGTGAAAACTATATCATCATAATATTAAGCACTTGTCCATTATAGTGAGTGTGAGACCTTTTGTTTCATTCTATCTGCTTTGATAGTGCTGCAGCTATAGAGCAAGTAATGAAGTAATGTCTTGCGGTGAATTTGTGATAGTTCTTAACTTGTAAAGAATACTGGAACTGTGTGAAATCTGTAAGACATATAACATGTAACTGAAGCAGATGATGAAATTCAAGATTACGGATTGGCCACTTTTATGTACTAGACAATCTTGAAAAGAACTTTCTACAAAGCAGGTTGTGAGCACCATTAGATTTGCAGATTATTTTAGAAAGAGGCCACATTAAGGCAGAGGCACATGCAACTAGCAAGAAACACCAAAGCATTGTTAATGAATTTATGGACAGAAAAAAAAAGACAAAACAAATCAGCTAACATGTTGTTGTGGTGCCCCACAGTGGTGCAGTGGGTAGCACTACTGCCTCACATCTCCAGGGTTGGGTGTCCGATTCTGGGTCCTGGTCTTGTTTGTGCGTGGAGTGTGTTCTCCTCATGCTGTTGTGTATTTCTTCCTGGGACTCCGGTTTCCCCCACAGTCCGTAGACATATTAGGTGAATTGGGGATTCCAAATTGATTGTAGGTGTGAGTGTGTCAGTGAATGCCGTGTGTGTGTATGTGTGTATCCTGAGGTGGGCTGGCGCCATGTCCAAAGTGAGTCCCTGCATCGCGCCCATAGCAGTTGTTCTCGGGGGGGGGGCGCGAGTGGGCTACCGGACAGGAGAAAAAAAACCAGCTAAATGCAAATTAAATGCAAATGCCACCTATTTGCACCGATTATAACACAATCAAATCATCCTATTTAGAAGATATTCTTATCTAGAATGACACTAAATGCTAGGTGACTGCAGTGTGCATGCGCATGGAATCTCATTGGGATGTTCCTGCCTGAACCAGGGATGATGTCTGTGTCACTTATACAGGTGTCATTTATAATACACTCAGTTTCATTGAGAGATGTATTAATGAAAAAAACTGAAAAGTGTGTGCATGAGCAAAAAATGTCACCAGTGATATCTGGCTTAAATTCTATATTTGATATTTACATAATGGTGATATCAGGAAACCCTAGAAACATGTTTTGTATTTTGATCCAAGCCAACAGCCTGCACTGATCTCAGCTGTGGTCTGCAAAGGTCTTGTGAGTCTTCGGTTCATTGCCACAGGCAAGGAAAGCGTGAAGGACATGCATCCTGAACAGGTCACTCTCAGTCACCGTTTCTTTGTAAGATCTGGTCCAAAAGTTTCTGTGAAAGAGACAAAAACAACAACAAAAAAAGAGCCAATCAGCCAATCTATCAGTCTACCATCTACTCCTAGAAGTGTCAGAGTGAACTTTAGTTTAGCCATAATTCTTTCTGCTTGTCCCACTGGGTGGTTATTTCCTGAAGGCCAATGATAACCTGCTATCTGTCCGCCCACCAGACTGCACTATCACTTTTCCTTCCCCGGAGTTTGGAGCTCATTTTATTTGCTGGCTGGACTTCCCATTAATGGTTATCTGCTGCCGGTCACAGCGCTTAATAAAACACTAAATTTCAAACCTCAAAGGAGATAACAACAACAACAACAACAACAGAACCCCCATCTCACTGATATTCCAAGCTATTTAAACAAGAGTACTATTTTTACTTTCAACCTTTGTTGTTACTTTCAGAGCGTTAAGAGATCTACTCATAATTCAGTTTAGGTGTATCTCAACAAATGTATGTAAAATAGGATCTTTCCCACTGAGTGGCACATTTTCTAGCTGGGACCTATTTGAGATGAAGTGGAGGAGAATATGATTTTTATTCATCACTATCATGCAGCAGCATCCAAATGTGTTTAACTACTGGAGCTAAACTCCCACTTGATCTTTGACACTGCCATGTACTATATGTCCCTCCAAAACTCCCCTCAACATGTCTGTATTTGGAGAGAGGTTCTGATTTCTTGTGCAAAAGAGCCAACAGCAGCTTGGTGCTGCAACAAATGAAAGGAATATATTTCCAATATATAAAATGCAGCAAATAAAGTAAATGTGCACTGAATGTCAGGAAGATATTTGAGTTTGATGAAAATGTACCTGATGTAAATGTACTTGAGTAATTTATTACATTGTCACTATGAAATGATATGCATAACTTTTTCATAGAATGTAATAATACAGAAAAATAACTATAAGCACAAACGGCTGCAAAAAAGTAAAGTGTCCCCTTATAGTCACATGTAAACACACCACAGCACACAGTGTGAACAATGTGAAGCTCTTTTTCTGTATTTGACCCATTCACCAAGTGAAGCAGGGGGCTGCAAGCAATATGTTGCACACCGTTTTATTCATGAACTGACTTTACATTGTAAGGAAAAGCACTAAAATCCCAGCTTAAAGGGAACAGGAGCTATATCAACATTTTTGATCTTTTGAGTCCACAAGTATCAGTCGTTTCAGAACCAGAGAGCAGGACCCCCTCCTGCTATTCCATAACCATATTCAGATGGAAGACAAGCAGCGATCATAGATCAGTGCTCTTGCTCTGAAGACTCTGATACGCCCCCAGCTCTCTCGCATTCATGACACTTCCTGTCGTCCCTCCTCCCGTTGATGTGAAGACTCTCTCCTCCTTGCTATCCTGCCTGAGTGATCAAGCATCCATCACTGTCAAGCTGAGGTGTAGCTCTGATAGGGGAGCTTCAGGAAAAGACAGGGAGTCTGACTCTACATGATGGAGCTCGACCCTCGGAGGACCCTCTGCCCATTAAAACAACACAACAAGGCAAGAGGGACGCCCTTTTACACAAAGGCCCCAAAGTCCTCACTTTGCAGCAGCATTGTCGATAGATACGTTAGACAAGGCCACATACATTCTGACATTCAGTACTGTCAACACAGAGAGCAAAGGGAATAATTTCTACACACTCCACCTCAGAGAAAGCCACGCAAGTATGAGAGAAGTGTCAATCATTAAAAAGAACAAAAGGAATGTATGAATAAATCACTGCATGAGGTGGGATTCATCAGAACATCAAAGTCTTGTACAGGAGAAGAGCTCCATTATAGAGGGCAATACTCACCTCTGCTGGAAGAAAAAGGAAAATGCAGTTTTGGACTATTTTCAAATGTGTCCATGTAAGAAAATGTGCATGATATTCTCGTTAAGTGGATAGGTTATGGATAGGTCTACATTTATGTAGCTAAAGCTTCCAAAATACATTGAAAATCACAGGTAAAACAGTATAAAGAAGTGGCTCTGAACTATTTTTTTTCAGTAACCCTTTACAATGTAATAATAAAAAAAAAACACCTAAGGACCCCTATACTATGTGGTTGTTCAAATAATAGTCTGCGGTGTCTATCCAGTTAGAATAAGCAGATGATTTAGTGGGTGATATGATTACATAATAATTATTGTGATAAAGACAAACACAATATGCTTTTAGGCTTTTGAGCATATCCTATACATTATCAGTACTTAAAAAACGACTAACCAAAAGTTTCATTAAAAGAGATTAGACCTGTTGAATTTTGCTTGGTTGAGATTGTAACAAAGTTAAATAAAATAACTGAATCATAAAAATCATTATTTCTTTAAAAAGTTATTTTTATTAACTCATTTTTTAAAACGTGACACTACTGCTTATTTTTATCTGGGCCAAGATGTCAAAAAAATAAATAAATAAATACTGTGATTCGTTTAATATATATGTATATATATATATATATAAAATGACTGAGTGACAGACTGACAGACTTTATTTTGAGATGTGGCTTCAATGTTGTTCTGAAATGTACATACACTATACGGACCAAAATACTGGTGCGCCTGGCCAATACACTAACAGGGACTTTAATGACAATGCATTCAAATACATAGACGTTAGTGTTCATAGACTTTGCAGCTAGAACAGCTTCCACTCTTCTTGGAAGGCTTTCCATAAGATTTTGTTTCTGTGGGAATTTGTGCCCAGTTCTTCCATAGAGCATTTATGAGGTCAGGCATTGATGTTGGAAGAGAAGGCTTGGCTTGCTGTCTCCGCACTAATTTATCCCAAAGGTGTTGGACGGGGTTAAGGTCAGGTATGCTGAAGCATTAAGACTAGAAATAAGGGGCCCAAAAGCCTGAAAAACAGTCCCAATAGTTTTGTTCACATAGTGTATCCCTTTCATATTTCAACCAGTGAGCTGTCTCCTTCTCTTCTTGAGCCTGTACATCATTTTGAGTGACAGTGTAATAACATTACATGCTATTGCAAGGACACTCTCTAGTCTGTGGCACTTGTTATCAAACACTTCAAGCAAGGTGAGAGTTCATTCAGGTGAGATCAGGTGGCATTGCACCACTCTGCACCTGCCATCTGCACCTGGGGTGGGGGTGGAGGCTCTCACATATGCGCTCCCTTCAAATCCTCGCTTACACTCCGGCTGACAGAGCTGGCTGTGCTCACCACAGTAGTGAGAAGACTGTTCTTGAACAAAGGTACGTCTCAAAGGTAGCTCTAGGATCTACATAAGCAAAGCATCATAACACTTCTCTGAATCTCCAGATTCACTTTCAGTGAGGAGAACAGCTCGCCCCCGTCAAAGTTCATCAAGTAAGTAATTACAGAGCTGTTTGCTCAAGAAAACCTCAAGCTTGAAGAGATTTGAAGGTTTTATGGTAATTAGCAGCTCTGTGACATGTTTACTGTTATATTTTTTAATTTATCTCTGAGTTTTTAGTTTTCCCTTTGTTCATACTGGAGTCCAAATCAGTCCTAACGGCTGTGCCCTTTGCCAAGCTCACTCAAGCTTCCCCAACAGAAAGGTTTTATAGATCCAACAACTGCTCTCAAGCTCTAGGCTATGCAAAACTCGGCCAAGTTCGGTTTATGGCAATCTGTCTCCTCAACAAAACTTTTTGGAATAAAGCAGGGCATTAGTGCCACCATGGCTGTACCACTTTGTATTGTGTTGCACTGGATGAAATGAGAAAGCACAAGGAAAACCATAATGTTGCTATATACACTGATGTATAGCTATCTGCTCTTGACTCCGCTCAGCCATGGGAACCCATCTAATGATGCCCTTTACATACTGATGTTTTTGTGCTGATGTTGCTTTCATAGGCAGTTTGGAGTTCTGTAGGGAAAGCTGCAACAGATGATTTATTTTTGTGCCCTAAGCACTCAGCGGCCATGCCGTAAGTTTGTTTCATCTAGCCGAGCTGTTGTTGCTTCTAGAATTTACCATTTCAAAGTAAATAGCACTTACAGTTGACCAGAGCAGTTGCGACAAAGGTGATGTCCTATGACAGTGCGATGGCAATGTCCTTTATTTTATACATTTGTTAGCAATGGCTGTGGCTGAAACTAACTATGAAGGGTGTCCACATACTTTTGTCATATTGTATGCATGTATGTACATGTACATAGTATAGTATATCATATAATGTACATACTATTTATACACATATGATAAAAACTTTCTTTATCATAAATTTTTCATCTGTATGTACGATTTATTTTTGCTTACACCTTGAGAAAGGTGTCATTTTTTATGCGTCAGCAACAAAATGTTTTACCTTCTTAAAAACCTCAGCTCTCAGTCTGTTGGTCTGCAGCACCATCCTTCTCTTCTCTTCTTCCTTCTTCTTGGTCACCTCAGGGAGTTTATTGTAAATCCTACAAAAGTAGAAAGGACACAAAATGTGAATGTGAAAATAAAAATCGGCTATTTTGGAGTTGAGGAACTTTTTGATGAATAGAACAAGTCCTTATAAAAATGTATATACAGTATATCCATTCAAATGTAATGAAGTCTGCCTGACTGGAACCTCACTGCATTTGTGCATATGGTTATTGTATTCGTCCAGCATTAGCAACAGCTAATCTGATATATGTGCAGGTCCCAATTTGTGGCAGAAGTGTGTTCTTATGAACGATAGTTCATACTGAAACAATCAAGCCAAATACATCGAAGCAAAATGTGTGACTGAGCAGCCAGGCCCATCTTGTAATGTCATTATAGCCTTAGAGAACAAGATTATAACCTTGCAGCTCTTATTGCTCACAGACCTTTGCCGAGACCACTTGAGCTAAATGCTAAAAACATTAAAGTTGTGTTAACCCTTAAACCCTAAAAGTCATCAACACTCAGTGAAATTCATCAGGCAGCAGCTTCTATCTGAGCTGTTCCAGGACAATATGTTCTTTTGAAAAAGGTAAAACTAAAATTATACAGAGGATTCTGACTGTGCCCACACCACAGTGCAGCTAAAGAGCTTCTCACTCACTAGTGTATATTTCTGACAAAGGTAGCTTTTTATTTCCAATTGATCGATTTGTCAAACGTTTTGGCCTCAATAGGGAGCATTATCTCTTTATGACATTGATAATATGAGATTATAACATATTAACCTAGAATAACAACCTTTATTCACTGGTTACGGCAAAAGATTTTTTGAATGCTCAGAAAAAATTCTTGACAAAAAATGTAGCCTTATATATATATCTGATCTGTTGTACTGCCTGGTAGATACACTACATGGACAAAAGTACTGGGAGACACCTGGTAATCAGGGTTTGGGCTAGGCCCCTTACTTCCAGTGAAGGGTAATCCTAATACTTAAGCATACCAAGACATTTTGGACAAGCCCATACTTTGTGGACACAGTTTTGGGAAAGAACTTTTTCTATTCCAGGATCTCCCTGTCCCAGTGCACAAAGCAAGGTCCATAAAGACATGCTTAGAAGAGTTTCGGTGCAGAAGAACTTGACTGGCCCACACAGAGCCCTGACCTCAACCCCATCCAACACCTTTGGGTTGAACTGGAGCAGAGATTGTGAGACAGGCCTTTGCTCTACAGGATGATTGGGCACAAATTCCCAAAGAAACACTCCAAAATCTGTGGAAAGCCTTCCAAGAAGAGTGGAAGCTGTTCCAGCCGCAAAGGGGACCAACTCCATATTAAAGTCTATGTAGTTGAATGCAGTGTCATTAAAGACCCTGTTGGCGTAATGGTCAAGCGTCTCAATACTTTAGTTCATATGGTGTATCAGTGAACACTGAGCACTGAAAGAGGCTTTCTTTTCAATCGTTCTGCAAAAGCTTTTGTCCTTATGGGTTTTTGTTCTTTACAGCATTTTCTACAAAACGACCTAAAAACTATTTTGTGTCTGCCAATTGTATTGTACCTGCTCTGGCCAAAGGCAAGGAAAGTAATTGAATCTATCTACGAAGGAATTCAGTGTTACAGCTAGTGCAGTCCTACCGTCGGCTAACTTCTGGTAAGCCCTATTCTATAAAAAGAGATAAAACGTTAGTCTTTATCAGGTGGAGGTAATACAAGGCGCTTCAGTGTTCGTGTGTGGACGTGTGTGGACTAACCGTTTCGATCTGAGCTGCATTTCCTTGCCTGAAATCACTCTGTCCTTGGGTTTAAAAAGGTTATCTGGGAGGACAGAAAAAAATGATGGGACGGGGCAAGAAATGTTAATGGTTAGTACAATACAAAACTTAAATAATTGATAACATTGAAGTTAAGTTTTACTTAGTAAAATTAGAAACCTTTCAAAATCAATGTCCCTCCTTTCACACAATAAATGGATTTTTCATTCTTGCAATAACTTTCACACTGAATTCAACCAAATGAGAGTTCTAATGGTTCTCATACAGTAATCTGTAATTACAGTCATCAGTAAAAAAATCACTCCACATTTAACAATAGTCTAGAGCGGCCTGTGCCACCAGGGCCATACAGAAAATGAAGCATTATGTAAAGCCCTTACAAAGCCAAGCACAATCAGACTGCATGTGGCCTATATGAAACCACAGCCATCTCAGTCTTGCAGGACTGTATTAGAACCAGCAGGAGGCATGAGTAAGCTGGTTCAGTGGCAGGTTATGTCCCTCTTTTCTGGCATTTATAAGGTATTTTATGACTAGGAAACTTCAAACTTCACCAACAGCTCACTCCAACTCCCCAGAACAATTTCATTTATCAAATCGGTGTGTTTTTCTGGAACAAAATCACAAACCCTTTTACAACAGACTTCAAATAATAAACAGAAATAAGTTGAAGTACACTGTTGTTGTGCAAAGAAATCAGTGCATCTCTTTCTTCAGTTTAGAACACTGAAACTGTTCATTACATATTGTAAAACTCACATTTAGCAGAACCCTTAAAATGCTTCAAATAGGCTTGGAATAAAAACTTAAAAGTAAAGAATGTTTTACCCCCTCCTGTAATGTTATACTTGTTTGCGTACTTGTTATATTTTGGAAACTTGTGATATGTAATATGTATAGCACAAATATATCCTAACATCCTGGGGTGCACCTATAGATACCACCCCCCCCAATACTGCAATTCAAAGTCTTATTATTCCCAAACAACACATAACACAATGTAAACTGGAGTTTGTCTTAAGCCACAGGAGTGAGGATTTGTAAGTGGTTTAAGCAATGAAGCAAAAACACAATACATTTCATCTGCATCAAGGATATAATTAAATTCCTCACATCTACCTGTAAGAATCCCTTTGGTGAGCTGGCTTAACTGAGAACCCTCACTATATACACGCACTGAGACCACCAATCACCACTGCAGCATATATCTGACTGCAGCACTGATTGCAGCTGCATTGCTGGTAGTAGCGTGCTGCAATGTGGCTGCCATAGCAACCATGCAGGCTTTAGATCAATTTAATATAATAGCCTTGCAAAAATGTGTTTCTAAGATGTTGCTAAAGCAACATGTTAACAAATTTGAAAATTAGTCCAACAAAATCATCTATACTGAGCTCCTACAACCCCCTGGGTTATGTCATTGTGCTGGATCAATAAAAGTCCTTATCTTACACGTTCTTTAATTATGATGACGTGCTTAATATTGACAAAAAACAGGTAAACATCCACTTCAGCCCTGAAATATAGTTGCATATTGACACAAATAATAATAATAATAATAATAATAATAATAATAGTAATAATAATAATAATAATACAATTAAAACCCTTCACATAATATTGTGCAGACCCCCCTCGTGCCACCAAAATGGCTCTGAACTGTTGGGGCATGGAATCCACAAGACCTCTAAAGGTGTACTGTGGTATCTGACACCACCAGATCCTTTTAAGCCCTGATGAAATGGAGCCTTCCTGAACTGAACTAGTTTGTCCAGCACATCCTATAGATGTTTTCTTACATTGTTCCATAGTCAATTTCTGACACTGTAAGCACCTCTGACAGCACACAGGAGTCTGTATAGGCACTCTTAACTGGTCTGTGGTTACGAAGCCCCACACGCAGGAGGCTGGGGTGCTTTTGCACCTTTCTATCATAGCCAACTTGAACTTTTTCAGCAATTTGTACAACAGTACAACAGCTTTCACTTCCCATGTGCAACTGTGGCTAGTCTTCACTTTCCATGTGCAACACTGAGCCTTGGGTGGCCATGACCCTGCTGCCAGTTTACTGGTTGTCCTTCCCAGCAGGGACTAACCATTGCATGCCAGGAACACCCCACAAGATCTGCCGTTTGGTAAGTGCTCTGTCATCTAGCCATCCCAATTTGGCCCTTATCCAACATTCTCAAATCCATTTTTCAACTGACTGTTCACATATACCACACCCCTCAACAGGCACCACTGTAACTAGACAATGAATGCTAATCATTTAACCTGTCAGTAGTTTTAATGTTGTTTATTACATTAATACTTACAATCTAATACTAATACCACTACTCCTAGTACACTGCATCAAAAGCACTGTTTTTGTCATACTGTAGACTTTAGCTGACTTTTACCCACAGACAGGGTCTTACCACTGAGAGGGTGTGGCCTGGTACAGTTCGGCCTTCTATTATTGGGCTCCATCTCTATTGTCATGTCTGAGGCCTGCAAGCTCCGCCTCTCTCTGGCCTTCCGCTCCAGTCGATGCACTCGTCTCTGAGAGCGAGAGATGAAGTCTGGCCGAAAGAGCTCAAGAGCCTCCTGTACACATCCATACATAATTCAACATTGTTTCTTTGTGTTGTCAGCACAGTAGGTGACTTTGGTTTACAGTCTTGGTTTGATTGGCCCTCTAAACCAGGGGTCTCAAACCTGTCCAGAAAGGGCCATTGTGTGTGCAGATTTTCGTTCCAACCAAGCAGGAGGCCCACCTGATTCCACCTCTGTAATCAGCTGGTCTCGGTTTTCAGTTACTCAGATGTGGCTTGTTTTTGGTTAGAATGAAAACCTGCACACACAGCGGCTCTTTCTGGACAGGTTTGAGACTCTAAACTAAACACAAGATTCAAGATTCAAGATTTTTATTTGCCATTTGTACATGAGACCAGCAGTCCATGCACATTGGAATTCTTGTGCAAAGCTCGCTGAGTCAGGTTACATTTTTTGATAGAAAAGACAGGAAAAATAAAACAGAGAATAGAGCAGTCTACTAGTAGTATATAAAATATAAAGATATCTAAAGAAAGAACGTCTATATATTGAAGATAACTGTATGCTGTAGTCATTTCCATGGCAAGATTATCTCTTTTTTGCATGCCAGTCTGATCTGGTGCCTTTCTTAAAACCAAGGATTCATTGCAATAACTAATCAAAAGGAGAGAAAACAGATTTAACCAACTCTGTCAACCAGCGAGAGACGTGTAAAAGCCAAGTAGCAACAATAGCTCAGCTGCAATGCAGTAGACCACACATGCTCTCAGAAACCCTCCCTCAGTAGTTCAGCTGTCAACGCCAGGCACTGAGTGAAGAGATTGCCCAAACACCCTTTAAGCAACCAGCGAGAGAGGCTAAACTCCGCTGTCATGGCACAAAGTCTACCACTAGCGGCCCTGTTAAACTCCACTGCCACATTACAAAATCTATGACTGTTGGTCTATTCAAACACTGCTATAATAATGTAAAATCATCAGTTTGGGGACCAGTCAAAATCTGTGAGGGGAGTTTAATCCTGAATAAATCTAAAACATACCCCACACACTTCAAAACATATACATATGTGTGATTTATGCACACCAGAATGTACACACCATTCCCATAATAGATACAAACACACACACACACACACACACACACACACACAGCACATGCCAACATCTCATTCCAGAACAATGGGGGAAACCATGAACCCTTCTTTGTTGATGTAACAGTCTCCACTCTTCTGGTAGGCTTTCCACTAAATGTTAGAATATGGCTCCAGGGATCTGTCTACACTAAAGGATTAGTGAGGTTGAGCCCTGATGTTGGAGGACTCATCCCAAAGGTGTTTGATGGGGTTGAGGTCAGGGCTCTGTGCAAAGCAGTTAAATTCGTCCTCATTTAACTTCATAAGCCATTTCCTTACACAGTATTCCCTAGAATGTCATTATATGCCATACAAAAGGTTTCTCTTCATTGGGATTAATGGGTAAAATCGAAACCATAACAAAGCACCAGACCATTACAGCTCCTTAACTTTACAGTTGATTCTCTGTATTCAAGCACGCAATTTTCTCCTGCTATCCATCATCCATCAGGCCGCAAGACAGTGAAGTGTGACTCGCCACTTCAAAGAACGTTTCCGTGTTCTTTCCACGTTGTAAAGCAATTTGCTTCACCACACTGTAGCTGACAGTTGGCATTGTACAGAAGCACAGATTTTCAAAATAAAACCCATGTGCTTCAGCTCTTGGCCAGCCTGTAAAGTAAAGTGGTCCTGATTGTCACATGTGAACACACAACACAGTGTGAGCAACGTGAAATTCTTTCTCTGCATTTAACCCATTGACCAGTGACTCATCACCTAGGGAGCAGTGTATGGGGAGGGTACCTTGCTCAAGGGTACCTCAGTGTTGCCACTGGCAGTCCTGGAATTCAAACCCACAACCTTTTGATTGCAGGGGCACCTTCCTAACCACCAGGCCACCAGCTGCCCGAGAAATATACTCACACTGTGGATTTAAACTGGCGATCTTCTGATTCTCTTCACTCAGTGCCTGGCGTTGACCGCTGACCTACTGAGGGAGGGTTTCTGAGAGCATGTGTGGTCTACTGCATTGCAGCTGAGCTATTGTTGCTACTTGGCTTTTACACTTTACAACTGTGTTTACAACTGACCAGGGCAGATCTAGCATGAAACAATCTGACAAGATGATTTGTTAGAAGATTTTATCTAATGACAGTGGCACAGTGGAAGTCCCTGAGCTCTTTGGTACAACCCAATCAACTACCAACAGCAGTCTATGGTGACTGTATGCTTGATTTTAATAATACTTTTATACCCTTGATTCAGTAGTGTGGCTGAATAGCTAAAGTCACTAATTAGGATTAGGACTGTTGTGTGTTCTTTACATCTTTTACAGTACTTTTTCTTCTTGGAGTTAAAGGCAGAAACAACAAAGGCGTGATGTAATTTTATTTAAATCATGAATTTCTAGAAGCTCCTCGAATAAAGGTGTATGCTATAAAATGCAATGACATACACTACAAAATGGAAGTAATAACATTTTACAAATAGTTGTCTGAATGTTTGATATTACTTAAAGGGTGTTTGGGCAATACTTAAGTGAGTATGGCCTTGAAATATTTAACTGAATTGAACTGAACTAAATTGAAGTGAGTTGAATTGATTTGAAGTCAATTGAACCACAGTGAACTGGGATTTACGTAAATTAAATGAACGGAGCTGACCTGAATTGTTCTAAATTAATCTGAAATGAAATGAATTAAACTAAACTGAATTAAGATGACATTAAACTATTTGAATTCAACTGGAATGAACCAAAGCCATACCTTAGGACTCAGGTAAGACTCATGAGGCTGGTTGCTGCTGTTGGATCCAAAGGTACAGTTCAGGACATGGAGAGAAACAAGACACTCCTGCACTTGCGTAACCGTTCCAGCATGGGCACACGGCACTCTGCCATCATGAGAGTCTCTTACGCTCTCTCCAGAGTTCACTAATAAGAAGCAAATCAGGTTAATGCAAACACACCCACCACATTGATATCACAGCTGTTATGATACTACTCCTACATCCATGAACACACTGGACCTACTGTACCTATTACTATGGAGATATATGCTGTGATCTCACCTAAATGGTGGTCAGAAGCAGACAAACCTTCTGCATCTCGAGAGTATGAGCTGCTTTGCATTTTCTCCTCCAGGCCTTGACATTTCACACTGACTGCAGCAGATTTATTTCTGATAACCACAGGGGAGTCCCACCTTTTATTTATAACAGCCAGTTCTAAAAGTAAGGAGGAAAAAAAGGGCTAGGGTTAAGATACTCTGCTGAATGAGTCACCAAACCAAGCAAAAGAAGTCAGGAGCAGCGAGGAAGTGGGTGAGAAAGACGGGGACAGAAAGAGAGCGAGACAGAAAGTACATAAATAAAATAAAAGTTGAGGATAAGTAGGATAAGTGTCCTTCTCTGTGCTCTCCCTGCAGTGATAGCTGGTGTTAGCCCTCCAGAGCGCAGTCACGCACTCACACTATCACATGCCCCGCAGACCGCATGCGAAGATCAATGTGCTGCAGAGGGTCCGATTATTCCTGACTCGTCATGGGGAAATTTGTTTAGCTGGAGAATTTGGCTGCGAGTCAGGATAAGGCACCAAAACCCGCTCCTGCTGGGAGATGGAGGATTAGAACGAACTGATCATATATTATGTCAGATATAGGCAGATCATTAGACCAGTAAACCTCATATTTTTTATTGTTTCCCTTCCCTCCTCTCTTTCGCTCTCCTTCTCTTTGTTCTCTGCTTCTGTGCCTGTAGTTTTCAGTTTTGGTCTTCCACTACATCAACCTGTGCCTTCTGCAGATATTTGAAGAAAGCATACAGTTAAATGTGTGAATATAAAGGCTTGATTGTGTCCGTTCATTCATTTTTATAGACAACAAATGTGTCAAACCCAAGCAACTTCACCTCACTATCACTTCACTTGGTTTAAAGTAGGTGTGTGATGAAGTTTGCAGTAATTGTGAGGTATAAAGGTGTTTCATTCGTTTCATAGATCCAGTCTAAAATCAAACATTCACCAAATGAGGGTGTAATATAGTACAAAAATGTTAGTAACAGGGAACAGAAAAATTTAAATTCTGTGGCTGATACACTCCTCTGTCTCTAAATTGCTGTTTTCCATAAAAACTAATATTAGTGACCAAAACTAGGTAACTAGATATCCTACGCCAATAATGTGGGAGGGGAGGAGGAGGGGCTTCAAAAAGCCCAAATGAGCCACTCCAGATTATATTCCGAATTGTGTAATTTAATTAATAGAGCAGTTATATTCACACAATTTATAGCAGTAAATTTTAGTTTATATGCATAAAATAAACACATTAGTAAGATCCTGCTCGTGTGAGTTTCCTCTCTTTCAGTGATAAACACAAAAGCAATCTGAGCACTACAAAGCGCCTCCCTGTGGAGGACCTTCAAACTGAACACAGCTTTATAATTCACCTATGGATTCACCAATCCGTGAACCTAGTATGGTGTCACAGAAAAATGAACGAAATTAATTAATTAATTGATTCACCATTCTTTTTTTTTTTTTTATTGCAAACAAATCAATAAGTCGAATAATTGAGAACATGCAAATCGATCCTTTTTAATGGAGTAACTGTGACAGCCCTGGCTACAATTTTGGATCTTATTTTGTTAGACAGTTTTGACTGAAAGTTTCCAAGTTAAAGCATGATGCAATATAAGCTAGAACTGTACTATAAAACAGAGAATTTAGAGAATTTCTAATCCATCAATCATTTATGTCACAAAAAATTCACCTCAAGGTTCCTCAGTATCACTGTGACATCGAGCTTCACTACAATCACTGTTTTTAACTATTAGAGTCAGGCTAAAACTCTCACAGTTTCTACCCTGTTCCTGCCCCTCACGCCTTCACTTTATACTAAATAAGTTATCTGTTCTTCAGAAATGCAGTTTAGATTGATTTATTTTATGCTCCAAGGAACCTGCATTGCAGTAATGACTGCTCCACTAAAGCACTGATATCACATGAACACCATGAAAAAATACTCAAATAGTGAATGATAGCTAGAGGAGGTATCAGAAAAGAAGAAACTATTAATGAGTGGACATTTCAACATACCGAGTGCTAACCGATGAAAGGGTGCTTAGGCAGGAAGGTTGTTCCACTAAAAATGCATGACGTGCAAATTGCAAGGTGACCAAATTAAAGCGGAACTACAATCGCTAAGATACAGTGTGGTGTGTTCAGACTGGACAATGCCTCATTATCATCAGCAATGCTATGGAAATGGAAGTGGGAGAGAAACTAAGAAGAGAGAGAGAGAGAGAGAGAGAGAGAGAGAGAGAGATGGTGAGAGAGGGAGAGAGAGAGGGAGACTTACAGATTCAGTAACACAGCAGCTGCAGTGAAGGTTAGGAGAATTTCCTACCTGGGCCTTCAGTGCCCCTCTTTCGATTGCTCTGCAGAGGCCCTGAGACATCATTAGCCTTTCCATTCAGTCTGACCACGGCTGAGGATGAGTGGCACCGCGCTCTGAATGGTAATGGTGCTAAAGTGGCCCTCACTATGGCCGAGTCAGAGCTGGTGGGTCTGGAGCTGACAGCGGCCGTGAACCCAAGACGACGGGATTGTTCTCCCCTTCCATTACAAGGAAAGTCCACCAAGTTCCATTCACTGGAGGACCTGAGGGGAACTCTCATTGCTTGCAATTTCTCTGGGATGGACGACACAGATGCTCCTCCGAGGTAAAGTGACAGTGTGGATCTATGCACTCCCGGTTTGTTCTCTTGAGTACACCCAAGGGAGATGGAGAGTGATTTGTCCAGGTAAAAAGCAGAGCTTGTAGACTGTACTGGAAGAAGCTCCAGATGGGCACAGGAGCGGAAGATGAGGTGCTTTGAATCTCTCTGTGGTGTAGTCGCCAGTGCCTGGCTGGTTGCTCCACTGTCTGTACAGCTGTTTTTATGCTCTGGATGTGGTAGGTTAGCAACAATTCTCTCTTTTCTGAGGTATCTATCGCTGTCTTCGTTCACTTTCACCTCAGCTGCTTTGTGCCTGAGAAGCACTACAGTTTTACTAGACAGTGAGTTCGCTCTTTTTGCTGTATCACCCCTCAAGCTCTCTATCGAGGTAGAGGCTGATGGGAGCTGCTCTGTTTCGTTGATAGGCCTCATTTCCTGGCTAGAAAGGTCCCCACTGAGTGAAACCCTCCGAGCACTGATAGTAATAGAAGAGAATCCAGACGAAGGTCTGGTTGAGCAAGATTCAGGGACTTGGCTCAGGCATGAACTAGCACTAGACAAGGCAACCTTGGTTTTCTGAGATTCATCCATGCAGGCCAAGCTAGAGAGAGAGGACGATGTCTTCATCCATCTCCTGGCATCTTGTTCTCTCTCTTTCCCTCTGATCCTTGGATCCATCCATTGCGTGAGAGCATTTCTCTGAAAGAGTTAAGAGAGTAAGAGAGAGTTTAAATACAGTGATGAATAAAACTAAATAATGATTTTACTGCAACATATTGTGATTGGGATTTCTCTTGCTATATACTAAAAACAATCTGGTGAGCTCTTGGTGAAATACTGTCAGGCTGCATTTTTTTTTTTATTGGACAGGATGTCAAAAATAAAGCATTTCGTGTTTATTTAGAACCTCCTGCACTGCATTTTAAGATATGAACATAGTTTGCTAAAATTCAGCCCTAGTCAAATCCAAAAAAATGCTTTCAATGTTTTCCAATACTTTCAGAAAATGAACCATATCTGTGTATTCAAACACACAAAAGTGTCTTCCCGAGATATGCACTTAGTTTCACATCACAAAAACACATCATTTTACATGTCATTTCATGTAACTTTGAAAATAATTTTTTGCTGGAATGCAAAAACTCTAGATGCCTTAGTGGCATTTATGACTTTTTACTGTTTTATAAGAACTTTTCCAAGACTTAGAAAAGCCACACACTAAACACTCAAGGGTTTATTGTGAAACCTGAAAAAGGATAAGAGCATGAAAAGGTAGGGATGGGTACTGAGAACCCGTGCTACACTGATACCAGGTGCTGACTGGCAAATACCCAGATATTAAAAAGCTTTTGGACGAACATGCTGCAATCCGTATTTACGCAGTGTTAATGCATTCTAACATAGCTGACAAATTTTAAGTGGTTGATGCTAGATTGCATCAATGGGAGGGAGAGTGCTCTGCACATCACCACCAGCCATGTATTGACCAGACCCTTGTAGCGACCGCTCCTCCCACACAATATATACACAGGAAACTCACTCACTCACCCACTCACTCACTCTCTAACTGCTCAGTCCGTACTAGGGTTGCAGGTACCCAGAGCCTATCCCCGTACCAATGGGTGCAAGACAGGGACTCACCCTGGGCGGGATGCCAGCCAACCTCAGACTTAGGAATCTCTGGAAAAAACTAAGCTTTCTTCCCAAAAGAAAGAAATAAATAAAAACAAAAATAAAATTATTCTCCTTTCACATCTTTTCCTTTCACATCTTTTCATGTGACATCTTTATTTTTGCCCCACATAATGGAGAGTAGCATCAATAAGAATAGCAATAAATATTGGTATCGATGAGTAGTATCAGTTTTCAGTATCCTAATGATACCTTTGCCTACAAAAAGGTCTTCTGAGGCCTGTAGGGTGTTTGATTGCTTGTAACTCAATGCAATATTCCTAGACCATAGCTCAACTCTATTTTGAACATCAACTCTGAAGGTTTGTGTAAAGAGTCCATTTTTGTCATATGTGAACACACCACAGCACACAGTGTCAGCAAAATGAAATTCTTCATTGTAACCCGTTCACCAAGTGAAGCAGCAGGCAGCCAGGAGCACAGTGCCTGAGGAGCAGTGTGGGGATGGTACCTCAGTGGTGCCACTAACAGTCCTGGGATTTGAACCCACAACCTTAGATCACCAGGGCAACTCGATGACTAGGCCACCAGCTGCCCCTTTTCACATACCATCCTTATGCATGCTAATCTTCTCTGTCTCAGCCCAGTTTTTGTATGTGTGCCAAGAGAAAGATTAACAAATATGAGCCCAATTCAACCAATCAAGAAATTCAAAAGGTCCTGTGTTCAATATTACTAGTTCCCAAGAAAATCAAACTTTTGGGCCTGTTTGCTGACACAAAGGCATTTTCTGAAAACGTGACAGCATTTTAGCTCTTAACATTACTACTGAGATGGTGGATAAGACCAAGAACAGACTCGGTCCTCCAATTTGAGGAAATCACTCATCATTTAACATGTTTGAAAGGAAAGCTGTTTTTTTTTCTGGCAGATGACACCAAGATTGAGCTTTTACAAACATCCCACAAAATGCACTCTGCTGTTATTCCTCTTATTGCTTCCAGACCATATGGTGTTGACACTATAAGTCTACAAAAAAGAGAGAGAAAGAGGGAGAAAAAAAATAAATCCAACTCCTGAAACTACTGTATATGACAGCCTGTCTGAAAACTTGGCTTCCTCTGCCTTACCTCACTGATGTTTGGTGAGGACTGGCTGGGGAATCTCCACCTTCTGAGTCCCTTTAGGTTTGAATTATTCTCTATCACCTTTCCATCTGTCGATAAATAAACAACAACAGCAGCGGCAGCAGTAGCAACGCCTTAGTTCAAGATCCAAGGACAAGGTCTTTGTTTTGTGCTCAGACAGAAGCTGTGGAGCTATAGAAAAAAGCTCACGGGTATCACCCCACACCTTCTCTAAAGTGCTAACATGAAGCTTATTTTCCCATGAATACCTCAGCTATACCAAGCATGAGGCCGTGTTTCTTTCCACACCTGTATACGAACAAGCAACTGGATTAGCTGGTAACTAACGCCAGTTTTAATGTGCTAGAATTGGCTAATATTGTGAAATTAAAATGAGACTTTTTAATGGCCTTGAATTCCCAATAGTACTTTCAACACAAAGGTGATTCTGAAATGGTAAAGGGAGATTCACACTGAACACTCTCTCTCCCCACATTAAGAGGTCTGCATAATCCATCAGAACCACTTACCTGCAAATCGAGTGATATTTGTTTCAATTATGAGTGATTATGAATACGAGTATTAAATAATTAGTGTAATTATGACTGACTCTAAGAAATTTCTTGACCAGAATTTAACAATTTCTCATTTCTCACATGCACCTTAACATAAAGATGTTAGTGCAAGATTCAAACGTATCACACTTTCTCCCAGTTAAGATGTTCTTCACACTATTACACTAAGATGATTTTGGGAAACTGGACCCAGGATGGTGCTAATGGTGATGCCATGTATTCACATTCAGCACAACATTTAGGTAACATTTGTAGTCACTGACAGAAAAAAGAAACCGCTCAGGGGTCCCTCTGCACTCGAATCGTCCTTTTCTGTCCATATGAGCTAAGAGTCAATCCCAGAGTAGGAGATGGAGTTAAGGGAAAAGATCACTCCTAGATATTATGAGATACCACTTTACTTGCTCGCAAAAAGCTAAGCTCCACACTGAAGTTCTCTTTTTCCTCTGAAAGTGGAGTTCTGTAACAGGAGCTCTCACACGCCGGTGCGCAGTTTTCATCTGCCAGATGTAAATTATTTAGAAGGACAGCGTTTGCCAGTTGATTCAGGCGTACCATGTTTGATTTAGCAAGAAGGTACTGCACATTTTGAGATGTGTCAGAGAATCCTGCAGTAAGAGAAAATAGCACTATATTTACCCCTTTTTTGACCTTGAAGCTGCGCAAAAACAAAATTTGAGCGAAATGGAAAACTGTGGCTTCCAGCTGTTCAGTTACAGGCTCTGTCCGCACTTACATGGGTCTTTTTAAAATATAGCCTTTTCTGGGCATTTTGGTCTTTCATCTACACACAAACAGCATTTTAAAGTCATTTGAAATGGACGTTTCAGATTCTTCCCATGTGAAGATTTTTTTAGGTGTCAATGTTTGACTTGAAGGGCTCTGTAAAAAAATAAGAGACAGCATCTCATTTCAGAACAGAATCTCTATGAGTGACAACCATTTCATGCAAGTGTCTGTTATATTCCTACACAAGCACCTCATTCTGCTTTATGAGATACTGATTAGTGATCACCTGAATCACATTTCATTTAACAAGAAGTAAAAAAAACCACTACTGAAGTACGTCAAAGGTAATTATTGCCACTTTGTTTAGGAGTGAACAAGAGATTTTCTTTAAATTATTCAAGTTCTGTAAACACTGTATCAGTTCTCTTATTTTGATGTTTTATCATTTCCTTTACATCTACGGCATTTATCAGACGCTTTTGTCCAAAGCGACTTCCATTCCTTAACTACAGGGGGCAGTCTCCCTGGATCAACTTGGGTTTAAGGGTCTTGCTCAGGGACCCAGTGGTGGTACAGAAGGTAGGATTCGAACCCATGACCTCTTGGTCCAGAGGCAAGTATCCTACCCACTGAGCTACCAACACCCAGTTTAATACACCTATACAAGATAAAACCTGAGAAGCGATGTGCTCCGTTAATATCTTTGTTTGATGTCTGATGGAGGACATCGGGCATAGTGCTGGTTTTAAACCAGCTAACAGAATTTTTTTCATCCACACACATACACATACAGTTAATCTTCTACTGTATTGAGAAACAGGGGTGTTAGAATGAGTTATGGGGTCACTGCTGCATCTGTCTCTCTCCTTGCCGTGATATCGCCTGATCGATAGCCCACGGCCTCCCAAAATATACTGATGGATATGAGTAGCATGTCAATTCACTTGATATTCAGATCAGTCAAACTCAAGGAATTTAGACAAGAGAGGAAGGCTTTTGTCAGACATATTCACAGACCCCACAGCCATCATCACCAGTTTAGCTAGCTTACAGGAACAGGCAATAACTTTTTTCAGTCTTCTGATTGGCCAACATGATTTTACAGTTAGGGTTATATTGCTATGTGTTGATTTGAGGTGCTTTGAAAACTGTTTTAATGTGTATATGTGTACTAGGCCACAGCCCCTGCTTATTAAAAACATTACAAACTGGGATACGGACAAGCATCTGGATCGGCTGGTAGTTCATCCCAGTTTGACTGTGCAAGAATGGGCTAATATTGTGGGATTAAAATGAGACTTTTTAAATGAGGCAACTATCTGTCCTTGGGTTCCCAACTGCATTTTAATACAAAGGTGATTCTAAAATGGTAGAGTGAGATTCACACTGAACACTCGCTCTCCCCTCATTAAGAGGCATTAACACCAAACTGAGTTTGCATAATCCATCAGAACCACATACCTGCAACAAAAGTGATATTTGTTTCAATTATGAGTGATTATGAGTACGAGTATTAAATGATTAGTATAATTATGAGTGACTTTTAGCTTAAGAAGAAATTTCTTGACCAGAATTGAACAGTTTTCCATTTCAGGGCTGGGTTTCTCACATGCACCTTAACATAAAGATGTTAGTGCAAGATTCAAACTTAGCACATTTTCTCCCAGTTAAGATGTTCTTCAGACTATTACACTAAGATGATTTGGGGAAACTGGACCCATGAGGGTTATATTGCTACCTGTTGGTTTGACATGTTTTAATATGTGTACTAGGCCACAGTACCAGCTTATTAGAAACATTACACTATGCTTCACCCTTCAGGTTGTTAGAAGGCAATTTCTGGCAAACTGTACATCTCATATGTCAGTCTAATGCTCGATGACTTCTGCCTAATCGAAATAATTAACATGTGGTTCTACCTTGTCAATAACCTTTGCATAAATCAGTTTGAAGTCTGAGATTGAAACAAATATTCAATAATAATTTAACCGGCATAAAAATCCATGTTATTAAACCCCTGTGCACTGTTCTTTCACTGGCAAAATAGACAAGTCCTCCATGGTCATGCCCAGCAAAGGGTTTAAACAGGCAATAAATCCATACACAGCGATGCTGACTTAGAAAAGGGCTGTCTACTTAATGATTATTTGCATTGGGCCCACCCAAGCACTTTAAACAAATAACCATTGCAAAGCTGAGCTCTGTGCTCCATGCAAATGCATTAATTCCCCTCCTTTCAATATCAAAAGCGAAACAACTCATCATTTTCACTTTAACTTTTGCTGAAGCACCAAAACGCCTAGTGGGAGAAGGAAGTGGGGGACCATAGGCAATTCTATTGAAATAGAAAATTATGCATTCGTTGCCCTTGTTTTTTCAGCTGGTTCTGCTTTATCTGTGTTTAACTAGCGAGAGGAATTGGGCAAATAGTAGATTCTCTCTCTCTCTTTCTCTCTCTCTCTCTCTCTCTCTGTCTTCATTTCTGGGTCTTTCTCTCTAGGTGTAACATGACAGAATTAGGCCTCTTCCTCGGTGCTGCCTGTCTTCAGAGGAAGGCAGATGATCTTTGCTCTTGGCTTTAACCTTCTAGCTCATATGGAACAGAAGTATAGCACTGCACTAGAAGACTGTGCAGGTACCGCACTCCAGTCACTATCAGCCAATAAATGACTAGTCAAGGAGATATGAGTGCAGATTATGATCTGGTGCCAAGGGAACCATTTTTCCTCTCTCCAGCATAGTCTTTATGTTGCAAAATGTCTTCATTAACACCATTCTGAGGAGAAGTCTCTCTCCATCCCCTGTTGAGGGTGCTTCTGTATGGTAATTAGGCTACTTCGTAACTTAAATATTTTAATTTTAATCTGATTTGACCAGCTTTAGTGTCAGCATCAGTGCGCATCACATTGCATTTGCCTTCTGCTAAGTGCCTTCCTGGTAAATAAGGATGTTTGTATTAGTCATGTTGCTTGGCTAAGGCATTCTTCTTGAAATTCAGTGTCAAAGATTGACACTGAACAGAATCATGTCGTGTCTGGTCAGGAATAGTGGGCATATTTACTGCTTTTTAATGGAATGTACAGTTTATATGGAACCACTGGGCAAAAACAAAACTTTTTAACAACCACATAGAACACCCTAGCAATCACCTAGAAAAAAAACCCTAGAAACCACTTGACAGATCATACACCCTAGCAACAAGTAAACAACCACCTAAATTACCACTGAAGTCCATTAGCAGCATCCTTGCAATCACCAGAAATATAATAGCAACCATCTAGCAGCCTGCAACCAAATGAACCGCCTTGGAAACCATGAAATAATTATGGTCATATTTCTTACAAATCAATTTTTATTTTGCACAAACACAAGCATAAACAGTACAGCATTCAGTGAAAGGCCTTTCATGACTGTCTGGTGATACAGAGAGAATTTACATTAAAAATTGGCTTTGTATATTTGAATTAAAAATAAGATCATTTAAATATATCTTAAAATACATTGCTATATATCTATGAAAATGTATAATATACAAATATGAAAATATATGATATAATGAATAACTGTCATAGAGATGTGCAGTTGACTGTGTAATAAAATGCAGTGGACTATCGATCTGAAGTATTTACAGTGGAAAAGCTAAGAATACAACAAATATTTATAAATAGCTACAGGATACACTTTGCATATTGACAGAAATGATGGTTGTGTGGATGTTGTACCGAGGATCGATGTGAAATACTGCATTTTTGATGACACCGCAGTGTGATTTCGTAGGTTAAGAAATTCTCCACTTTTTCCGTTTTGTTCTCCTGATATACTTTACGCAATTCATTGCATTTAGTTTTAGTTTACATACTGCATTCACAGGGTCACCTCTGCATTTTTTAACATTTCCTTATCTCAGAACAAGGCTATAAAAACACATAACATTATCTTTGTATCTAATTATAATCATTATAAAACCTCTTCTACCTAATAAATGGAAATATAGTGATAATGCATTTATATACACTGTGCTTTTGTTGACAATAAATAATTCACCTTTATATTTATAAGGCTTATTTTGGTTCCAAAAGGAACCATGTTTAAAAAGAGATGAATGTGAAAAACCTTTTACAGACTTAAAGAACCTTCATATACACTCAACAAAAATATAAACGCAACACCTTTGTTTCTGCTCTGATTTTTCATGAGATGGACTTAGATCTAAAATTCATTCCAGATACACAATATTACCATTTCTCTCAAACATTGTTCACAAATCAGTCTAAATGTGTGA
>JBBPDB010000001.1:36609780-36630776 GCA_037974465.1 Brachypetersius altus
TCCATCCATCCATCCATCCATCCATCCATCCATCCATCCATCCATCCATCCATCCATCCATCCATCCATCCATCCGTTGTTTTAGGCCAAAAAGTGATATTTTGACCGTGTTTAGCCATTGGCAGCCAAAATGTTGGTGCATCCTTCATTCACACACTTTTACCAACAATAAAATTCAATTTGCTTGATATTTGAATTATAAACTATATCATTGTTGGTTTTATTTGCTTCTCTTTATCTATGACTGTGATCATTTTAGGCCAGACAGATGATGAAGTTCAGAGAACTCTGAAAGTTTCACGAAGTTTCTAGCATGACTCAAGGTATAAAAAATTGCTTATAGTGAAAAAAAACTGTGACCACTTCAGACATATGTGGGAGCTTTTCTTCAACAGGCAGTTCTGGACTCAGCAGCATCTTTCTGAAAGCAGATTTGAGTCATTTTTGCCAAGTTTCTCTCTGTGCTCCCTCACAGACAAGTCTGTTGGCTGATCCACCAGTTTGTGATAAAAATGTCTGCACTTTATACAGTAAAATCCCTTCAGTTTTATGTGGATCAGGAGTTGTGGATTCTGTCACACGTGGAATTTTTGGGGTATTTTTGTGGCAACAAATATATTTTTCTCTGGATGTTTTCACACAAGGAGATTCAGGGCAGGCTGTAGCTGACCTGGAAACACTTTTTTTCAAAATCCACACCAGGGTTGAGCCCCCATGCTCCAAGCGCAATTTTTCAGCAGTGCACTTCAGGAGACGAGCCATCATTTGTATTCTTAGCCTGGTGTCCCAATACTTTTGTCTAACAACCTTCCGAGTTGGATATCCCCGTGGGGAAAGCACTCAGACACTTCAAATTCTGCAGTTCGATTGATCTCCAGGAGAGCTTTCTAACGAGCCCTCGTTTATATTTTCAGCCCGAGTGGATCAGGGATTATTCCCCAAAAACAGTTCACCTCGCAGCAGTGTCCCATTATTTTTGTCCAGCGACCATCCGCGTTGCATATCTCAGCAGGGAATTGAAATTAAAAGGCGAATACAGTTTACCTTTACATTTTCTTTAAGGGTAATGCATTAAACTGAGTTTAAAATTAAACAAATTTTCTGGGTGTATATTTGGGGGCATATATAGGGTTTACACTATAAAAATAAACATTTAAACATTTTGTTTTACCAAAACACATATACACGGGTGCTCTTGTAATGTAACCCCTGCGAAAAGTGGGGGAATACTGTATAACATTCTCACTGGCTTGCTATACATTACTCATGCATGCTTCAATGTTGGAGTTTTATTGCTGCTATGAAATGGTGGGTAGAGAGAGGTAGCAGGTGAAATAATAAATGCACGTTAGCTGCACACAGTATGGAGGATAAATGATGACGGCTCAGAGTCTCACGAGTGCTCACTCCGTCTGTGACAACTGTGATTAAATGCTCACACATCTAAGCAACATGCGTACGCACACACACACACACACACGCACGGCTTTAGTCATCTAAGCTGTTTGGGGCGTCCATATGACCTGCTCTCATAAATTATTCCCTAAAAAACAGATCGCATCTGTGTGTATCCTTGTGTGTGTTTGTGTGTGTGTGCTGGGTGAGCAAAGTCCACGTGTGTGTGTGCTGGGTTAGCAGAATGTGTGTGTGTTGGTGGGCATGGGTGTTTAGACAAAGCTCAGTTGAAGTGGCTCATAAATCGCATGTGTATTTGTTTACCGATGTGCATGCACAGACTGATGTCTTGTTCAAGGCGACTCGCAGCCCCCGGAAGATTCACAGCTCAATTTGCTGTCTGGCATTTTTCAACCACACTCATACATCGCTGTGGGTAGAGAGAGAGCATTCCCTGACAGTAAATAAAAAATATGAAATGACAATGCGGGGGTCCCTCAGCACGTGCACACCCAAGCATTCATGCAAATCCCGCTGCTCCATTTTACATTATGGATGCCCTTTACCAAAACTGCCATTCGCTGTATTTTTCTCTATGAGCACAATAATTATCTACCAGAATGTAACTCAGGACTTTGGTCTAGAATTTAAACAGGCATGAAGACACAAAAGGGACAAAACATATTTATTATACCTTATGTTTTGCATTCAGTGCTACCAGAACCAGGAGAGGAGGGTGTGTGCATTTGACCCGTCACTTTTCAAAGTACGGTCCACAATATTTTCATTGAGTTATAAGACTGCTTCCATTTCAGACTGACGCTGGAACATTTCCCAAACAGTGAAATCTTTGGGATTTAGTGTAAGCTACTAGCATTTGCCTTTCAAAAAATGCCACCAGAAGTGAGCACTGAACTGAAAGTTGCGATTGACTCACATTTATTTTAAAGTGTCTGTATGCCTTTACATTTAAATTTACGCCATTTATCAGACGCTTTTATCCAAAGCGACTTCCATTCCCTAAGTACAGGGGACATTCTCCCTGGAGCAACTTGGGGTTAAGGGTTTTTGTTCAGGGACCCAATGGTGGTGCTGAGGGTAGGATTCGAGCCCATGACCTTTTGGTCCGGAGGCAAGTATCCTACCCACTGAGCACATTCCAAAGATTGGCCATCAACACAGGCATGTACTGACTGCTGAATTTTGGGTTGGCAGTGGGAACGAAATGGAGCTGTAAATGTTCCAAACAAACCAAATTTCCACATTTTTGAGATTTTGAAATGTAGTCGTTTCAGTGCACTCTATTGATGGAATTTTGCACTTTTCCAAACAACTGATGCAGAGTTTCAAATTTCTGAGAAGTCCCCCATTACCCACTGCACTCAAACCCATTCAAGAAGTCACATGAAAGACCCCAACGGGAATCTTTCCTCTTTGTAGCGGTGTCCTGGGGCAGCGGCATGAAGACACAGAACAGTTAATCAACAGGTCATTAGGATCAATTTGGACTTTCTGAAACTGTTCAGTCAGGATTCTGGCCAAACTACTGCACATTCAACACCGACCCTCAGCCACAATCTCATTCACCACCTTAATCTGACAGCAGAGCACCTTTAGCTCCAGACAGATACATCCATGCAGTAGCAAGGAGCACTACAAGAGGTCTTTCCTGCTTCTCTCAGACTGTATATCTCACCCCAGTGCCAGGACTATTAGGACACTGCACATTGTCATTTCATCTTCCATCTTGATGTAATATTTTACTTGTAACATACTTACTTCTCTGTGTCAATACATACTTTACCTCAGTGACTTCATGCACTTTATATATACAGACTGAAATATCAGTGCTCAAGATTCAAGATTCTTTATTTGTCACATGCCATCATACAAGTACAACACACAGTGAAATGTATCCTGAACCGCTCCTTTACTGACTGTGCAAAAATTAAAAAACAATAAGTAAATTCTACGTGGCAATAAAATTAAAATCTAAAATTAAAATCTGGGTATTTATATGTACAATGTGTAAATGGAATGTTAAAGTGCATTGTGCAATAATAGCTCAGCAATATAAAACTGAGTGGAAAGTGACCAGAGTAATGTAAACAGAGTCATTAACAGAGTGACCAGAGTAATATATAAACAGTGTAAACAGTGACCAGAGTAATATATAAACAGTGTAAAGAGTGACCAGAGTAATGTAAGTTGTACTGTAGCGGCATGTGATGCAATAATAAATCAGATAAGATATGAAATGACAGTGAATGTTCTGAATTATGACATTGGATATGTTATGTGGTCTTGTTTCAGTCTGTTATAGTAATGTTATGAGGGGCGTGGGGGCATCTGTTTATGCTTCTGTCTTGTCTTAGTTCTTTCAGCATTTTTAATCCAATTACATGTGCTGGTCGTCTGTCTGTCTGTCTGTCTATCCATCCATCCATCCATCCATCCATCCAGCTGGCTAGATAAATAAGCTTTACTGATATTTTTTCCAGGCTTATTTTTTTAATTCAGATTCAAATCTGTCTTTCTTTCTTGCTTTCTTTCTTTCTTCACTCAGTTAGCCAAGCACACCTTTTCTTGTGTGTGTGTGTGGTTTGGGGGTGTCATTTAGAAGCTATAAGATTTGCCCCACCACGTTTGGAAGTCTGGAGCCACCCCGTCTTGCAATATTTTAGAAACACATTAGTGAACCCTTGGTGCAGGCCTGGTCCCAGAACTGATCCGCTGAGGGTGGATTAGAAATAAATGGGAGTAGGCATTGGCACAGCACACATTAATAAGGCAGGCCAACTAGAACTACTTACAAGGGAACCATTAACCTTATAGTCAGTTTTTGAAGTGAAGTTAAGCTATGTGGCTATTTGGTATCCTGGTGTGTTCATGGCGGTAAGCCTACTCCCCAAATTTGCCCAATTTTCACAGGACATCCAATATGTTAACCATGAGTGATGCACAATACGTTGTTTGAGTTTGACACACAGAGGCATGCACACTCACTGAAAGCTATTTTTAGCTTTCATCCTACTTTACCAGAGTCATTAGTCATTAGTCTTTTAGCATCTCTGAATGATAATGCACTGGTCTGCAGAGGGTCGGTCCATAGAACTTTATTTTTTATTTTATGTTTCTCTGAGTACACAGCAGCTACATGAGCTCCACTGTTCAGTGACCTATCCACACGGTTTGTGGATATCTGGAGGACACTATCTGGAGGATTAAATGCTGCATCTGCTAGGGGGCAGTCAGGGCAAGAACATCATGTGGCAGGAAAAAAATCAGCAGAAGAGGCTTTTTCATGGTTTGTTCAGTGTGCTTTTGACATCACAGCTCTTTGTGGCATACTAGCCGCATCGTTTATGTTGGTATTGTCTCTTGTGAACATGTCGGAGGATGTGAAAAAACAACGAACATTGCATACACATTTGTAGGAGGGGTGGTGGGTGCAAAACTGGATTTCTGAACAAACAGCTGAAAAATGTGTTTTTTTACTCACTGGTGTGGTACTGCTGTAATACAGTGTATCCATGCGAAGTGGCGGTTCAGACTTCGTGACCTCAGTCGTTCTCAGTTAGAACCTAACTAATAATTGTTTGTGGAAACTCCTACGAATTTTTTTTTGGTGGCAATATGTAATATGTAATGCATGTTAGTGCTAAATGATTAAGAACAGTATAATTTGCTGATGTTGGAACATCAAATGTAAAGTCAGCTACATTTCCCTATAAAATATAACTGTATACATTTTTTAGTACTGTCGAGAGAACACAAAATTGGCTGCTGCCCTGTGACGCATCTCTGGCAGATGGAGGCCAGCATTCTCGCATCATAACAGTTTTCCGTGTGGATCTGTCTCGAGTATTCTCGTGTTTTTCCTATTTGAGACTGTATAGAAAATATATGGGTTTTCCTTTTGTATTTAGGCATTTATAGGCATTTTTAACTGCATAACTGTGGGTGCTTTTAGAACGTAACCTCCACCAATTCCGGGGGTTGACAGTATACTGTATACTATACAATAACCCTTTGTTGATTTAATAAAATTGCTGGGTAGGTGTATGAAGCGTAAATCCCTTTCCTAGCTTCTAAGTGTCCGGTCATAACTTAGCCGAAAAGAAAGTTAAGCTCTGTGCGTTCATATATCACATACTGACATTTTCCTCTTTTCCCAAACTGAAGACAAATGGAACCATGGAGGAAAGATGGATTAACCTTGCAGCAATTCTATGCCCATTAAACCCATCAAAAATCCAAGGTATGTGGATAAATTGGTTTCTGTCAGCCTAACAAACAAAATCTTTCTTATTAACCCATAGGCCTTCGTGCCATGGATTACCCTTGGCTATTGAAAAACTGATTCTTGCCAGACAGAAGCTAAGGGGGTGTTGTTAGTGTGTTTGCTGTTATTGTGTTCGGTGATAATGCAGTAACACACCTCAGATTGCATGATTTCACACGGATCGGCTGGGTACTTGCAAATACATTTAACTCAAATTATCACAACCCCCGTCTCTATTTCATGCACCCCCGCATTCATTCCGCTCTGGTTGCAGCCCTCGAGTCACAATTAACAGTAAATATCTAATGCAACCATAAAGTACGCCTGTGATATGAATGGTCTCTTCCGTGCTCTGCATTTGATCTGAAAGTGAGATGTATGCACTGTTTCTGACGCGAAGCATAATAAATGCATAGCGCAATACAAACCACAGAACCTCATGCTGCTCATTCAAATGGCCTGCATGTGTGCATATGTGTTCACTCACTATGTTGCTTATAAAAAGGTCCCTCCTCCCTTCGTTTTGTCGGAGAGGCATCCATACAGATAATGTTGAGGGGGCTTATTTGATTGACACCTCTAATAAAGGTGAGCAGGTGCACAGAGCCCTGCCAAGACCTTGTGTGTGCGTGTGTGTTTGTCTGTCTGTGTGTTCACATCTGGACCCTTGTCCATTTAATGCTCATTTCAACTGTGTTTTTTCCCGCTCCCCCTCCTTTCGCTGTCTGTTTCACACAAAACATTTTGTACCAATCTCGGCTTTACTCTCAGCATTCAAATGAAGGCAGTGTACCTGTGGCAGAGTCTGGCTTCTTTTTTGCTGGATATTATATAAGCCTTTTGTTATGGCAGATGGAATGCTTGCTTTTTTTCCCCCCAACCTTCAAGTACCCCAGAACAAGATTGCATCTCTTTTGTCTACATTTGCAACTCCCTTACAGTCAAGGTTATCAGAGTGATATACTGTGATGGCAGCATCTGCATGGACACAACAGTCGAGCGAGGCATGTAAAGGCAAGAATGAGGGATGTACTGTCTCTGAATTTTGCAAATCTGTGGTCCCTACAGTCAAGCATCACGACTGGCAAAGGGAAGGAAATGATATTTACTCTGGTGTTGATAATATTGCTGTATCTATTAAAGCTGCTGCATATTCAGTGTGACTTTACTGGAAGCTAATAAGCTTTTGGCCTTCATATGTGAGGTTATATTCAACCACTGTAGCATAAAAACGCAGTATGACATTTGGTTCAAATCAGTGCAGATGATTTCAAATGGCTTTGCATTAAACCACTCTTTAAACTCTAAACAGCTTTAAGCCATTGAATCATTTTACAAAAGCAATCTGTGCATAACCATTTGCTTCGACTCCTAACGATGGACACAGACAAAGAAAGAAAGAAATAAAAAAACAGACAAGTAGGCACTACAGCTCTCAACACTGTACACCACTGACCAACGGTTTATCACAGACTGAGCTGCCGTTCTTCAGACAAGTCTATTTCACTCTCCCAGAGTTAAATTTCACCATTAAGGGTTTGGAGTGATCCAAGGGGATCCAAAGGGAGTGTGATTTCCTGCACTACGTGTGGTGTTTCTCTAACTTACCGCTTTTACCAACAGGAGAAGAACTGATGGAGCTGGAGGAGTTGGTGAGGTTCAGTGGGGCACGGTCTAAAGCAAGTGTAAATTGTTTTATATTAGCCTCCATAGTGAGGAACATTCTGGCATCTCGATGGAGTTCATTTATTAGAGGTTTTTGCAAACAAGGTTGGTGCCACTAAATGTTAAAGCCAGTCATTTTCAATAGTGCTTTCTGACCAGTTTCCAGCTCTAAACTGAAACCTGCACATTTTAGTTTTTCAACACCTGATCCAACTAATCAACTAATTAACAACCCAGTCTCACAAGTTTCCGTGAAGCCATCATGATATACAAAATATACGCTAGTATCAGCAGTAACTGGTGACTGAGTGACAGTAGGAGAGAAATAATGAGTTGATTCCTTATCGTCTTTGTTTGCAAAGCAGTTGAAACAGGTTGAAGTGCCATGAGACGGGTAGAGTCCCTAACCCTAACAGTCACCAGTTAGCGCAGATACAGGCAGTGTTACGCACTGTGCATTAAAATACATAGGGTAGTGAAGCATTGTCCTAGCATGAAAAAAGCCCTAAAGCGTGATAGCAGCACATATTTTGATTACATTGTATATCGTGATGGCTTCAAAAAAATTGGTGAGATGAGGCTGGATAAGGAGTGTGCAACAAAAAAATTTTATACAATATATGATTATATTAAAAGGACTTCACTGTTTTTCTTCACTGTTTTGATGAGTGTGATGTAGTATGTAAACATCAGAGGTGAATAACCAAAAAGTGCACTCAGGTACAACAATCAAGGCCAGCATATGCCACTGTGGAACTATAGGTTAAACATAATTGTGCTGTCCTTCGGACACACAAAAGCTCAAGCCAACACACAAATCAAATATATCGCTCACACTTTCAACACTTAAATGGGTTCGTTACAGGAACTTCAGTCCCACATGATCTATGCTATATTGACAAAAGTATTGGTGTATTAGCGTAAAAGGGTTTAGGCTAGGCCCCTTACTTCCAGTGAAGGGCAGTCTTAAAGCTTCAGGCAAGACATTTTGGGCAATGTCATGCTTCCACCTAGTTTTTAGCAAGGCCCTTTTCAATTCCAACAAGACTGTGCTAGAGTGCACAAAGCAAGGTCCATAAAAACATGGTTGGATGAGTTTGGTATGGAAGAATTTGACTGGCCCTCACAGAGCCCTGACCTCAACCCCATCCAACATCTTTGGGATGAACTGGAATGGAGATTGTGAGCCAGACTTTCTTGTCCAACATCAGTGCCTGACCTTATAAATGCTCGACAGAATGACCGAGCACAAATCGCCACAGAAACTCTCCAAAATCTTGGAAGCTGTTCTAGCTGCAAATACAACGCCATTAAAGTCAGGTGTAATGGTCAGGTGTCCCAATACCTGACCCCAATCCCATTTTGTCCATATCATATAATGCATGCTTCTATATAGAAATAACACTCCGTAAGTCTTTGCATAATCACTCCCATACGCTGGCTGTGAGAGTTCTTCACACCAATATCACAGCTGTATGTTACTGTTAGCCAGATAAACCTTGCCAAAAATGCTCTCATCTTATCTGAACTAACCTTTTTATATGGATATGCAGCAATAAATACATACATATAAATACATTACATGATTTCTCACATTCCTGCAGGTGCTAAAAGGATAGAAATATCAAAGCTAGAGTCAAAGCTAGTTTTGCGGATTTCCTCAAAAATGTGAAGCCTCATCAAATAGCTAGCAAACAGAGGCTAGCACAGGCTGACGCCATTCTCCATGTAGTTCTGAACCTCATCAGTATTTTGTGCTCACATTGTGCATTTAATCCTCCACTCTCCTCCTCTTGACAGACACTGTAAGGGCAGAGATGGGACTTGTTCAGGAATAGGCTGCCCATCCACACAATCCTGCAGTGGATATCACCTCTTAAACCATGTCTGTTTTTTCAACCTTTAGCATCCATCATATTAATTTAGTCGCATTATTTGGTTCAGCAATATTTGACTCTGAATCCAGCGAACAGACTTTGATAACCAGCCAGACTTGCGAGTTAGATAATGTCACAACACAGACATGCTATATTTTATTTTACTCAGAATTTATGTTCTCAGTAAAGTTAAAATCTAACAGTAAATGTAACTCTTTAGGTATTGAAAAGTTCTGAATTCCTCTGAATGCGTAGACCAATCAAATAATAAAGCTGCGCCTACTGAATTGGCTTTAAGGTGTGGGTTTCATATGGTTTAAAACAAAGAACCAAACACTTTGATAAGCTTTAGAGTCTGTAGTTTCTATAGCAGGTTTGTTAGCTACCAATTTTAATGGCCAACCAGCCTCAGTGTTAAAGTGACCTCTTGTAGACATGCATGAACACACCACAGCACACAGTGTGAAATTATTTCTCTGTATTTAATCCATTCAAGTGACGCCACCAACAAGAGGTGCCCGGGGAGCAGTGTGTGGGGTGTGTGTGTAATATTTAGATTATTTTTTAATACATTTTAACATGAACTCATTTTTTATGTGGGTGGTGGTGGCCTAGAGGTAGAATACTTGCCTCTGGACCAAGAGGTCATGGGTTCAAATCCTACCTTCAGCACCACCACTGGGTCCCTGAGCAAGACCCTTAACCCCAAGTTGCTCCAGGGAGAGACTGCCCCCTGTAGGTAGGGAATGGAAGTCGCCTTGGATAAAAGCGTCTGATAAATGCTGTAAATGTAAATGTGGATCAGCGGGTAAATGTGTTCACTGCTTTTACAGTTACCCTCCTCTTGTATGTTTTAAAGCACCCAGAATGTATTCCTACAACAGTAGATATGAGAAAACAAAAATGACACATTAGTTCTAAGAGCGTTTGCAGATGTGCTGACCTCAAGTAGTTCATTTAAGTGCTGGTTCTCAGTCCTGTTCCTGGAGTAGCCCTGCACTGATGCAACTAATGAACTAATTAACATTCTGCTGTAAAATTACCATTTTGGTGATATTTGCCTTTTTTTTTTAACAGCTACAAAATGTTCCAAATAACACCCAAATGAGCACCAGTGTGAGAAGAGCCAGTGCAATAATAGACCACAGGACAGAAGCAAATGAACTGAACTGAATGTTCACTCCTTAATTTTACTTTCAGTTGTGTGCACCTTTAATTTACTTTTATCACTTGTGCCTCGCTTTAAAATAGATAAACAGCAATATATCTAGCAAGTTCATATCTAGCATCTCAAGCCAAAAACCTTATTGTTATAGGTCTAAACTTAACAGAAATATATTTATTTCATCAGAATTAGTCAATTCACATTCATGTGTGTAACTGTATTTTTAATATTTAGTAACTTAAATTGAATGAAGTATTAGCTCCATTCGTAGACCCTTCCCCCCTACACACACATACGAAAAGCTTCTTATAGAATATAACTAGAACAACCATAGATCCACGGATATAAATATTTTCCCTTTTGTACTAATGGCAGTTTTAAGTCAAACGGTGTAACCCAGCAAACATGAGACATCCACCAGACACTGTCTGTATTGCGTCATTTGGTCCAGGACCACATCTGTGTGACTGGATGACCTGCCGAACTGTTTCAGTATTCGAGTGTGACTATGACCCCTCTTGGAATCAGCATTCAGTTCAATATTTGATCATCTTGCAAGGAGATTTTGTTCTGTGGGCAGGTAAAGAAATCTAACAAAAGTTGTCGAAATCAGTTGCCTTTTGTAGCTCAGTGTTTCTATTACTGTCAACCAAATATTGATTTTCAAATGTACACATATTTCTTTTAGTGCTGGGCTGTTATTATCGCGCGATAAAAAAAATATCGCCGTTAAATCCGCCCCCCCCCCCACCCCCCCCGGACAGAGGGAGCTGGGTCAATACTACGCAAGCTATGATGAATTTTTTCCAATGAGATTAATGGCGTAAAAGATTTCAATGAGATTAATGGCGTAAAAACAATTAATCTAATTTCTTTTAAATTCAGAAACCTGGGCGCATCTTTCCGATGGGTGATGTCTTTTGGGCATAACTTTGATTAGTGGGAAGCAGGTTCAGATGCTGGAAAAAAAAGTGGCTTATCTGACACTCCTTGCTTTACTCCCCTATAAAACGGTGCAGAGCCTCCATCTATCTGACAGACATAAATCAGGTAAGCGTGCGCTTTGTGTCCAGAAAACACTTCATAGCACCTCCTGTCTGAGAGAGAATGCTTAACATGAGTTAACCCGAAACGGTGCAGAGCCACTGACAGCTTAACAGCGGCCAAATTATAGAGCACTGACAGTAAGCGGCACTGAAACACATATCTGCTCTCAAGTGAACGGGACAAAAAGATGACGTATGGGGAAAGCAAAAAAAAAAAAAGAGGGAAAGGTGCAGAAACAAGTATAGTGTTAGGCACAGAGAAAAAGAGGGGAAGAAAATGAGTGAGAGAGAACCAGGGAAAAGAGGGCAAGAGAGAGAGAGAGAGAGAGAGAGAGAGAGGGAGAGAGAGAATACAAACACATTCAGAGTTATCTACTGATGCAAGAAGGAGTCCGCTGACACCTATAAAACAGATAAAAGTGTGTGTGTGTGTGTGTTAAGGGCTCACTGAAGCCCCTTTGGTGGGTGCTTTGGTGTGTCTCAGAGAAAAGAGTGAATTACAAACTTCTATATTCTACCCACAGGAGCCACAAGAGTAGAACATGACAGCAACACAATCTTTTGCAAGAACTGTGTCTGGGTTGTTTCTAAATATTTCTAACCAACAAGCCACCCATCCAACATACAATTTGTTTAATTAAAAAGAATACGTTATTAATATGATTGCATAGACCATTGAAAAAACACAGACACAACACAAAACAACAATAAACAATATGATAAATTATACATAGGAGGAATTGTAAACTGTCTCAATGTTTAGGTATAATAAATTAATGGACACAGTGCAGTGAATGATACACCATGAGATACACAGTATCTCAGGCAATATTATTATGATTGAGGCAAATGATAAAGGGCAAAAAGCCTAAAAACAGAGGCTCCTGTTAGTTCACAACTGCTTTGTTGTGTGAGTCACATTTAGACTGACCTATTTTTTCCACTTCATTTACAGTTAAATAAAAGTGACATTCAGTATAATATGCCCAAGGTTGTAACCCAATCTGGAACATGTTACAATGATCTTCTTTTTCCACCAAAAGCAGTTCAAGCCTTAAGCACCACACCAGGGTCACGCAATCATTAAATATGATGAAAAAGAAAATATGGCGAACCTTAAGTGAAGTCTCCCTGTTTTGTATTCAAACTGTTTAGGTTATTTCACAGTTATTTAACGGGGCACCTTAAAAATGTGTGTGGGCAAAAGTTCTAAATGAAACATTTGAAGTACACTATTATTTAGAATATAATACACTGTATGGACAAAAGTATGTGGACATTTCCATTACTGTCATGTATATAAAGTAAAGCACAAAGTATGCAGTTTACAAAGCTAAACATTGCAGTAATGTGGGCCATGCAGACTTTGACAGTGGCATTGTCATAGGATGGCACTTTTGCAGCAATTCAGTTTATGAAATATGTGCCTTACAAGAGCTGCCCCAGTCATCCGTAAGTGTTATTATTCACATACTGGGTCTCCTATGTGCTAAAGCATGTAGAACCTGGCAAAACATTAGCACATTGTGTGTTTAGGAGCTTTCTGAAATAGATTTCCATACCCTAGCAGCTGCATAAAAGTCAGACTGGACTGGTGTAAAAGTGCCATTGGAGAAGTATAACTTTAGATATTCTCTGAAGTGTCCTCTGGAGTGATGAGTCACACTTCAATAACTGGCATTCTGAATTCTGGATCTGGATTTGGCAGATCAGAAGAAAACTATCTGTCAAAAGGCATCTTGTCAACAGTTAAGTTTGGTAGAGAAGGGTGTTTCTTGCAAGGGTGCTTGCACTCCCACTCTACTCCTTTCCCCTGTTGTTCTGTCTGTCCTCCCATATGTGAATACATGTGTCAATCATCTCTGGCTTGCTGATATCACAGGGCCAATGAGGATGCAGAGTCCTGGCCAAAAGGCAGAGCTTCCCCTTGAAAATCAGCACCTTTAAACCTTAGCTTTGTTTAGTATTAGCTTAGGTAGTTTCCTCTATATGTTCCTAGTCAGGTAACCTAATTGAATACAGGCTAATGTAGTCGTTTTTGTTCATTTCTTCTGCACTGCCCATGTTGTCTTGGTGTCATGGTTGTCTTGATTCCCTTTTGCTAGTCCTGGTAATAAAAGCTCCCCATAACCAACTCCACTTATTGCAGTGAAATCCATAAAAATGCAGAGGAATTCATACTTTATTAATTTGATTGCCTTGACCATTGATGAAACACAAACACAATACAAAGCAACAATATACAATAGGATAAATTATACATAGGAGGAAAAAATAATAATAAATAAATGGATGCAGAATACACTATGCATGAATCAAAGTCATTAATGGTCTCTCCATAAGATACACAGCGTATTAGCAAATATTATGATTATTAGCTTAGGTAGTTTCCTCTATGTGTTGTTAATAGTCAGGTAAGCTAATTGAATACTGGCTAAAGTAGTCGTTTTTGTTGGGTTTTTTTCTGTGGCACTGTACATGTTCTCATGGTGTCATGGTTGCCTTGTTTCCCTCTTGTCTGTAAATGCTAATCCTGGTAATACAAGCTCCACACAAACAACTTCCTCTTCCATTTATTTAAACAACCGCCCTCCCCAGTCCACCTGTAATTTTTCTCACTCCGCTCCAGGCCTTGTCCCTCTGTGGGAGCATAACAAAGGGATAATGGGCTGTGGCTTTTTTCTGAGGGCTTGAGCTTGGCCCCTTGGTTCCAGCGAAGGGTAATGTTAATGCTACAGAATACATGGGCATTTTCGACATTTCTAAGCTTCAAAGTTTGTGGCAACAGTCTGGGGAAGGCCTTTTCTTTTCCTAGCATATCTGTGCCCTTGTGTTCAAAGCAAGGTCCATTAAAACATGGTTGCATGAACTCGGTGTGGAAGAACTCCAGTGGCCGGCACAAAGCTCTGACCTCAACCCACCAGAATGCCTTTGGGAAGAATTGGAATTGTGAGCCACCACCATTGCCTGACCTCACAAATGCTTTTATGACTGAATGGGCAACAGACACCCTCCAAAATTGAGTGGAAATCATTCCAAGAACGTAGGCTGTTATAGCAAAGCATGCCAGCTCCACATTAATGCCCATGTAATGGAATGTGCATCAAGCTTATATAGGTGTGATGACGAGGTGTCAATTTACTTTTAGCATTTGTGCATTTGCATATCATTATTAAAGAAAGACCAGGCTATTTTCCCCTTGCGCATATTTTCTAATGAGAAAAGATACTGTGGCGCGCTGCATTTATCCATGTTTGGATGCCATCATGGCTCTGATGTAAGTGTGTGGGATATTTCTTTACACTTTTTTTTCTGCAGGACAGAATAATTACAATAAAAAGGCGCCTACGCTCTTCCTTGAGAACAAAAACACGATTAACTCAACACATCTCCAAAATCTACTAATACTTTTCAAGTATCCTTTGGTAAAAAAGTAAAATGTATTGTTGTTTATAAACCTTGGAACAGAATACACCACTTGGTTGATGTGACATCCCCTTTATAATCAGAAAAAAATACTCTTGTTTGTTCATCATACTATTTAAATTCAGCTCCTGAGAAAGAGCTTTTCTCTAATCTCAACCCGATCCCAATTTTAAATCTTAAAATGCCCCTTTTTCTTTCACTTCATTGACATTTGTTTCGCATAATCTCAAAACTGAGGTCAGATCAAGAGATAACTGCCATTCTAAAGAAAGTTGGTTTGTAAATGAGCCCATACAATATCTGAAATGTGTTTTAGTGATCAAATTGAAAAATCTATATATAAAGTTCAGGTTCTCATTGACATTTTGAGAACCATAGGTCTATGGAACCATCAGCTGAGAAACCTATGAAAATAGCAAAAGAAATGCTGTGTTATTTCTCCTAAATAGAAGCAGGGTGTTAGGAGAAACATCTCAGACTTCAATAATCTCCAAATAAGATGATTTATTTTTGATGAGATAAAGAAAAGACGGTTGTGAACAGAAAAAAAAAATCTTCCCCTGGGCTGTCAGGGAGTCCCTGGGGCTGGTAGGAGAATCACAGAAACGAAAGGTTGTGAATATTTATTTCATCTGAGAGTAAAATAAGCATGCATGCTTTTTTCTCTTCTTAGCCTTTGTCAGTAGAGACACCTTTTATCCCTGCCTAGATTCTACTGAAGATCATTGACTTAGTATTTAAGTCTTAGTATTTAAGCAGACTGTGGCAAAATCATTGAACAATATCTAATGAGAAACACACAAATATTCAGCGAATTATTAAATATATTTGTTAATTTTGTTAATTATGGTCATGGTACCACTGTGGTACGCCTCCAAGGTTGGCGGTTCGAATCCGGATCTTGTGTGTGTGTGGAGTTTGCATGTTTTCGTGGTGGTGCCATGGATTTCCTCCAGGATCTCTGTTTGTTCCCACAGTCCAAAGACATGTGTCAGGTGAATTGGGAATTCTAAATTGACCGTAGATATAAGTGTGTGAGTGAATACTGTTAGTGTGTGTGAACCCTGCGGGGTCCCTCGTCATGCTTGTAGACACTAGGATAGGCTCCGGGGACCCGCAACTCTAGCAAGTCATTTTCTTTAACCGTTTAAGCAGTTATAGAAAATGACAAAGGAGTCTGTTAACAACAGGCATTAGGTACCGTGAACGGTCAAAGATGAGAATAATTGTTTTTGATGACTTGTCCTATGCGTGTTTATCTGGCTCAGTTGTTTTCAAACCTGTCCTCAGGGACCCCAGGCATTCTATCCTACTTTAATTCTGTCCTTAAGCAAAAACATGCCGGGGTTCCCTGATAAACAGTTTGAGAAACACTGACCTAGTGTTTTAGCACAGCTTTAAACATGACTCAGACAATCAGATTTTATCAGCAGAACTATCCCTTTTATAATAGCGATTAAATGCTGATGCCATATTCATGAAACTAAATGCACTGGCTATTTACCCTGCTCTTAAAAGTTAACACAGCAGCAGTGCACTGTTCCATATCATGCTCTGAAGGTTTTGCCAAGTCAGCATCATCCTCTGCAGTATCTTATTGAATTATTATTTGTTTGGTTGTTGATAGTGAGTCACTTGTTTGTTCACGTGACACCATTACTAACATAATCTAGCCTGTTTACAACCACAAGCAATGTAGTGGCAAAAATAGGTAAACATAAAGGCAAAAACTAATCAACCATAACATAAAAGCAACATGTCTGCATCAAGTCTACGTCATGCCACCAATACAGCTCTGACCAATTAAGCTATGGACTCCACAAGACCTCAAGCCAGCACGTTTACTTTTTATCATCTCCCTAAAACCATTCCTGAAAGGTTTTTGCAATGTGGCAGAACTTGTACTTGGTCTGCAGCAATGTTTAGGTAAAAGGAAGCTCCATATGATTGCCAGGACCCAAGGTTTCCCAGAAGAGCATTGCCCAGAGCCTCTGCTGGCTTCGCCTCATCTTATAGTGCGTCCTGGTGCCATCCCACATAGGTGACACACACTCACACACTCTGCCATTTGTATGATGTAAAAGATGATGTGATTCATCAGACCATGCCGCCTTCTTACCTTTCTCCATAAACCAGTTCTGATGCTCATTATTGACGCTTTTGGTGGAAGACAGGGTGCAACACTCTGATAGCTCTACACTAATGCAGCCCCACATGCAGCAAGCTGTGATTCACTGTGTGTTCTGACACCTTTCTATTATAGCCAGCATTGACTTTATCTGCAATCTTTTTCCAGAGTAGCACCTCTGTGGGATCACCAAGGACCATCACACTCATCCCCCTCATCCAAGTGGTTCAGATCCTTCGCCCCTTTTCTCGCCTCCCATACTTAAAGCTTAAAGAACTAGATGTTTATTGGCTACCTAATTAATATATCCCACCTCATCACAGGTGCCACTGTTATGTGATAATTAATATTATTAACTTAACCTGTCAGTGGTTTTAAGCTTGTGGTTGTGGTATCTTTTCAAAGCTGAAAGATTTTATTGTTTTTATTTAATATGAGCAGCACTTCTGTTGAGCTTCGGTTATAGCATTTTGAAGCACTTCATGTAAATCAACAGATTTAATATGTAAGTCTTTATGAGGTGGCACCAACCCCTACAGTGCCCACATCTGATTGGCCACCACAGTGAAGCTAACGGTTGTTCGCTCATTAGATTGTCAAGCCTGGGTTGGGTTTGGTTAATGGGTATCATCTGCTACCAATATTAGCAGTGGTGGGGGGCTGCCTCCAGAGTGATGCCTTTTTTTGGCTGTGTTCAATAAAAAGGCTTTTATGTGCGTTCACCCCTTAATTCATTCCGGTGCACATAGAAATTGGGTTTAATTACTAACGTGAGGTGGAACTGTTTGGAATACTTCCCTCACCCATTATGATTCTTGAGTAAAATTCCCTTAGATACTGTGCTTCCAGTAAAATGACAATCATCACCGAAACACGATGCCAGAATAGTAAGTAATGCAGCTGGTGTGTGCTGCATTTTAACATTTAAATATTAGTGTGCACCACTGCAGTATTCTCAATGTGCGTATCCTTAAATAAATGAGTGCACATTTAAGCAAACAGAACTGCAGTGGGGTTAGGTGGCATCTACCCTAAGCATTAATAGAACAGTCAAGTTTAATTACCTTAAGATATATACAGTACTGCTATAGATCATTTCCTATAGAAAACTCTCAACAGGGGCACTTTATAATGCTGGCAAGTTTTTCTGTAACCTGAATAGAGCGGGGCTGGTATTTTGAGCCAACGGTGCATTTATATAGGATTTCTAAATAGAGGTGGAGGGAATTTAAAAGTGACACAGCTCCATGTATCACTATCTCCAAGTGAGCACTGCTGGGAACTATACTGCCAATCGCAAAGACCTCTGGGAAATCAGCCAGTGCCAGGCAATAGACAACATGCTGTCTCAACTGTTAATAAGCCTAGGCCTCTTCCAGTGTCAATGTGGGTTTTATTATTGGCCCCCTATCATCAACCAGTCCATTATCATATCTTTGGAAATGACCTTTGAATTTGCATCTGGTAGAAATAACTTAATACACTTAATACACAGAAGCAGGAAATCCACAAAACTGCAACGCATCAAAGACAAAACAACATTGTATTTAGGATAAAATCTCACCAGCTTTATTCTTTAGTCTAGACTACTGTCTGTCCAGAGTTCTCTTAGTGACTATTTTGAGTGGGATCCAAGCACAGGGACACTGAGGGTTTTCCTCACCGATATGTGTTTCCTAGCAACCAAAGGATCCTCTACACCTCCTCGGGAATACAGTATCTCTCAAGAAATTAATGAGCTTCATGGACGAGCGCGTGTGTCTGGACAAGTGTGCATGTCTGCATGTGTGTCAATGGAGGCTCCTTAAAGTAGAAAGGGCAGGATGACTGTCAGCTAAAAGAGAATTAGAAACAATAATAACTTTTGCTTTTGGGAATTGTGCTTTTTATGTGGATGAGGTGCAAATGACAGTTAAGATAATCACTAAATGAAATAAAGACCAACTATCAAGTCAGAAAGCAATACAATATATGACGAGAAAGTTGCATAATAAACATATTGCTAATACACGACATGGTCAAAAGTATGCTGAACATTCTCATCTATATGTGCTTGTTGAGCTCATTCCAAATTTATAGTAAGTAATATGGCTCCCCTTTCCTACTATAACCTATTATTTCCAGTCTTCTGGGGAGACTTTCTACTAGATATTTCAACATCTGGATTTGCTTCCATTCAATCACAAGAGAAATAATGTCAGGTCCTGACATTGTCTGATAAGGTCTGATGTACCATTTCATCCCAGAGGTTTCTTTCTTCCACACCAAACTAAGCAAACCATTTCTTTATGGACCTTGTTTGTCCATAAAGGAATGGGGAAGTACTGACAAGCTGGAACAGAGAAAGGTGTTCCCCAAACAGTTTCCACAAGCTGGAAGCATTAGTGCAGGTTGCATTCTCCTTTCATCCAACAAACCCTGAGATATCTGTCAAACTGTCAGATGTATATAGTGAAGCATGATTCATCACTTCAGAGAGAACATTTCCACTGCTCCTTTATTTCCACAGGAAGTTTTGTACCGTAGTGAGTGTTGCACCTGAGGACAGATGATTTGTACATGATATACAGGAACTAGTGTAGTCTACTACTTCATAGCTGTTGTCAACTACAAAAACAGAACTTACAAAACAAAAAGTTAACCTGACTTATCAAAAAGGTTGCATCCTATGACAATGCCATAAAAGTAAGTGAGCTCCTTAACTTCAATACACCCCCTTTTTTCTGCCAGATAAGAGTGCATGACTGTATGGTTGGTCTCGGCACCTGCTGGCAATGGGTCAGAGATAATAATAATAATACATTTTATTTATAAGCGCATTTAGCAACACTCAAGGTCACTTTACAGAAATTATTAAGTAATAAAAATTGATGAATAAATAAATTAAAAAGAGTTCATAATCCTTGTGGTATCCTTCAGATGCGTACTCTCCACGGTTACGGGGGGCCAGCTGAATATCTTTAGGCATGATGGTGACTCTCTTGGCGTGGAAGGCGCACATTTACATTTATGAGACGCTTTTATCCAAAGCGACTTTCATTCTCTAACTACAGGGGGCAGTCTCTCCCTGGAGCAACTTAGCGTTAAGGGTCTTGCTCAGGGATTCGAATCCTGAAGGTAGGATGAAGGTAGGATTCGAACCCATGTCCTCTTGGTCCGGAGGCAAGTATCCTACCCACTGAGCCACCACCACCCCAGGTTCGTGTCCACGCATAGATCCACCAAGTCTCGCCTCGCTGGTCTCCTGCAGGGCCATGATGGCGGAGCTCTGGAAGCGGAGGTCGATCCTGATATCCCGAACGATCTCGTGTGCCAGGTGCTGGAAGGACAGCTCACAGATCAGCAGCTCCGTGGATTTTTGGTAACGGTGGATCTCCATCAAAGCCATAGTGCCGGAAATGGGGACTTGAGTCGCACTTAAGTCGCACAAACAAACTTATGACTTGTGACTTGACTTTAGACTCGCCCTCAACAACTTGAAACATGATTTGGACTTGGGTGCTGTGACTCACGGGTCATAACTTGTAAACAATGTTCTTTCATGGAATTATTAATTGATATCTCACACTTTCCAACAAGCCGAAAACTTTTCTCCTCTCCCTGAAATGAATGGTTTTCAGCTAATAAAAGTTTTTGAGGGGTGGCTGGAAAGGTGTCACTGAGCCCCATCTAACTGTGGAGTTGCACATCTATAGTGTGAGATATATTTTTCACATTTAACATTTAGATTTAAGATACATTAAGGCAAATCCTCCATGTTGGTGAGGGCATATCACAGCATGCAGCCCCGCCCCCTGCTAAGTGACAGCCTATTGGAATCGTGGGGCATGGCCAATTAGCATATCTACAAAACATGTAGAGCTCAAAATCTACAGCTCAAAAATCCCACATTTAGAGACGCAATTTGTAAACATTGCCACTCAAAGACTTGACTTGGTCAAAGCTGTATCTTAAACGGTTGTCAAGTTACAATCATTTGAATTATGGTAGCACAGCACCATTTTCCAAC
>JBBPDB010000001.1:36667586-36679641 GCA_037974465.1 Brachypetersius altus
TTCGGGCTCTCTCTCTCTCTCTCTCTCTGGCTGTCTCTCTCGCTTTCTTTCTCTTCTCTCTCTCTTGCTGTCTCTCTCGCTTTCTTTCTCTTCTCTCTCTCTCCTCTCTTCCCTATTTCTCTATTTATCTCTTTCTCTCTCTTTTTTCTATTTCCCCCTCTGCCACCTCTGTCTCTCCCTCTCTCTCTTCTATGTCCTCCTCCTCTCTCTCTCTGTCTCTCCGTCTCTCTCTTCTGTCCTCCTCCTCTCTCTCTGTCTCTCTCTCTCTCTGTGTCTCTCTTTCTCTATATTCTGTGTTTCTCGCTCACCCTTCTCTGTTTTTCTCTCTCCCTTCTCTATTTCTCTCTCTCTCCCTCTCGCTCTCTCTCTCTTGCTCTCTCTCTCTTTCTCTATATTCTGTGTTTCTCGCTCACCCTTCTTTATTTTTCTCTCTCCCTTCTCTATTTCTCTCTTAGCTTTCTCTATTTTTCTCTCTTTCCCTCTCGCTCTCTCTCTCTTTCTCTATCTTCTGTGTTTCTCGCTCACCCTTCTCTATTTTTCTCTTAGCCTTCTCTATTTCTCTCTCTCACTCTCTCTCTCTCTCTCTCTCTCTCTCTCTCTCTGTTTTGTTAACAGCTTAGAGGAATGAGGCTAATCACACGCAGAGAAAACTCCTAAACTGGGAGAAATCATCTGGATCCTCCATAAAGCGCTAGATTGTCTCAATTTATTCCGCCACCATAAATACTTTAATGGAAACAGACTCGCAGCTTATAATGAGAAATACGACCCCATAAAAGAGACTACGAAAAGAAAATCACCCACCGAGTAAATAATTAATGCTAACAGGATAGTCGTTATAATTGTCTTGGAGAAAAACAAAGAGCTGCAAAATACTGCATGGCACTTACAATGTGTCTCTGAATGTGTCATGAGACAGATAAATATTTCATCAGCAGCCCTTTTTCCTGCCAAATGTATGTGGATACCAACTAGAGTGAATTGAGACGTGACATGAATGAGGGTGAAGGCGGAGGGCACTAAAGCTTATACTAATCCGAGCTCTGGCGCAGTCAGTGATATTGGACGCTGTTAAAGACTGAAACCGTGTGAGAACCAACACATTTTGGAAGAAATACTCAATTCTTTTCTACCAGCTGTGATGACATATAGCAGAGGGAATCAGGGGAATTAGAAACTGGACGCCATTGCAATCAGCAATTGAGCAGTTTATTGAAATTTGTCTCATCAAGCAAGACTAAACAACCAGATGCCTATTATTAGAAATAGCATTTAAATGAATTAATTTTGTTTAATGTATTTAAGACAGACACAGAAAGTGACTCTTTTTTTTTAATAGGTCTTTGGACAGGGACAGAAAAAGTCATTAGTGGTGTTTGATTAGTGCTGATTTTAATTATGCTCTCCATGAGTTCACATGCTTATATTGGATCTATCAGTGGGAGACTGTCAGTTCAGTCCCTGGTAATACCACACAGGGTCCTCCTCTGTCTGCCCCCTTCAGGGCACAGCGTGTCCATTAGCTGACGTCACCGAATTAGCAGTTTGCATCCTCTAAGAGTGTATAATGAGCTCTTCAGTGATGTGTAAATATCAGGCCAAAAAGTTGACATGTGACTCCTTCCCCCTCCCGGTATTGGTTGTTTTGTCTAAATTACTAAATTAGAGAGAAACGTGGGGGAAAATGCAGAAAAGAGAAAACACACAGAAAGCTCTGATTCTACATTCTGAGGTCTTTTACTCTGGTCTTCAGGCTCATCTAGCACCACATACTGACAAGTTATATGAGCCATTGTCAAATTCTGAAGGGCATCGCCAGCAAGTTAAAGTAATATCACTTTTGTTTTTGCTTGTTTGTTGGCTAGGTTTTTGTTTTACAGGCCTTTGTACGTCTTTTTATGTTTTATTTATCACGTTTATTTATTACATTTTGGTGACTGATTCTGAAAAAGGACAGATGATGGTGAGAATTACAGTCTTAGTAAAATACAAAATAATAATAAGTTGATTGATCCTCAAGGTGGTGTGTGTTTCCTCTGGGGTCCCCCACAGTCCAATAACATGTGCTTCAGGTGAACTGGGGTTTCTGAATTAATCATAACAGTGCACATGCACATTCCTCTTTGGTCACTTTTGCAAGCTTATATGTCAGGTTCTTGTGCTCTCCTCTACAAAAACAAAAACACATAAAACACATCAAAACTCAATTTTTTGCAGCATTTGACAGCTTTGGCTGACCTTTACATTAAATCAGTTCCATTTCATGATGAATGGACCAACAGAAATGGTCCAAAGCAAGTTGGAGTAGGATCTCACTACAGTAATGGCTGAATACACTGTTTTCTACAATATAAACCAATTTTGCTGCCAGACTAACGTACAGAATCATTTGAATTAACCAGTCCTATGTAGCTTCACAATATTAAAAAAATTACAGTTTTTCTGAAATGCTTACAGTTTTTGCACACTGGCACACAATTTTCAAAAAGCCCAACTCAGGTGTCTTTTGTGCAGTCCACCATTTTTAAACTCTGAAAATATTTATTGCAGTTTCCTCTCATTATCACACAACACCAAGTGCTCAGTCTCTAAGCAGCATTTTCACAATTATCTCTTACTGTTATTTTTATTTCTTGCAACTTTTATTATTTTGTATGTAACTTGTTAATAAAATAATAATTGTCAGTAATTACTATTTTATTAACAAGTTACGTACAAAATAATAATTGTTAATAAGTGTTAATTTGTGAAGATATATACATATAAGATATATACATACATTAAAGAATGTATTAAAGCACACGATGAATGAAAGCTAATTGTCACCATTACACATGTAAAAACTGTTAACAACATTTGAATATTTAGTTCCATTAAAACATCATTTTAGGCTTCTACATTTTGTTCTCTCCTTTCTGGATGTGCAACAGTGATGATGTAGCTTGCAACACAGTTTCCATTCACTGATGCAGTTATGCAACCAAGGCGGTATTTCCTTGGTTACGTGTCAAATGATTTGAAGATACAATGTTTTGCCTTTTTGTTCCATGAGATTTGTTAATAAAAATTTGAGAGAAAGTCAGAGAAAGAGAGATAGAGAGAGAGAGAGAGAGAAGAGAGGAGAGAGTAGACAAAAGAGAGCAGAGAGAGATGGAAAGAGAGAAGGAAAAGAGGCTGGGAGAAAGAAAGAAAGGTTATAATGTAGCTTTATTGAGGAAGAAATGATGCCTGTATGTATGTTAATTGATTTCTCTGGCTGTGTGAATGAGATGCATACATTTGAATTAATTTCTGATTAATCTAGATTAATGTATTCCTACTGCCATCTGTGAGGTGCCAGAGTGCTACATTTCTCTGATGCTAAATGGAAAACACTCGCATACATGTCACTGTGTTTGATTTAAACATGCGTGTGAGTGAATGGGAAAATGCTTTACACCCTGTGCCTTCATGCGGGCGCATACTGATCCAGCATAAACATTCGTGGAGAGATATCCAACTGCAAAAGTGTGAATGCGGGAAACAGTGTACGGGTGAGTGTGTGTGTGTGGGTGTGGGTGTGTCTGTGTGTGAAAATGCGTGTCAAAAGGCTTCTGCTCAGTAAGCTATAATATCCTTTTTGGCCTTGGTTGGCTAAAATAATACCATCCATTTTTCTAAATGTAAAATTCCTCAACAGGAACCTAAGCGGTTTTTTTTCTTCTCCTTTTTTCCCTTTTCCCAACCTGCCTCTCTCTCTCTCTCTCTCTCATACACACATACACACAAACACATTATAGCCCAGCTTGTAATTACTTAATGATGCAAATCCAGTGGTCAGTGTTGTGGGCAGAATGCCCTCTGGCTCTGCTTTACATATAAAAGCTGCATTTACAGTTTGAAGCACCGCAGTGGAAGAAGAGGGCGACTTTTGTGTCCTTGATGATTTCATGCTGCTTTTCATCTGTGTTTTTGGAAAGAATACTCAGCACTGAGATGCAGATTTGTACACCCAATGGTCATTTGATCAGATATGCCTGCCAAGTCCCAATTTGATGCCAGTGCTCTGCTGAGAAAGGTCCATGATCCACCACCTCAATAATATCTTGCTAGCAGTGGTCTCTGTGGTTGTCCCATTTTGGGTAGCTGGACTATTAATAACCATATGACAAACATCTAATGGTTTAACAACTGTTGAACAAACTAACCAAAATAATACTTATGGTGCGCACAAGCAGGATATTAAGCAAAAAAAGGAGCCAGAACATGCTAATGAAATATGAGCGGCCATATTTACATCAGCTCTTTCGCCTGCTACTATCAGAAAAAGGCCATTGTGCAGATGCAGAAAAAAATAAAGGTGTAATAACAATCCTCAAGGTCCACCTGGATCACACACAGCAGTGCTGCTTGAGCTTTAAACACCGCATGGTCACTGTTGGGCTGAGAATAGTACATCGACCAAACATATCCAGTCAACAGTGTCCTGTGGCCAGAATCTGAGCACTGATTAAGGACCGCAGGAGGACTAACACAAACTGTGCCGCATCAGATGTTGATCAGAACTCAAACGAATTTGTCGCTCCTTTAATTTTTTATCTGTGAGACAGCAACCAAGCAGTGAGATTTCTCTCAAAATTGATTGTCCCAACAGGGCGAAAGCAGCTTAACATGTCCAGCCTCTAGGACATTTTACATTTCCTGTTCAATGCAGTGGACACAAACTTTTGATTAAAAGAACTTGAGCCTCCGCAGGATTTGTCATCGGCCTAAAAGCTCTGCACTGTCTCTGATGGTTGCTGACTTTGTGACAGACATCAATGCATGTGTGTGTGTGTGTGTGAACCCAAGTTAGCATGAATCATAAAGAGCTCAGTGTTTAAAAACCACATTAGTGGTAATGGGGTTCGTTGTCTGCGAGTTCTGTATTTTCAAACTGTTATTGCAATGCTGTGTGGGAAAAATCATGTTTGAACCTTTGGATACCTTTTGTAGTGCAGAAAATGGCTCTGCTGTTACACTAAGCTGAGTGAAAACCTACTAAGCATTAGGGAGTGAGTAGAAAGTTCTGCTGCTTCCGGCTTTCTGTCCTTAAACAATGTTTAAATCTATCCGGAACTCCAAAATAGGATGTAATGCATTTGTTTGGAGCGACATGTGATGAACACATGTCTCTTCTTCATTCTGCCTGTTTTCACAATCATGCACAGGTGGGACATCCATATAGGCAAATTAGGCACTTCAGCCAGGGTTCTTGTGTCTCAATTTCTTCTTCCCCCTATGAGATGCAAACGTCCTTATTCTACCAAACTCTCCATGAGTGGCTATGTGTCAGTCAGTGCCTTACTTAGCAATCCACACTTCACTAAAAACTGCCCATAAATGCTAATTGACCGTACGATTAAACCCATGGAAAAAAAACAGAAGACATGTCTGTTATATGGCTATCAAAATCTTCCTCAATTTACGAACGGGATTTAATATTAGTTGTATCCACAATCCATACATTGAAACAGGGATTCCAACTGACTCTTTACACGGTTACCACTGAGGCAAAATGTTTGATTTCACACAGCAGGTCTAATTCACGTGAATAGATATCTCTGTTTGGTCGCCAACTTGTAGAACCGTGATCTTTGTTGCTTTTATTCAAACTGGTTAAAAGCAGCCAAAAGACACTCTTTTAAGAACATTTCCATATCAATGCTAAAATGGCTGTTTCTGATTACGGTAAATTTAAATCTTGGGGGGCTGCTGGGGGACCACAAAAAATCAAAAGTATTATTTAGTCATTTTGGTCAGTTTTACAAATTCTAAAAAGTGATCATTAAAATGGTAGGTGTTACTCTATTAAGATTTGATTGATTTAATTGCCAAACTAATCATAACTCATGGCCACCCGGCACCTACTTAACATGTTAGCCATAATAATCATAGGACAGCACCATGATTAACCCTTTGTATCCAAGTCTCAAAGGGTTTCTCAAAGCTTTTCCTGAAACTCAGCTGACAAACTGCATATATACACTATATGGAAAAGTACAAGGACACACTTTTTTCAGAGTTTGAGCTACGTACTGCCAGTGCAAGGAAATCTTAATGCTTCAGCAGACCAAGACATTTGGACAACACCATGCTTCCAAGTTTGTGGACACAGTTTGGGAAAGGTCCTTTTTATTCAGCATGACTGTGCCTCAAAGCAAGCGCCATAAAAACATGGTTGGATGAGTTTCAGTGTGGAAGAACTTGACTGGTCCACACAGATCCCTGACCTCAACCCCATCCAATACCTTTGGGATGAACTGGAACGGAGATTGTGAGCCAGACCTCGTCGGACATCGGTGTCTGACCTCATAATTGCTCCACAGAATGAATGGACACAAATTCCAAAATCTTGTGAAAATAAGAGTGGAAGCTTCATATTAAAGTCTATGTGTCTGAATGCTATGTATGCAAAATAAACTTTTGGTGTAATGGCCATGCGTCCCAATACTTTTATTCATATGGTGCAGCTTACAACAAGAAACAGCCCTGAGTGCCATATAACAGGGAATAAACTAAATGACACTGGCAACCAATTACAGAAGCATCTCCCAGTTAAACCACTGTCCATAACTATTACCTGTCTTTATTTTTTGCAGTAGCATCTGTATAATTACACAATAAAGCTATTTGCAGCTTTAGTCACTGATGCAGAAATATCTTACAACAGAAGAGTGTATTGTTACTGTTTGAGATGTAACAATGCATCAAAGTATTATGATATTGCAGTGCAAAAATAAGCATCTTGTACATGGCAAAACGAATCAAAGAGACTAAGCAATTTATTAAATGTGATATTTGATGTATCTGCATTGCTTATACTGTTAAACCAAATCCAGTCAACTGCACAGTCCAGCACATTCATGTCAGACCACCACCCACCACCCTCACCCCCAACCAGGTTCCAGCGCTAGTTTTTTTAGCAAGTTGTGCCACAACTGATTCCAATCAGATTTTTTTCATTCTAAATAGTATAAGAATATAAAATTGTTTTCAGTATTTCAGTATCATGAGCGTATCGAACAACAAGCCTTGAATCATCTATTCAACCGAAACAGAAGATCACTGTATTGCCCCCACCCCCTCTCCCCCAGTCACTGTGTACATGCTAAATTCGTGGTGTCTCACCTGTAGATGATGCAGGCACTGTTCCGGCATGTGTCACAGTTTGCTGTATCCTGCCCAGTCCGGTACGACAGTCTACTAGAAGACAGACACAGAGAGTATGTGAAAAGTTTGTTCTCTTTCGTCTGATATAAATGTCATAAATGAAACGTCTTCAATAGTGGCATTTTTTTCTCCACTGATGGTCAAGTATGTAAGCTAAGCACATTCAAAGTGATAGATGTATCATAAGTGCACATTTTACTGCAATGGATTCTTTTTTGTAGAGTACATTGTCTAATTTACAGGCAAGCTAGACAGCTCCAGGAGATCCAAGGTCTTCTTGGCATTACAGATTAGCATTAAGTGTCCAAGAGTTTTCAAGCTGTCCCTCGGGCTACAGCGCTGGCGATGTGTGTATGGATCATGCATCAATCAGCCCAGCCAAGCTGCCATAGCCTGATGTATTATTTGTGTGCTGCTGTGGCACAAGATTCGCATTTCTTCTGGGACAATGACCCGCCACACCCAGAAGCCATACAGTTATGTGTTTTCATTAAAGCTTAATCAAAACTTAATTGGATCACTTTATTTCTCAGTGTATTGAAGCATAGGGCTGTTCATTGGTATTCTGCACCCGGTCCCATGTAATGCAGCTGGAGTGTTTGTATGTGCAGCTCTTGCCACTTTCCTCAAAAAGCACATTTTTTCCAGTTTTCCATTTTTTTTTAAAATGATGTTGCTGTTTCATTTGTTCATTTTTTGGCCTGAAAAGCGTGCCTCTACAGTAGGATGCAAAAATGACTTCCCAGTACTACTGCAGGGTGAAAAAGCTGCATCCAATTTCAGGTTGAAAATGTTCTTGTACATCCACAGGCATAAAACATTTCAACTCCATTACGTCCTTGGGTTACTGTTTCAATTACGAGTGAGTAATTTAATACATTTGCCAAATGTTTTTAGCGCAAAATCATTATTTACTTCCTTCCCTACACACTTGATTGCCACTAGGGATGCATGAGGTGGGGGGTGTCGAGGGGATCTGCATACCCCCAGACTGTTTAAATGCAACAACTGAAAAACAGAACTTAAAAATCCTTTGATTGTTGTGAAGAGTCATTTGTACATCTGTTGTAGAATAGAATAGAGATCTTTATTGTCATTGTGATTAAAGAACAACAAAATTGAGTGCAATCCCATTCAGTGCAAAGTAAAAGAAACGGAAGAGTCCTGCATCTCTGTGTGCCGCCATCTTGAGACCACTGTATGGTAGAATTAGTATTTTTTTTAGTTTGTTTTGTATTTCTACATTTTCATAAAACATCCATGCCCTGTTTAAAACTGAACTTCTATTTTCACTATTGTTTCCCTCAATGTTTGGTCCCTTTGGGGGTTGAGTGTAGGAGTCCAGAATAAAAATGTATGCTGAAGTCTAAACCCCAAACTCAACTTTTAAAAAAATCAACTTACAAAATAATGTCTCACATTTTATGTTCACTTATTGAATCTCTCCATGTAGCTTGACTTGTTGTATATGTATATTGTTTTCTTTTGGTGCATTGTAGCATGTTGTTCTAAAGATATAAAGCTTATCACGCTAGATTCACAATCGAATCGATTTTTTTTTGCATTAACAGCTGAATTTCAAAGTCAGCAAGGTCACATGTATGATCCACATCATAAACCTCACATTCTCTAAAAATAGAGAAGGGGAAGGAAAAGTTTAAGTTTAATATTAAGCTAAAAAGAAATGTGAACGTCAAAAATGTTTTGTTCAGACAGTTTTGTCGATATGCATGCTGAACTACATCAAACTGGAATAAAAATCAGCTACTTTGATGCATTGTTGATTTTAGTATATTCCTTCAAGGTTTGCTTGCTTTCACTCGGCTTTTAGAATGACGTGCATGAGTGATATGCACGAGTGTCTCACATTCTGATCCAACTGTTCTCATTACATAACCATGAATCATATAAATAAATAATGTGTGTGTGTGTGTGTGTGTGTGTGCGTGTGCGTGTGCGTGTGTGTGTGTGTGTGTGTGTGTGTGAGAGAGAGTGTTTGTGTGTGAATAATATGCATGTTCACCCAACTCTTAAAAAAACAGATGACATTAAACAATAGACAAAATGAGTGAGGCGGCACAAGTACCAAATGGGAAAAGCCCAGAGGGGTCACTTTCACGTCCACAGCCTTCCTGAGGTCCAACGCTACATGCTTTCAAGCATAGTTATTTTAGAGACTCATGAAAGGTCATATGAGTCATATTCGTCCCATTATGGTTCCCTCTTTCACACCATAGCATCATTGTTGTCTTGCTCAACATCCCATTTAAACGTAGGGGAGGGTGTAACTTATTTTAGTTGCATGTATTTCAAACTAGTACTAGTGCATTAAAAATAGTACTAGTACTGACACATTTTTGACGGGATCAATTGAGCAAGAGCTTCAGCTCCTTTGCTTCTTCTTATACCCCACCCCTCATGTTCCTTTGTTCTAATTTGCTGCATATTAGTGACACACCTTCTTAGCACCATTTTGCACAAGCATATAAGAAATTGTGGGTTCTTTCCTGCTCTTTCATAAAGTTTAAACTTTGGATTTGTCTACATTTCGTTTTATGTATCCTGTTAAATCGCAACCCTAGTGAGGATTAAGCAGTTACAGAAAGAGAGTGAGTGGATTTCATTGAATCTGTCAGCCTACTGGTTTGCTGACTGACTGTTGCTGAATGTATTCAAAGTCACATAGTTAGCTAATTGTGTTCAAGCGTGACTATAAGGGTTAATTAATTAATTAAGTAATACATCTAATTAACAGGGTTTTTAGTTTAATATTGCTAAACTACCTAAACTGGTTAGGTATGTTATCTAGGGTTCTGAAAAGCCTGGGTGTTGAACAATAAAATGTTGCACAGAGGCAAACCATTTCACAAGTTTTCTGGATAAACAGTACAGTCACTGGTCTCTTTATAAAAGTAGGCTGTTTACAATTTTAAAAAATACTAGAAGGTTTCTTGATGTCAGATGGGGGGCATCATTGTTCAGAACTGTTCAGTTTGCTATTTTAAAGGCTTCAATCACGCAATGTTACGTTTCAAAATTGTTGACATCAACAAAAGAAATTGGGTCACCTTGACAATACATTTCCAGTTTAGCCCCCTCTCCAACATCTCTTTCATTTTGGTTGCATTTATTCAAGGCACATAATGACCAGATTCATTCAGAGAGGCCATACGATGCTTCAGTCTGTAACACAAAAAAACAGTCTGGGCTAGGCCCCCATGACCGAGAGCTACCCTGGAAGAAGCAGGCTGGAATCCAGGGCTCCAAGCTGAAGTGTTTATTAACTCAAAAACAAGAATAACAAAAACAGGCACGCAGGCCAAACAGGTACTAGAACGTGGTACAGGAATACAGACTGGAAAAACCAACGGGAAAATAGGCGCAGCATAAGGCGATGGACTGATAACAAGAACCAAGGCAGACAGGACTTAAATAGTGACAGAAATCAGTGGGCAAACACAAACAGGTGGAAAACATGAAACACAAACAGAAAACAGCTGATAACACAAAACACGTGACACATGAACAGAACAGGGATTCAAAATAAAAGACCCAAAGCACAACCAAAAACAGTGGCCCTCTCCGGCCACTGGCCTAACCGTGACACACCTTTGTTCATTCAGCAGTACTTTTAAGATAAATGTGCAATCCACTCATTTTGAATAAACTATTTAATATTGCGTATAACAATGAAATTAATTGAAAACCATGGGATTAATAGTGAATCAATTTTCTTTATCGTTGCCCAGCATTAGCAAAATATTTCAAGTCCCCTTCCTTTCTTTCACACACTGTTCCGAGATGGCCTCATGAGGGAGCCGGTGTGTCTGGTTTGTGTTGGAGATATGGCATACACCTACATGTAATGAAATAACTGAAAATAATCTATTCACACTTTACAGCTGTTTTCCCAGAACAGTGGTCTTGCATGATTGCTATAGTCACCAGTTAGTGTGCTGTGATAGAAAAAACTCATTCTTTTTTTATTGGCCAAGTACTAACATTTATATTGGTGGAACCAATGGACTGAATACAAAAAGTACCAGAAAATATACATAATCCAGTGTTTATAAACAAGTGTACAGTAAACACTCATTGGGTTACAGGCCTGTAATGTACAAATGTGATGAGTAGGTGTGTAACAATATAGCCAACTTTCGGAGCGATAGACAATTCTGGATTCGACGGTTTGATGTGTGCATTACATGTTCAACAAAGTGAGACTGCAAAACTAAAATATTTCTTGTTTAATTGTTTTCAAAACATTCCTTTTTTTCTTGTAGGTTTTTCCCTTGCTCTAGGCTCTAGAGTGTTATGATACATTCAGTCCATAATCTGATATTATTCATGTTACAGAATTCACATTTCAGTATTCCCACAGTGGTTAGAACAATATTTGAACGCAAAATGGTGATCAGTTTACTAATGAAACTAGAGCAGGAAGGTGCAGGAGTGAAGTATGACATGAATGATCTGGATTGGTTTGTTGACCGACACAATTAAATAGAATTAACAGAATTGTGCTGCATATTGTTACATTTTTGCATTACATCATCACAATATTTCAATGCGCTGTTACATCCGTAGTGCTGAGCGTGTCAGGTAAAAGTGAAAAGTCAATAATGTTTAATGCCACTTGCTAATAAGTTTCTACTGCTATCTTTTCGGAGTCCAATGCTGCCTGATGTGTTTGTGTATGAGACTTTCGGTGTGTCCGAAACCGCGCACTACGCACTTTTAGTGCGCGATTTTTAGTGCATAGTGTGCTCACACTGAAAACCAAGCTAAATTCAGTGCACTGAAAGTACCCGGATGGTGCACTGAAATCGGCCAGAAAACGCAGTGCGGAACGATGGACACTTTG
>JBBPDB010000001.1:36712347-36724120 GCA_037974465.1 Brachypetersius altus
AGGGTGTTTCCTCCGTTTTTATTTTATTTTTGAAATATTCATTTATCGGCCATTATAAATGCCGATACCGATAGTTTGAAAATGACTGATATCGGCCGATAATATCGGCCTGCCGATATATCGGTCGGGCTCTACTAAAAACTACTTCACAGAGTTATTAAACAGATGATTGCAAATGTATTGCCTGATGCCTGTGACATTGTTTTATAATATTGTTGCAATATACTTTTGGTCTCATTTTTTAAATGCATGAAGGGTGAAGAAATACACACAGGGCTCTGTAAAGCATTGTTTCTGTTTCTATTTACCCCCAACCCCCCCGTCAGTATACATATAATACCTTAAAGGACACATCTACACACTATTTTATAAACTTTTATATATGATCTCAACCAGGGGTGGCCCATATGATAGATTTCCAAATTAAAGATAGATAAATGTTTCCTGAGTAAACATTTTCTGGGTGTTGCAAGTGACCTGCTGCATATTTCATTACAAAGTGGTGTTCTTAAGGAAAGGGGCAAAGTGGAAAATATTTAACATTGTACACAGTTAGTTGTTTTTAGCTAAATCATTTCTGTGTGGTCAGTAACATTTTAATCAAGCCTACGTGGCCAGGAGGTTGTTGGTGTAACCAAAATACTCCTGTCCTCAGCCTTCATCACTTTTCTCTAGTTACGAAGTTGAGACAGAGTCTGCTCACAGGCCCTCGAGCTGAGTACCTGTCTGAGTGGTGCTCTGCTGTTGGGAGACAGCAAATTTGATCCCCAGCGATACCACAGCCATGCATATCTGGGAGCTCAAGAGAGCACAGTAGGCCTTGTTGTCTCTGGCCCTCCTTCTCTGCCATCCCTCGGTTTTACTGAGTTTACAGAAGACTATCCTTATAGAGGGTTCTAAAGAGAAGTGTTTCTGGGTTGTGTTCAGATCCTGCCCTGCTGACTCCACTCTGGTTGTTTCCTCATTTAAAAAAAAAAAATGATGTCATTGTGGATGAGGAGAGACCATTGTCAAGTCAACCAAGAGAAAAGATTTATTGCTGGCCAGAACCTGACAAAAATGTACTAATCGACATTATTGATTTAGTCCAGTTTTGGTTGCTGTTCCAGCTCATTAAACCTAAGAAACTCTAAAGAAAATATTTTGAAATTTGTGAAGCTGTACTTTTCACCTCTTGCATCCTACATTCTGCTTGTGAGTCTTGCAATCTTGCATTTGGATTCTGCTCCACAGTGCGACATTAACTTACATTCCTGTAAAGGAGCATCCTCAACCATTGGTGATTGAAGACAAAACAGTTGTAGACATGTGGTTATGTTTTCAGTTTCTATTATAGCAGCAACTCTTGCATCGTCAGCATCTGTGGTTTCTTCTTTGTACTTCACACTTCTCTCTATGAACATGTTCAGTTCATGATGACAGGTTACAGATTGAATTCATGGGGGAAGTGTATTTTAATGTTTGTTTATGGAGTTCTAGCTGGGCTAATTGTAGATGTCTTGTTTATTTGTTTGATCCTTGCAGGAGGGATTCCTGTTGGGTGAAGTGCGACAAGAAGAGACTTTAAGCATTAGTGATTCTCAGATTAGTACTTCGGAATTCCTCCATGTCGTAGGTAAGCGTCCTCTTTGTCGAACTGGAATGAAAATCGCACTGTGTCCAAAGATCCAGCATGTTATTCTCAGCTTTTTTTGAAGAAGCCACAGTCACGAACATGGTCAGAACAACAGTGGCAGGCCCAGCTTCAAATTCTCCAGATACTCAATAGAATGTGTTTGTGAGATCTTCTGAAATGTGTGGAACTTCTAATCTCAAGTGTTTTGCATTATTTAGACAATAAGAATTCGGATGTCATTTATGATTTTGGTATGTTATGTTTTTCAGAGATCCATAACCATGAACCATGTGCACAACTGTTCAGGTAAGAAAGTTACATTGTCCACTATTGAAGGTTACTTTGTGGTCAGATCTGACCTCAATATTTTATGATGCAGCATGAAGGTATAGGCTGGTTTAGAGTGAAAGCCTTAAAATCCTGTTCACCCCACACCACTTTTTTCACCCTTCCCCAGGCCCAGACAGTTGTCATGCTCCACCTTGCCATTGTTATGATTTTCATTTCAGCATGTCAGTATCAACTAAATGTTGGAATGTTTTTAAACTACAATGCATGCGATTCATCTTTGCTTGCTTACTGAACCCTGTGGTACATTGTAAGTCTTTGTTGCAGTGTGGTACAAACAGATGTCCTTTTGTTTGTTTCAGCTTCTATGACTATGCAGGTAAAGTCAATGAAGAAAATCTCAACAAAATCCTCAAAGACAGAAGAAAAGTAAGCTGTGCCGCTACCGGTGTTAATGATGTCATAGTAAGGTGTAATTGGGGAAAAAAGTAAAATTTTTGGACACTATAGTCCCTTTCAAAGTTTGTGAACAAAATTTACATTTACATTTACATTTACGGCATTTAGCAGACAGATGTCGTTCAGAAAATTGACGACGTGAATTTGCCCAGACATTCTGGAGATGAAACAGTCCATCATCGAGTTGCTCTGGTTCGGCAGTGCTCTCTGCAGACGTTTTTCTTTTTCCTCCGAGTCAAATGTACTTTAATTATATTAAGCTAGATATTGACTTACTTATAGGGTTGATTCTGTGTTTATAATTAATGAAAACCTTTACTACATCTTGGTAATATACCAAGCAATAAATGGGCCTTTATATATGCAAAATGTGTCTGATGTAACAATTCAAATGTTTTATTTTGCTTAATGTTAGCCTGTCTAACTGGTCCCTGACCAATTGTTTGTGTTGCTCCACAGAACGTGATTGGCTGGTATCGGTTCCGTAGGAACACGCAACAGCAGATGACGTTCAGAGAGCAGGTGATCCACAAGCAGCTGACCCACATATTGGGCATCCCAGATCTCGTCTTCCTTCTCTTCAGCTTCATCTCAACAGCCAATAGTTCAACACATGCACTGGAGTACGTTCTCTTCAGGCCCAACAGAAGGTAAAGTCACTTGTACATCTTTTGCATCAATATCTTGCCAACTTTGAAAAAGACTTGGCAAACAAGCCTGTTTGTTGACGTTAGTATTAATCATATGGCTCAACAAACATTAATCATTTTAATAAAAAATAAGGCAGACTGAGCTTCAGGCTAGGATTAGCTGGCATGTTTTCAATATATTGGAAGATATTTTGCAGATTACAGCAGATCTTTGGTGTTTTGCCTGTATTATGCAGACCAGAATACTACTAGTACTGCTGTCAAAGGTCTAAAAAGTCATTGCTGTGTGTGAAAATCGCAGTTAGAAAGAGTGAAATGTCTTAAAGGGGACATATTAGGCAAAACTCACTTTAAAAAAAAGTTATAATACGTCTATGGGCTACAAAACATGTTCATGAAGATCTTTGCACAAAATCACTCTCACATAAAGAGATCTCACCAGTTTTGGTCGCTTTTAAAACGAGCCGTTTCAGGCGTTGTCCCTTTCATGCATATAAGCTGTTGCTGGCCACGCCCCACCCATCACATGCTCCACCCACCCCTAATGATGCTCGTTTGAGACGTGCGAAACGAAAAACAAAGTTAATTTATACTTAACTGCGATAGAAACACAAGTCATTATTTGAAAGTACTTACATCTTCCTCATCTGCTGACTTGTCACAGAGAGTAGATACAGATCCGCCAGGACAGCACTTTATTCAAATTTTACATTCCACCTTTAAATACTTAAGGAGGAACTTTTATAAGGTGTAACGAAACAGATTGTTGCTGGGACATGGCCACTGAAAATGAAATGAAAGACACGCAGTTCTTCGGTTTTCTTTGTCTGGGAGAAAGCGCAGGGATTTGTGCTGTTCTTTGCAGTCAACAACACGCCACTTCATGTGTGACTTGCCTCTGCATGTGGACACAGCGCTCGGCTTATCCGTACTCGTAAAGCTAGCAGACAAAATGGCGGATCTTTAAATAATTTGGTGTTGGAGCGCAGCACGCTGTACCGTATATGTTCACAGGAGCAAAGCACGCATTTTATGCCGTGATCTGTGTATTTTCACACCAATTTCTTTGCCTTAATTAATAGCAGAGGTTGTTTTATTGTGTTTTGAGCGAGGATTGGCCAGCTGGGTGGAGCGGGTTTTTGCCACTGCAGTGGTCAGTCATGGCTGAATTCAACACATAAAACACAAGCATTTATACAATCCAGTATTTTATCCTGTGTTGCTGTTTGAACATAATTTTATAGATTTTGATTTTTCTCTGGTACATGAAACTTAATGATATCACATGCTTCATTGCTGTGTCAGCATGTTTTAGGTTGGGGGGGGAGACCTAGAGCTCAATTTAAAGAAAACATCATTTAAATTGCAGTCGCTGTATTGGCAGTGTGGCCTTTCCCACATTATCATTCAGCCACACTAGACATCCACTCAACAGCATCTTATTCCTGATACATTTCCTTGGTTCCAGCAGGTATAATCAGAGGATATCTTTGAGCATCCCTAACCTGGGCAACACCAGTCAGCAGGAATACAAAGTCTCCTCTGTCCCGAACACCTCCAAGAACTATGCCAGTGTTATTAAAGAACATGGGTGAGAACGTCTTTTGTGTTTACATTATATGCTGACGAACATTGCTGTTTGTATTCCCAGTTCATTCTTTGTTTTAAACATGCCCAAGTTTATGTGAAAATCTCCTATCATTGAAAAGGCTTTTCATTTAGGCAATCGGTCAACTTTCAACCCAAATGATAGTAACTGAGCTGAGCCAAGGAGCCTGTTGGGGAAATGTGTTGGTGCTTGATGTTTATTATTAGTGAAGAGTTTTATCATTCCTTTTGCGTTTGGTTGGGCGTTATTAACAGTGATATTGCTTGATGTTCCACAGTGATGTGCAAGGCAATTTGGAATTAATTTGGAATACATTGTTCATTTGTAGGGCGGAGTTCTTTGACAAGGATGGGGTGATGAAAGATATTCGAGCCATTTTCCAGCTGTACAGTGCCCTTCAGGAGAAGGTGCAGGTGGGTCACGTGCATAGCATGTCATTCAGAGATTTGCATGGCATATACTGACAAGTCCTTTGGACATTCCATATAGGGGCAGTATAGCATACATTGGTATTCTAGCATAGTTTTGGTTTATACAAGTTCTTGTCTAGATATATTATCCCAAACTCAGGATATGCACTTTTGCATTTGCATATAAAAGACTCTTTTCTTTGTCATCCCTGTCAGCCTGATTTTTGCACTTGTCTCATTGAGATCCAGTGTCAGCTGTTTTTGATCAGATGTCCTTCAGTGCCACTTCAAATTTAGCTCTGTGCTACTTTGTAGTTGCCTTCTAGCACACAGAAAGGACACAGATGGTGTGCCTCAGCTCAGCAAAACGGCCTTTAAAGTAACTGACAGATAGCCAACAATCTAAGCCAAGTTTTTCTTGACAATTATATAGTGATCTTGTTCACCCCCTACACTGCCAGTGGTGGGTTGCCGGATTATGTGAGATCCGTGGAGTGGTTCTAGAACGCTGCTTGTTCTGTGTGTCCCTAGGCTGTGTGTGCCGAGGTGGATCAAAGTGAACGAGTGAAGGAAAAAATCCAAGAGGAAGTCAAAAAGCTCAAAGAAGAGATTGCTCTCAGGAAACGCAGCTCTGCTGCCGAGGAACAGAGTATGTCATTTGATTTTTATTTATTTATATTTTTTAAATCCTGGCATAATTTATTATTTAGGATCAATTTAATGGTCTAATATTTTCTCAAGGGTATTTGAAATGTGTAAATTGTTTTTTCCATTATCAAGTGAAAGTTTTTGACTGGGATTTTATTGTGTAGTCACTAGAGACCACCAGAACACAAGGCACTTTTTGTACTTGTACTTTTGTGTTAAGCTATATAGTAACATCCAATCTAAGCAGGACTGTGTTTTATTAGAGGTCCTTTTGGGCAATATTCAAACTTGACTGAGAAACATACAATAGAACTTCACTATGTCCCCAAAACGGCACTCGTATCCGAATCTTGTTTTGTATCATTTTGCCATATTCGGTTGTAACCTAGCATAAAATATCCACCACAAAATAATAATGAAATGGCAGCATGTATTATACAAAGCCTGTCAAGAAGAGATATTTAAGAGATGCAAGTGAGGGACATCATAATCCCACTGTTCTGAAGCAAGCCCCACATCACACTGATGTTCATCCTTAAATGCTACAGCATAGCCCTTCATCAAAACACTGTTAACTGAATAGTATATGGAGAAACCACCCATGATGTGGGGGGAAAGTGAGCTGTTTGACATTATTGTTTATTAGGACTTCGGTTAGGGTTAGGGTTTCAGTTTTAGTTGGTGACTACTGACCGAGGGCTTTGTTGCAATGTTTAATATTTGTTGCTTTTGATTGATCTAAATTTTACAAGCAGTTTACAGGTCACGTTCATTCTTGTCATTTACCACTTTAAACAATGTTGACAGTATGGACTTATTTTTAAATTGGAAATCATTTTTGATGTAAATGCCTTCAATGGACCTCTTTCATTAGACTCAAATTTGATGCCTAAAGAGCAGTTGCTCCATCTTTCGGCCTCTCCATTGTCATTCATTCTGTTCCTTGCTTTTCTAGGTCACCAAGAGTCATTGAACACTGACGTCCACTCACTCCAGGACGACTCGGCTGTTTTGGATTCTTCCCCCCCTTCGCTGACTCACGTGGTTCTCCAGAGTCCTCTGCTGGAGCCCGGCCTGGACCGACCCCTGAACTCAGCTCCTCCCCCACTCTACACTGCTGCACTGCCCACAGACCCACCCAGTGCCATTCTGCTACCCCGGCCTCAAGCCGTGGGTTCTCCAGGCCACCCCTCCCCCAGCCTAGGCCTGGGTAACGGTGACGGCTCCAGCTCGGATTCTCTTAGTCGGCAGGCCATCGGCCAGGAGGACCAGGTGGAGGAGGATGAGGAGGAAGATGACGAGGACAGTAGCGAATATGAGAACCTAGTTAGCGAGCAGTTCCAGTCACCCCTGTTGACAGAAACTTCTTTAGGGCGGCCAGCCACTCTTTGGCCTGACGGGGACACCCACAGCTCCAGTGGTTCATCATGATCCAGCCATTCAACTGACGAGAAAGGGGCGAATGGACAGAGCTAGGCATTACCTGCTGGGAAAGGAGAGAAGAGGAAGGACAGGGGCCAAGAACGATGAGGATACGGTGGGGTAGAAAATACAAGAGTCTATACAGATAGAATTATGAGCAGACCACTGCAGCAGGGGAAAGCCCCTCAACACCCACGTTTTGAACGATTGACCTGGTTCCTCTACCTCTTCGTTTCTTTCCCATCTCCTTTTCCTCTCCAAGAAGAGAGGCGTCACCACGCTTAATGATTACTTACTGACATTGCTACAAACCTAGATCATCCAATTATTACACCATTTACCTCTTGCACTATTTCTGCCTTGTTTTGATCTGCATTCAAGTAGAAAAAGCAAAGGGAATGATGTCTTCTGCGGCCTTTAAACTCATCTCTGTGAGCTTATTTCATGACTTTTTTTTTTTTGTTCTTCACAATTCTGACTGACCCAAAAAAACAAAAAAAAAAACCGGAAGAATTTTGTTCTGATAAGTGCTTTAGCCTGCACATCTCCAACTCACGAAAACTGCATCTAGCTTTCCAGTATCAGTGATCTTCTCTTCAGTTATACGTTAGGCCTATTTATGGAAACCAATGGAAAAAAGTTCACTTGTTCATTTCTGTGTTCTGTCTTGATTAGGGGTGCTTATATTATTTTTTACAAAAACAAATCCATTAATAATGTCACTTGTCTTGATGAAGATCACAAGGTTTCCTCTTCGGCCTTGCAGTTTAAGTTAATGGCTCTCTTCCAAGCCCTTTGATCTCAAGCTCCTTGTCTTAAACCGGAGAGGGCGAATACTAAGGCTTCACAAACCTTTCAATCTCAGGATTCTTTTACAACAGCTTGCTTGAATCCATTTCTCAATCCTTGCCCTCCTGGCTTTGTTAGAAATAGACAAGAAAGCCCTCTTTGCGAAAGCAATGCAGTAGTGGTGGATTTATCTTGCTTGTTCTGTTATGAAGTGAAGCTTTAAAAGTGGAATTGAAAGGTCCGTAATCTGCTATCTGAACTTTTAATGCCTAACTTGACCTAGGCCCCCCCCCCCTTGATGTGGCACAAATGCCAAATCAAGCGCTTTTCCTTTGTATGTGTAAACTGGGCCTTTTTACATATTCTCAGAGTTATACTTGAAGCCTTTTTTGCTTTGCCCAACCTGTTCTGGCAAAAGAAATTCTGTAACTTAAAGGTTGCATTCCACCAAAAAAAGGATTGTTTTTTACTTCGAAGTCAGCTGGATAGGAATTTTTGTCAATTGTCCTTAAACATGTTAAACAGGCAGCCAGCTGTGCTTCGGTGCTTGTACAATATTACATGAATTTCTCCCAACTGACAGCATAGTAAGAGATTGGGAACTTTTTTTTGTGTGGACTGTGCCTTTAACACTTCATTTGGACCTTGGGAGAGTTTAGCTGCTCACCCTCTGTAGTAAATGATGAGCTGTCGAATTCCCTGTTTTTTTTTTTTGGTTTTTTTTGTACATTTTTGTTTGTTTTTTTTTAAGTTAAATAAGTAAGTTAAGAGATTGCAATTTAATGTCAGGCAGAAGCAGATGCAATGCTCATGTTTTGTCTGTACATATGTCCTGATTTAAAGTGAGACAAAGCACATGACAGGCTTGCTTTTGTGGTATAAACTCAGAATATAAGAATAGAGGTCTTTCTGGGCTTGTGTATGCTCTCTCATTGACCATGAACTTTAAATGTGCAGACCTAGTTTTGTGGTACGTGCTTTTAGAACAGAAGGTCAAAAAAAAAAAACAAGTAAAGCTTATTGAAGGACCCATTATTCTGTTTGAAAATTATATTTAATTCATAACAGTTTATTATTATTATTATTATTATTATTATTATTATTATTATTATTAGTTGTTTGTAATTGCTTGACAGATCAAGGCCAGGAAGTGCATTCAAGGTGTGTCATAGCCAATAGAACATGCCAGAGAAGATTGTTCACCAACTTGGACAAGAGCTTTAGAAATCACCTGCGATTCATGGAGCACAAGAGCTGTAAGAAAACAAACCTCGCATTCTACTTTTGGAGCGCTAGTAGTATGTGTAAAGTGGAAAACATCCCTTGGATTTATGGTCCTCTTTAATGGCTCTCAATTCTGTGATGATCAGAACCATGGCTAGCCGGTTTATGGGTTTTGTGACTGAAGTTTACATAACACATGTCTTACTTGGGGTATTGCTACGCTCTGCGTAACCTCTATCACAGTGCATGAAAAACCAATAGCCAATGTTTTCGGGTGGGTATTCCTATTTATGAGCACATTTTATTGGATCTCCCCATTTATTTAACCAAAAATAAATTGCTTTCCAATCCGTCTTGCCAACTTCCCTTGCACTTTGTAGTTTTCATGAGTATCAGAGAAGTTTTACAGATCCAGATTAAACCTGGTGGAAGGTATTAGTCCAAATCCAGTCTTTATATAGTGCTGTTATCAGTGGTGGCTTCTGTAAGACAACAGGTGAAACAATGTTTCACCAAGAAAAATAATACGAAAAAAGTCTTCATAACCATCACTGGATGCAGGTATTATTGGTGTGAAACAAAAAATTCTCATAAAAAGGTTGCTCTACTAATTTCAGCTGCACCATAGCGTTACAGTTGTATACAGCTCTTGTCAAAAACGTGAAACATGCAGTGAAACAGAACACTGTGATGGTGGTGGCATAGTGGGTAGGATACTTGTCTCTGGACCCAAAGGTCATGGGTTCGAATCCTACCCTCAGCACACCACCAGTCTCCAGGGAAACTGTCCCCTGTAGTTAGGGAATGGAAGTTGCTTTGGATAAAAGCGTCTGATAAATGCTGTACATGTAAACGTTGATCTCATGGATTTTCAAGGTTTCCATAGACTCTAAAGGTAACGAAGTCCCACCTGTGAAACAAGTGACTGCCTACTGTGATTGGGTAGTTCTCCACTTCAAAATGACTGACATAATTTGTCTGAGTGCACAGAAGGAAGGGCATTAGCTTGACCGCTTGCTAGCGGTCCCCACCACCACTCAGTCAAGCTAGGCACTACTTTTTGCCTATTCCTCCCATAGCCACTTGCTAACTCCTGTTGAGATGGATCCATTAACCAATTTTTTGGGAGATTGGGTAGAATTAATTTATTTGGAAGTATTCTGTGCTGTGGAAATAAACATTACTATTATGGATTTGTAAGATAAGTACAATTAAATACTTATATTTTGTAGTGATTTAACACTAACTATGAGGAGATTGAGGGAAGAGCAGGAGAGAGAAGATACATCAAAATGTGAGGCAGCAAAAGCAAAACATGGAGATGAAGTACTCAGGGTAAGAAAATCAAGCTGCCCAGGGTGCACAGCGAGGTACCGAGTTTGTTTGCGGCGCGCACCAGCGATGAACACACAGAATAGTATGATGTTTGTAAAACCTCACTCCATTTTCATATTTACATAAAATGTCTGAAAATAGTAAAAAGATGAATTTGTTGTTAAAACAACAACTGATCAACATTTACCAATTCTGTTGACCAATCCACACGATTTTAACACTAAAATAATTACGATTACTTTTAAAATCTAAATAATTGACCAGAAATAATATAATTTCAAACCTAATTACAAAGTTGAAGATTAAAAACATTTATTATGAATAATCTGTCGTGGACCACCTGCAGTATCTTCAAGGCCCACACTTTGGGAATAACTGTGCCTCAAGCTGAGTTGCCTTTCAGAGATACCTCAAATCTTAAGCATGTTTCATCTCTGTATCAACAAGAAGACTCTCGGAATTTCTTTTGGTCGTATGTTGTACGCAAATTTAATGACCAGGATTTGCTTAACACATCCTGGACCTTACCTGGAAATAAGATTTGGACCTTTGATTATGAAGTTTGAGAACACCTGCCCTAAAGCCTGCAATTTGAGGTACAGTAACCATTCACTTCAGAACCGAATTGATAATGGAACGCAGAAATCCCCACAATTTTTTGACAATAAATATATTTTTTCTGGATGTCTTCACACAAGGGGACTCGGGGCAGGCTGTAGCCGAACTAGAAGCACTTCCATGCCATACCAGGGTTGAGCCCCCGTACTCCAAACACTCAGACACTTCAAACTCCACAGTTCGATTTATCTCAAGGAGAGCTTTCCAACAAACCATCATTTGTATTTTTAGCCCGAGTAGATCAAGGGTTATTTCCCAAAACCGATCAGCTCACCGCGGTGTCCCAATACTTTTGTCCTGCGACCTTCCCAGTTGCAAATCTCGGGCGGGTAAGCATTCAGACACTTCAAACTCCAGAGGCGAATGCGGGTTTACATTTCTTTAAGCTGAGTTTAAAATGAAATCAAGGTGTTCTGGGAGCATATTTTGGGTTTCCACTAAAATATAGGCATTTATTTCATTCCACTATAAATATAGACGACTAACAGGAATTTAAATGGAATTGTGTTTAAATACATGAACTTTAATATGCAGTTGGTCCCCCTTTGCAGCTATAACAGCTTCCACTCTTCTTGGAAGGCTTTCCACAAGATTTTCTGTGGGAATTTGCGCCCATCATGTGTACGAATGAGGTGAGGAACTGATGTTGGCCTGGTTTGCAAACTCCAGTTCATCCCAGAGGTGTTGAATGGGGTTGAGGTCAGGG
>JBBPDB010000001.1:36727389-36756971 GCA_037974465.1 Brachypetersius altus
TTTGGGATGAACTGGAACGGAGATTGTGAGCCAGACCTTCTCGTCCAACATCAGTGTCTGACCTCATAAATGCTCTACAGAATAAATGGAGACAAATTCCCACAGAAACTCCAAAATCTTGTAGAAAACCTTACAAGAAGAGTGGAAGCTGTTATAGCTGCAAAGAGGGACCAACTCCATATTAAAGTTTATGTATTTGAATGTATTTTAAGTTCCTGTTAATGTAATGGTCAGTTCTATACCCACTATTCTCAAGGTTCTGGTATCAATATCGGTATCAGACAGTAACTTTGGGTTTTCTTTTTTTTTGAAGTAATTTGATCTTTTTTCTCGCTAATTCTAGTGGAAGATTCAAGGCAGATCATTTTGCTTATTCCAAGAAATATATACTTTTTCTGCTCAAAACCAGAAATAAATCACATTGCAACATTATTTGACATAATAAACAAAACGTATTCGACAGGTTGACTAGATTTAAGACACGTTCACTTGCTGAAAACCCACCTTTTGCTGTGAAATGATCATTTCACAGTCCAAGTGTAGTTTAGGCAAGACAAGACTGCCATCAAAGCTTGAAGTGGCATTTAGCATTAAGAGCAAAACTGCTTATGCCCCACAGAACCATCAGCAGAAGTGTGACAGTGACAGCACCCTGGAATTGGACAGCTTCTCCTCAGCAGGGCCTGGAAATCATGTGAGGATTAAAGCAGTGTTATGTCAGGCTGTTCTGAAAAGTGGCTGAAATCTGCTAAAATAACATTTTCTTGTGGCAGACTCATCGAATGCACACCTTAATAATACAGAAGCCTAATACTAATGATCTGCTAATAACATGTAAGGTGCGACTCACTGATATGAAATCGGGGCTCAAAACAGCCGCCAGAAGGAAAAGCCCAGCCGCTGCAGTCTTGCTGCATCTCATCTCAGTTGTAGTGACTTCATTGTAATGTAAAGAAGCCCTTTGGTTTAGTTTGATGGAGGCCTTCGAACCTAACATTCATTTTGCAGACCTTTTATCCAAAGAAACGTACAATATGCAGGAACATTCAAGTTTTAGGCCAGTGTGAGAACCAGGAGAGTATTAAGTGACAAAATGTTCGTGTAAGAGCAGTGCAAGAAGATGCAATAGAAAATGAGATTTTTGAAGATGGAGAGGGATTCTGCTGCTGTGGTCAGTTTAGGCAGCTCATTCCACCAGCGGGGAACCACAAAAGAGAGGATTGTGGACTGGGTTTGCCTTGTGTGTAGGGATGGCAGAGCTCCATGGAGGAGTGGAAGGAGTGATTAGGAACATAAGGCTGAATGATGGGACTAAGGTTGTTGGGTTCTGACCCGGATGTCATTCTCCAGAGTTAGTGACTTAAACTTAATTCGGTCAGCTATGGGTTGCCAGTGTGGGTCAATCAGCACTGGGGTGACCTGTGACATCCTTCACAGGATGCCTTCAAAGCTCCAGCCTATAAAATAAGGCCAGGAGATGAAGTGCTGAGGTGGTCTGTTGAGGGTATATTGCATAAAATGACCTAAAATACTGTTGATGTTCTATGGTTATCCTACTTAAAAGCCCACTCAACTCAGATTTCATGTGTATGCAAGAATGATTAATTACATTAAAAATATGTTTTTTACTAAATATATTATACTAGAGGGGCATGTGGTGGATATAGGGTTCATTTAAAGGAGCAGCTCCGGGAATTGTAGCATCTATTTGCACATTTCACGAATGACGCATGCAGTTGACGTACCGTCCAGATGATGGCACACTTGACTAAGGGATTCACAGGTTCATTTAAGAGTTGTTCTCACAGGTAGCATACTGAAACCAAAATCCAGTGACACCCCTCACGTTTTGACCAGCTTAGCCAAGAGTTATAGCCTAAGAGATACAGTGTATGGCCAAAAGTATTGGGACACCTGACCATTTCACCAACATGAGCTTTAATGACACTGCATTCAAATACATAGACTTTAATGTGGAGTTCGTCCTGACTTTGCATCTATAACCGCGTCCACTCTTCTTGGAAGGATTTCCCAAAGATTCTGGACATTCTGTGGGAATTTGTGACCCATTCATTCTGTAGATATTGGACGAGAAGGCCTGGCTCAATCTCTGTCCTAGTTCATCCCAAAGGTGTTGGATGGGTTTGAGCTCAGGGCTCAAGTTCTTCCACACTGAAACTCATCCAACTATGTCTTTATGGATCTTCCCAAATTCTGTCCACGAAGTTGGAAGCATGGCGCTGGCCAAAATGTCTTGCTATGCTGAAGTATTGACTTTCGCTTGGAAGTAAAGCGGATGTGTCCCAATACTTTTGTCCATATAACCAGAGTTAGATATGGTCCTTTCTAAAAATGTCAGCAGCTAAATAAAACAATAGAAAATGTACAAGCAATAAGGCAAGACCAACTTCATTTGTCAAAATCATTTATTTACTATAATACATAGCAGATGATGTTAAAATTTTTTCAGTTTGTACATCTGTTTTGTATGAGGCAGGTCATATGAACAAATGTTGCTCTTTCTAACTACACAAATGGGATCCTAGCAGCTGTGCGCGTCCCCCAAACCTATTTGAGCCCTTTCCTCTTGTTATATAGTGATTTGACTGAGATATAAATCTTGTCTTACAAAGCTTTTGAGAAGTAAACCCTATTGTTTCTGTGACGATCCTTTCCACATACAAGCTTCCCCCAATCAATCTCACAAATTTCTACACATCCCTGTGTCAAGCTAGTTTTCCACACAAAGACTGTAAGCATTCTAAGCAGCATCTGTTACAGCGGAACAAAAATTCAGTACCATCTACAAAAAAAGTCATCTTTTTTCAGATAGGGAAATTAAGTACAGTCAATTCATTAATCTAGACCCAATTTTGTTTAGTACAGCATACCACAAAGAAATCTGATTACAAGTTTTACAAGATTATACAGAGCTCCAGTACCCCGTGATTTATCAGCAAACTGTGCCGACATATATAGTCTATTTATTTATATATATATTTATATATTTTATTTATATTTATATATTTTTCCTCTAGTCAGGGAAATGAAATCGAAATATGATATTAAAAATGAACCTATGACACGATAAAACGAGTGAATACAATTTTACCCCCAAATTTAACGGTCCCTCAGACGAGTTAAAAAGGCTTGCATAAAAACAGCTTAAGCTTGTATGTTTTTTCTCTTTCTATCTTTCAGTTATTACAAGTGGCAAATGACATGCAAATTTAGTTCAAGAAACAAAGAACTATTTCAACGCCTGTTGTTGGTGTGCAAGGTACTGTCCAAGAAACAGAGGAAAAATAAATGAAAACAAAGAAACGAGAGAAAAAAAAAAGAAAGGACTGAAGCAGTGTTAAGATGAGCAGGCCACAGTCGATGCAGCCTGGGCCTCTGAGATGTGCCATAGAGTTCCAGTGGGTTGTTTCCCTTCTGTGGCTGCAATGGTGAGGGGTCATGGGCTCGCTGCTGGTGTCTGTCCCAGGCTGCTGAGCACCTGTTGTGTTTGTGAGTGTTTCTAACAAAGTGTCATCCCAACTGTCATATGGCCTTGGGGCACCATCGCCACATGAGATTGCATTTTCTTTTAGAAATAAAATTTCTAAAAAAAAAAAAAAAAGTTCATTGCAAAAAAATAATGAAGGGGGGTGGGGGGGACAAAAATGGCACAAGGTAAAGCCATCAAAATAGATCGTGCATGTAGTGTACATTTCAGCAAATGATTGACAGTTCAATTGTCTTTACAAACAAAATACAAAGAAAACAAACTAACAAAAAAGAAATGCAGTATAAATATATCTTCCATATATCTGCAGTCAAATCTGCATGCTCGCCATGGCAGACCAGTTCACCACATCTCGTTAATAAACATTAAATTGTCACTTTTTTTGATTCTTTCAGGTGCCATTTGAAATCTGGTCAAGATTTTTAAAACAAAAGATACAAAAAAAAAGAAAGAAAAAAAAAGAAATGCCTATCTGTCAGTTTGTCCTCCCAGACTTTTTTCTTTTTCCCATTTTTTTTAAAGAAGCTCCCACGCAAGTGCAAGTGCGTGATGCAGTCAGCTGAGATGGCAATGGTCACTGTATGTGTGTGTGTGTGTGTGTGTGTGTGTGTGTGTGTGTGTGTGTGTGTGTGTTATATGAGGGGCTCAGAGGGCAGCGGGTGCTGGATCTGCTGTGGCTGCAGAGGGGGAGGGAGCTGCAGGGCCAGCAGGGATTCCACCATGCCGTGGCCATGCGGAGGGGGCGTGCCCTCAGCGCTGGACGGCTCCGTGATGTCGCCGCCGTAGAAGAAATACTGACTCTGCTGGATGAAGCTTTCGATGACTGACTGGTTGAGCTTGGTGGTGGACAGCGTGTCCTTGTTCTCAAAGTCAGGCCGCATGAGCGTGGGCCAGAAGCAGATGGAGAGATTGTCCGCCGTCATCAGTGTGGTCTTGCTCTGCTGGCTCACCCTGAAAGGGGTTGTAAAAGAAATAGGAACGTGTTTAGAAATAGAACCATAGCTTTATGCACGTTTAAATGTAAAACTGATTACGTGCCCCCATAGTCCTCCGTGAACACACCACAGCACAGTGTGAAATTCTTTCTCTGCATTAAACCCTTTCACCAAGTGAAGCAGGGGGCTGCCACCAACAAGGGCATTCGGTTAGGGGATGTTCCCTTAGTGGTGCCAGTAGCAGTCCTGGGATTCAGACCCACAACCTCCTGATCGCAGGGGCAACTCCCTAATCACCAGACCACCAGCTGCCCCAAAACGGGGAGCACTTCATGATCGCATGTCACACTTACACAGTGGATTATGCGCCAGCCCAAAACTTCCACTGGCCGGCCAGAGGGGTGGGGGTGATGACGGGATTCCGGCCCAAATTACCATCAGCCCACCTGGCAAATGCCCGGTATGCCCAGTGGCCAGTCCAGCAGTGCTTGCACAGTCTATTAAATGTAACTGAAAGAAGCCAAATTTCTTCCAATTCAGTACTTCCAATTAGATCTGCCATGACTCTGTCCCTTTTATAAATGCTATCCTTAAGAGTTTCATGTTTTGTTGATATTCTAGGTGAAAATATGTACACATTTTATACAGAGAACACACTCAAATATGCAAACGGCTGATCACACGGGAACTTCAAACAGCGCGAGGCGTCGCAAACAAGGCTTTATCACTTTATAGGAAGTTAAAGGACAGTTCAGAAGATTGTGTTTTATATTTGATGATGCCACTGCAAGGCGTCTCTAATGAAGGTATTTAATCAACTGCAGTTCCCTAGATCCACATCTAGTGTGCATAGGGGATACAAAGGCTCTGTTTGTGGACAATAGGGAATGAAATGCAGCTAGACGTGAACAGGCAGCAGCGGCCAAAAAGCTGCAGCTTTATTTATGCGAAAATATTATGTAACACAAATAACAATGGTGAGCTGAAAAAGACCACACGGAGATACAGTCATACTGGGTGTGTTTTGAAAACCACTCTGTCTGGTAGGACAGGGCCTTATGACTGACATTCAAAACGACCAATCACAGAACATTTAGTGTGATGTTACCACAAGAGATAACAAACTTGCTTTTCCTGAAGCGGAACACTGATTAGTAAATGCTATGACAGACTATAGCTTTGAAAACTACTTGTTGTACAGTTGTTCTTTGGTCCAGCAATGAGACCAATATTTCACTCTAAAAGGCTCATTTGCTCTCTCGCAGAGAGGACAAACGCTTGCCCACTAGCATTTAGCTTGATAAAAACTCATTTGTTTCACAACAGACAAGGAAGCCAGTTTAAGTTCTGTGTCAGAGGTTAGATTCTGACAATTGTGCGATATTTGCATGCAGTTTTCATCAGACAGTCGGTACTGTTGTAGGAGAGGGTGCCTGAGGCCAAAACTCTCTGAACAAAAACGGAGACGTCGATATGCTGATGCCCAGTGATGTCAGTATATTGCCGCCGGCAGGTATTAGCTTTAAAAAAAAATTGGCATTGGGACAGATATTTAGATTTGACAGATATTTCAAACCGATAGTTGATGTTGCATTTCTTGCACTCAGAATGTAGAAATACATATATTTAAATCCAGGCAGATGTCCCAAATTGGTTTATTGTATTTTAGACATGCTAAAGGCACTAGTATCAGCAGATGTCAAAGCACCCCTAACATCCCCTGATCAAGAAAAACAAGAGTCTGTGTTGCAATCTGTTGGGATAGCAGCTGAGAAACATCTTATTAACACATGACATTTTGACTGACTGTATTGCAGATACCTATTAACAATACTTCATTAGAACTGAAATCAAACAAATAGGTGCTGTAAGTTGATGAGTTCACCCTCGTGAACAGAGAGATTCATCAGCAGTTCTAGCAGTTCTTGCTTCTAACTGTACCAAAGAGTTCAGTTTGATGAAAGGCAGCAGCATTTTCAATAAGATGTTTACTAGGTACAAGCCTGTGAAATTTCCACACATATCGTAATGCGTTGAAGACTCAAAGCAAAGCGCCTCAAGTGTGCATTAGTCTTTGGTGATAATGTCTCTTTTCTCTTATCATTATTCATCTCGTTGCAGCCACCTTGTCAAACACTGGATTGCCTTTACATGCTTGGTAGCATGCATGAGATAGAGGCACTTTAACTTTACGCTCAACTTCCCTGATAATGACATTCTCAAATTCTTTCCTTCTCATTACTCCTAATACAGCTTTGCAGTAAACAACTAGCAAACTGTCAGCTGAATCTCCCGCCCCCTTAATTTGTGTGATATCTGAACTGAAAAGGTAAGAATAACTGTGGAGTAATAATGCACTTTTGCAATAGAGTATATCACAAACCCAGAGGAAAATATATAGTCTATTATTAACATTACCTAATACTAGATAGTGAACTTCTAGCATTGTAATGGATAAATTGACTCCTTGGACTTGGACAATCAGGTAACATTTTCTGTGTGCAGTTCTGAATACATTATATATATACTGATGAAAAGATATGTAATGTACAAACACACAGTCCAGTGTGTACATTTTCACTGCCTTATTGCATTCAGCTCTCGAAGTACTTTTGTTTTTGCACATTTCACATTCTCTTTGAGAGCTGAACCCCCCCCTAAAGATCCTAAAATCACCTCTGGGCAGTGCAGCTGAAATTAACAAGCTGAACTACTACCCAAAAGACTGCCATTTCATAAAATGATGCGGTTTAAAATCTCCTACAGAACACTTGAGTGTGTGCGTGTGTATAAGAGGGTCAAAGTACAAAACACTAGGTATAATGTATGAACTTGAGTCTCAAGGGAAGGGTTTTACCTGTTGAGGTGAGTGATGACATATTTGAAAACTTCATAGTTGACTGGAGGAAATTTCCTCACGATTTCCTTCAGCACCTGTAGTCTTTCAATGTGGTCCACGATTTCTGTAAAGATAGGAGCACATCAAGCAGATGTAGGAAACTAAGAATGAAGGTTCTATGGTGCCATTTGAGCTGTTCCTTCATGAACAAAATTTAAGGCAAAAAAAAATAACACCCTGGAGAAAAACATTGTCTGTACTTTGAGCCATTATAGATAACAGCGCTGTGTAGTGCCAGAAACCATGTAAGAATATAGGAGGTTTCTTCACATCACCTGAAGCGTAATGTTTACACAGTGTTTAATGGTGGCTGTAAATCTCCATTACTTGTTAGCAAAATTAGCGTCGTAGTGCAAACTACGTAAATGTGGTTGACCACATTTAGGGTAAAGAGAAAACTTATACACCTCTGGAAAAAATAAGAGGCCACTGCAATATATTTTTAAATCAGCATCTCTGAGTATGATAACCATCCCATGCCAGTGTCTGTTAAATTCCTACACAAGCACCACATTCTGCTTTATGAGGGACTGATTACTGATCACCTGAATCAAATCTTATTTAATGAGGAAAAGTATAAATAAAAACACTTCTGTAATCAACACTCTCCTCTTGTAGTGAGACCAGTCTATGGAAAAACACTACTAGAAGTTTGTCAAAGGTAATTATTGCCAAGAGTGAACAAGAGATTTGGTTTCTTTAAATGATTAAAGTTCTGTAAAATCAAATTTTGTCATTTCCTTTCAAATTAGGCTTTGAAGAACAACATTATTATTCGCAAATTAGGATAAATATTGTCAGCAGATGTTAAAATATAAGGCAAAGCTGTTTACTTCAATATTTGCACCTATAAAAGATAAAACCTTTTGGAGCTGTGTGTGTATATTTGCTAAAATATTGATGAAACGTAACAGGCTTAGTTTCTGATGCTGTTCAGAAAGAACCAAACTAAATCTACCCTGAAAAAAAGGGTTCTGATTTTGCCCCACTGTTTAATAGCATTTCCACAGGACCAACAGTAGCTGGCCTCTCATTAAATCCCCTCGCCTGCTGCGAATGGCGGCGACAGGCCTGGTGTGAAACTAGTCGCAACACATCCAAGAGGCTACCGCTGACGTCAGCGGCTAAAAATGTTTGTTTAGAGCACATTGCACAACGGCGGTCTGAGCAGAGGAGAAGGCTGGAAATCGGGCGTTGGCTCAAACAATAATCTGCAAGTGGAGGGAAATGGAGGTGGAGAAAGAGGGGAAAACAAATACACACACATATCAGTATGTTCTGAACCATCGCTGAGAGCAATTGCAGCAGCGGGCTGGGAGGCAGAGCGACATCAGCCTACTGCTGAGCGTCTGAGGAGCGATCAGGAACACATCACACCAGGCTCCGGATTAGATGAAGCGCTCAGCTCGGGGGGGAGAAAAACTGAAGTGAACACACAGATGCATTTAAATCACCATTGCCAACCTCCTTGAGGCTGGGATTAGAACCCAGTGGTGATGGGATTAATTTCCAGTTGAGTTGGGGACGTTTTAAATGTGTGGAATATGCAGAATGAAGAGGAAACTATCTTCGCACCTATGTTAGGGACTGAAGACACAGTCGTTTTCTCGGCTGCAGATACGTTACAACCATCTAATGCAAGCTGTGCTGCAAATGATCCATACATATTAATGCTCAGCATGTGTGAATTTATGGTGTTCATATTCAGACACGCATGCCTCTTTTCTGCAGTGTAGTGTATTTATATTATTGTTACACGCAGTGCTCAAAATCTGACTGAGAAAACCAGCTACATTTACTAAAGCCACTGAGAAACTGAACACAACTGCTCAACATGTCAGTTAACATTACAACACTGGCCCTGGCAATACTAATATAGCAGAAGGCTGCTAATATGCAAATGTTATTAATATCTGAGAAACATGACTTTTCAGATGAGTTTCCTTTTAATCAATTCCCTCAGTGTGATGTGAAGCATCATCTCGCCCTTGATTGTCAAGGACAACTTTCAAAACACCTATTAAGCAGCTGACACACAGTGACACGTGGATCTGGCTTCTAATCTCTCCTCGGCAGAGCTTTCACAAGCAACCCCATCATAGTGCCTCTATGGATAAGCTTATGTTTCTGTAAATGTATGTATATACCAACATGCAGATGAAGGTATTCATGTGTTCTTTGTAGGCAAAGGGGACCGACCGCTCATGTCGGGTTTGGACCTCATTTTCTGAATATTTGTTAGTATTCTGAAAAATATTCTCTACTTTAAGTTGAACAAGCAGACAGAACTGAATTTCCGCCAGAAGGTGAACTGGGGGTGCTAAGCTGCCCCCAGGTGCGGCTGTGCGTGAACATGGTTGAGTTTGCTCTGTGAATGCTGGGATAGCCTCTGGTTTGAATCAGCAGCTTGGATAATTAAAGGTTTGAATAAGTGGCTCGGATAATTAATGAATGATGGTATTTAATATGTAGAGATATTGAGTTTTGGGAAGGCTAACATCTTGCTGTATGGAAAGCTTATCCAAAACGAGGGATTTTAACTTAACCTGAATTTTTTGTATATTGTTTTACATTATTATTGGTGCATGATAACCGGTGTTACCTTGTCAGTTAATGATTCGCCAGCTCAGATCAATTTTGAATTGAACTAATGAGACTAAAAACATTTTGGGTGAAACATTTTTCAAAATGTTCAAAGATTTAGGTTTTAAATCATATCACAGTTTTTTTTGCATGATTCAGCCCTAACAAATTTTATTATGCATTCTTCCATGATGAAATGAAGAGGACATTCTATTTGCAGCTGAAGGCACTTTGCCAGCCATTTTAGTCTCATATTACTTGCTGGCTGCTGACTACATGACCATATACAGGAAATCAAAGGAGGTCAACATTTGTTTTGCTTAATATGTAGTCAACTCTAACCCTAAAGAAATTCAAACACTACACATGGCTGACAGACTATATAGCATTTCAAAACACTATAGTACACAATATTACTAATATTTCTGTAATGCAGTGTTGAACACAGCTAAAATCTCCAAAGTGTAAAGATGAAAAATGGACACAGTGTGAACAGAGGGCATTTAGGGACACAGTACCCATAAAGCAGTGTGTGGGGACGGCTTAAGGGTACCTCAGTTGTGCCACTGGCAGTCCTGGGATTCAAACTCACAACCTTGCGATTGCAGGGACAACTCCCTAAGCACCAGGCCACTCAGTGCTCACAAGACTCATGAAACATGACATATATTCTAGTGACATTGTTCAAAATATGTGGCTAATGAAGAAACAAGTACTTACTAGCTGCTTCCACTAGCTCTGGATGGAGATTGTAGGGGATGAGGGGGTCAGGTAGATCAGCGAAAAAAGCCTTCAGTGCCCCTGCCACAGCATTCACAGCAACATCCATCACCATAAAGTCTACACTGTGGTCTAAAAAAGAAAGAGAAAGTTAAGTTAGTGGCCCTAATAGTAATGAAAGCACCTCAATCTGCACCTCAATTTTTGCAGTTTTGTAAGTGTTAGTGGTGCCAATAAAAACAGTGTCAACCCGAATGAGTAATAGTGAAGAAAAGGAGAGCGGGTAATGAAGACAATGAATAAGAACTGGGGGGGGGACAGAGAAAGGAACAGAGAAAAGACAGAGAAAGCAGGGCTTAAGGTGAACTGACAGCTGTCAGAGTAGATCTTTCTAAGGGATGGACGCAGGAAAAGAGGGGAAAAAACACTTAATTCACAAAATGGCGAGGACAGAGAAGCAAAGAGCGGCAGGCTAATGGCTCTAGGCCAGTGGGCAGATTGATGCCCATAGTGCCTCTTTTGGGCAAACTCTGGCTCACTGAGTGAATAATCTGGTCACTCTGCGGAAGATTTTCCACCAAGTCATCTGCACGGCTCACCAGGCCGCTTTGACCGGGATCTGATGTGAAAGATGGATGAAAACATCCAGCAAAAGCTGCACTTTTCAGCCACAAAAGCAGAGAATAAATGTACTTCCAGTGAAGGAAGGAACGCACTTACAGAGAACATTAGGTAGAATCAATTACACAGTTACTAAACACTATAAACTACTGTCAAGACGACAGGCAAGATATACAGCATTCCCCAACAACTAGTATCTGTTATAGCTTGAAGAGGAAGTGTGTGTACCCAAGCTGCACTGATGTGTGCAGCTTTCTATCTGGAATAGACAACCCTTCACAATATCGAAAGTGTCTAATTCACATTTCTAAAATGTAGGTCAGAGAGCTAATCTGTCAGATATTAATGTAGTTGTTCCAAGTGCTGATATCGCCACTGAGGTCTGTAACAGTTGATCTTTACCAGCAGACCATTACATAAGTGAAAGGATTTGCCTATCTCTGATGAATACATTAGCTTGCAGACCAGAGAGGAAGGGATGATCTTTCCGCAGAAATTCAACAGGATGAAATTTGAATGGCCAATTAAAAGGACAACTGAATTATTTCGCAACATTGCATGGCTGTTTTCTACCCGTCGTGTTACTGTTTTGGTTACCTTGGTCAAACTGTTTCTGAATGTTGTCCTGATCCGTCTTGTTCCCACTCACACGATAAAGGCCCTCTGTGGTAAGACCTAGAGAACATGAGAAGCAAACAATTGAGTAAATTCCACAAAAACGAAAAAACACGTCCCAATGGAACAACTCTGCCAGTAATGAAAGACCGTGAAGCTTCAAGGGGCTAACTGAAAAAAAAACCCAAGCACAGCTACATTAATCTCAGGTTTCTTCATATTACAGATGAGAATATTGTAAATGATGAATTGTTGCGAATGAGGGACAGACAAGTGAAGCAAAACCTGAAGATCTCAAATGACTGAGGACTAACATAAGGCGAGGTGAGAATAGCAATTCTCTGCAATCGCTCAACTTTGTACTTTGTTTTAGGTATTACCCTACATCGTCATTATAGCGCCCAATCACTACTATGCAGGGCAGATGACTGTCTGGTTGCATAATTTATCATGACATCATGACAAGCTCTCCATTTCTGACAAAACACTGCAGAGCTTTTACTTTTCTTTCTATAACATTATATAGCAGCATTTTTACAAATATTCTCACTACTTAACAGAGAAAAATATATCTGTCAAAAATAAAACATTTACATTATTTATCAGATGCTTTTATCCAAAGCGACTTCCATTACCTGACTACAGGGGGCAGTCTCCCTGGAGCAATTTAGGGCTAAAGGTCTTGCTCAGGGACCCAGTGGTGGTGTGCTGAAGGTAGGATTCAAACCCGGGACCTCTTGGTCTAGAGGCAAGTATCCTACCCACTACGCCACCCCTCCCCTTAATAGCCAGTGCAAACACTAGAACCTCAACACAAAAAATCTAGCAATTTAATTCATTACAACACTCTGTGAATACACATTCATTCTCAAAGCGTATGGTTCGAAACGCATGTTAGTTGACTAATGCGCCATCTTGCATTTCCTAATCTCCAGTCTATCAACATGTTCAGGAGGATAACCTCTACTTTGTAACAGAAACTCAGTCATGACCTTGCAGAGCTCTGTAGCGCTCCGGGGTGCTGCTTTAGACAGGAGCTGTTTCAGAGCCGCTTACTCACTTGTCTTAGCCCAGTGAGCTGCTAGGCGCTTCAAGTCAAAACGACTGTGCATTCTTTGAATGTTCCCACATGTCAGAGCCAGTCCCACCCGTTGTACAGACAGCAGTGGGAGTTTTCCGGCAAGGCGTGGCATTGCACACAGAAACACAGGCTTATTTACACAAAGAACAGGTGAAGGGTAGTCAAGGGAGTGCGCCATACTTTTATTGCTGTGGAATCAACTGAGATGAATCATCTACCCAGCTGAGCAGCCGCACAGTCTGACGGCTTCGTAACTGATCTGAACAAGAACCTTTGCACAGGTAGTTGAGCGAACTAGTGCTCAGGTATTATTTAGTGCTGAAAATGTCATATTTTCATATATCATGATCATAAAGAGTGAAATATTCAATGGAATAGAGCCACAATTATTTATAACTGAAAAAATAACTGTAAATAATCATAGAGCATATTACCAACAACACTGTGTGAAGTTTAAAGAGGGATGTAGCAAGAAATACACAACGCAGTTCAGTCACAGCATTAGGTTTCTACGACCGGACAGAAATCTGTTGGCTACATACATACATATTACAAGTTGTTATACATAAATGGTTTCTATTAGCTAAAATTTACCTACAGAGTACTTTTATTGCTGTCTATTACGCTGTCTCTTATAAACTTGTTTCTTTGATTTAACATCAACTTCGAAAATACTTGCTATATGAAGACATTTATTGTTATAATGATTGTTACTTTTTATTCTAAGCATATCTTAGAAACCGTCAGTACATAATTTGAACACTGAACATCTGCATGTTACATTGAAAGTGAGCATAATTAGGTTAAATGGACTGAGTACAGCGCAGGGTGTACACATTAAACAAAACACTGTACTCATAGTTCTGATAGTATTTTGTAAACATTGCACAACTAGTTCTTTTTTAAACCTGTTTCAACTTAACAGACATCAGAAAAATAAATATTATGATATGTCATATCTGGCGAGAGAATTCATTCCATGTGTGGAAGGCTACAGCGACGGCTGTTCCCTATTTAAGCTTAACCGTGGTAACCGCTGCCTTGAGCTGCTAGAAAATAATCTTGTGGTCTTTGTTCAGAAGACAGACCACATACTGTGGCTGATATAAGACACTTGCTACAAACTGATACACAACAACTATTGAGACACATGTTTTACTGTGTCTTCACTATCAGTTCTGTGCGGTAGCTCCGCCAACAGATGGTACTCAGTTTAAATGTCAGTACATGTTCCAGACTGATTTTTAATATTTATCTAAAAAACTGGCCACCCAGTGACCCTGCAATGACTCATGTGGTTTGAGTGCTGGCTTGTGGTTTGGTTGCCACACTGTGGTGAGGGTTCGGATCCAGTCTCTCCCACAGACCATCATCACGTTTGTGTGTATCAACATTAGCCTGGTTGTGATAATCCCAGCCTGACACTGTCGGAGGACACTGTACACACAGAAGGAGCTTGCGGAGTCTGACAGCATCGACCAGTATCAGTCAAACAGAACAGCATATAAACGGCCCATAACTATCTAAACAGTTTAATCTGATGCTGTAGTTTGCCATTCTGAGAATTAGGTCAGATGAATTATGTGGCTGGATTTGAAATACTTAAACCCAAGATCATCTCAGCAACTTCTCAGGTGCTCCAATCACAGTTTAAGAGTAAAGTAAGAGTAAAGTGAAATTCTCTCTCCGCATTTAACCCATTCACCAAGTGAAGCAGGGGGTAGGCATGAATACAACACTCGGGGGACCACGACTTTCTGATCACAGAGGCAACTCCCTTACTGCCAGGCCACCAGCTGCCTCAACGTTAATAAAAGCTGAATAAAATTACCCTATGCTTCCATTTCAGTTTCTTTCCCTCTTTCTGTTTTATCCCCTGCAGATTCAATCCTCTTTATTTTCACAATGTGAGAAACTTGAGAAAGGCCAAATCATCTGTCCTATCTACTCAAATCTCAACTGTCCATCCATGTATCAAAGTTGCTCATAAATATCAGAATATAAAAGGTATCCACTAAAAAATCTCAACTGGTACACACTAAATTAGCAAGTAAGCACAAAGAAACAGTACTGAGGTGTAAAATAGCGATTCAAGTGTATCACAGCACTATACTATTTATGCTATCATGCTATTACTAATTTACATGCTATTTTATTGTTAAAAAGGGTTAAACTACTGACTGCATGTTTTTGGTCTAAGCCAGGAAGAACACCTGATTCCACCCGATTCGTTTTCAAACAACTGATGAGTTCCTGCTTTGTGATAGTCAATGCTTTGAGGACAAGACTGAACATGTTGGTGTAAAAAGTTTCTCCAGTGCATTGTGTATTCCGTGCATTTAAAAAATACACTTTCTATGCTGTTACTCTGCCCTTTTTTTAACTGAATCATATATATTTGGGGGTTTTTTTTACTGAAAATGCCCAGAAAACAAAATCAATGATTTTGAATCAGACCAAAGTAATTCAACTGAATCATTATGAAATTATGGTGAAAATTTAAACTTCATCATTCACTAAATATTTTCCTGATGGACTGCAATCGAATGAAATCATTTCAGTTTCGTTTTTTTTTTTTAATCGAGGTCAGAGACACCGCTACTCTGTCACTGTGTTTGCAGCATCTGTTGGCCTGCAAATGTCTCCCTTTGTCCTCCATTTTCAGGGTTGGAGACAAAAGCCAATGAGCCAAAAACCAAAGTGTACTTCTGCGTGCAATGTAGGTTTTTATACCACAGAATGATGTGACTTCATTTAGTCAAATGCTGAGAGGAAGGTTGAGGTCAAGGATGTCATGAAAACAGGGTGGTCAGGAAGCAGTGGTGAAGGAAGTGATCTTAGTTTGGATGTGGCTCAGCAGGATGTTCTACCGTCCCCTCAAAGCCCTCACATCAGCCTCATCTGCAGCTCCTCATCAACAGATTACCATCACGCTCTGCCCCCACGTACAATAAAGGGCTGTCAGCACGCAGGAAGCAAAAGACATTACTCAAATCTATGCACAGTGAGACCAAGCCAGATTGCATCAAAGTGCACACACACACACACACACACACACACACACACACACACACACACACACACTCCACACCTCCACCTAAGATACCGTTGCCATCTTATAACAACATTTAGACGATTGTTACCGGCTGTTAAAATTTCACTTTTTTATTATTAACCTTTATTTTACCAGGAAGTCCCATTGAGATGGCAGACCAGACCAAGGTGGCAGCCATATAAAATCAGTACTTAAAAAACAAATCCTGTTTTGACTTAGTTTGGCTCCAAAGAGCGGTGGGCGCTTTTGTTCACTTATTTAAGTGCCTCTTAGTGGTTATGTACAAATGACAGTAAAAACAACTTCTAGCTCACGGGGGACCAGACATGATCTCATAACAAAAACATCTGGGGAGAATCATGAGAAATATTCAGCTAAATGTGTCTGGCGACATTATTAGAGTAGAAACTTAAGTCTAAATTTTCAGTGCCTCATCAACACTGGCTAGACACCAAGCCCTGTTGTTAGCCCATGGATGTAACGTAAGTAATGCAAGTCGCTCAAAAATAAGTCGCTCCTGCAGTAAAAATAAACATGACTTGCAAAAAAAATCATCCCAACTGCGTTTTGCATGTGAGGTTATCTTGCTTGTGTCTTTTAGTATATTCCAGAGGGACTAGAGTTTAGGAGTAGGTTTTACAGGAAGAGTATCCTAGTTTGTGGCAGAAGTCTAAGCTGTCCCCATACTTGTATACTCAATACTGGGGATAAGTCATGATTTTTTTTTTACATTAAAATAATGTTTAGTATATCTATACTATTGTCTTGACTTATAAAAACTAATTTCCCCTTTTTTTCCAAGCAACCACCTTTCTTGCTCACCAAGAAATCTCTAAATGTTGCTTATGTTGCACTTTTGTCTAAAAAAATTGTCTAACAAAAGTACAGACGAAAGTTAGTTATACTGTTATTACATATGTGAGCTATACTAGCTACGTCTGTCCTTTTGTACTGATAATCAAACAGCACATACTCATGTATATTTGAGTTTATTGATGACTGGACTCAAACGTTTGAAGTATGTGTGACGAAGTTTCCATAAACTCCATTTGTCTTGTAGCTCCGGTTCAAATCTATGCAAGCCAGCTAGTCCACACTGACCGAACACACATGTGGTAAACGGGAAAAGTAAATTTGTTCTTTTACTGAACCATAGTACATGTGTTACATCAGGTGAGTTAAATAAGGTGAGCTACAGCAGGAAAACCACAAAAAAGAATCAGAGCATGAGGTCCCCTTGTGACTCAACACAGATGACAGAGCGTTGACTAATCTTTAATTCGGTCAGCTATTACCCTGTTATACTAACTGCGGCTTCAAATTCCAGTGACACCTGCTCTATAATCACGATTTTAAGATTCAACTTTTGAACTGAAGTACAGTTGCTTTTGTAGCTTGATCTGAAATGCCACTTACTGCACAAAGCAGGGCACCACACCCTCGCTCTGCAGGCCCACTGCTTCATCATTATAAAGCAAACTGAAAAGGCTGATATCAAGTTACTTCATGCGTGTTTGTTTCCAGTAGGTGAGTGGGGCTGAACTACAGAGAAGTCTGGAAAAGGTAATCTAGCATGTGGATTCCTTTAAATGTCTATAAGCAAAGGGTTGATTAATCAGATGTCTTTCAAACACTGCTATTTTTTTAGGGGCCACAAATCTCAGCCTAATTTTTAATTATTAAAAAGCCATAGCTGAGTACATTCTGCATTTTTTTTAAATGACCCATATCCAACATCCTAGCTCTCTTTATTCTTTAGAACAGGAGTGCACAGCCAGAGCCCTGGAGGGCAGGTGTCCAGCACAGTTTGGTAGTTTGCCACTCAAACACACCCACCAAACCTGTCAATTAACAGACGAGTTGAATCAGGTGTGCGGGACTGGCCCAATCACTAAACAGTGCTGGACACCAGCACTCAAAACTGAGACAAGAGTTTTGCAGCCCTTACGATTAAATTAGGCCTGTTTTGTTACTGTGCCTTTAAGACATGTATTTATAAATGACCTCTGTTTTAACTGGTTGGCTTGTACTTCGTCTCATTGCAAGCCATTCTTACACATGAAACTGCTGTGACTGAATATGTTATATGTGTAAATTAGATGTTTTTATAACATCACAAAAACAATCGATTACAAATTGTACTGTTTTTGAAGCTTAGTTTCCATAGACAGTATGCACTGGAGACTGAATGGTATATTTTGAAAATTTAACAATGCTATGGTGCTACATCAAACTCATTTCACAAAAGGGAGGAACATTCTGGGCCAATTAATTCAATATTTTATATGTGCCTGAGTTCAGTGTTCTCCAAGTACTGGCAATACTCACAACAGAGAAAAGTGTACTGTGACATATTGTCATATTGCCCATTCCTAAGCACTACACTGATTTTTTTTTTTTATCCGTGCGCTCAAAGTCCTTCTACACCAAAAGCAAATCCTTCAAATACAGCTATGCATGTTTTAGCGCAGTGCAGAGACAAATGTCACATCGACAGTGTAACCTTTTAACTGAGCCTGCTTCCTGCCGCTGTCGCCAGGCCTCCTCAGAGCAGGGCGTGCCTGAATAAAATAAGAACTGTGGCCTGTATTAAACACTCCAGCATATGGTACTATCAGGCCAGGGCTTTGAGCCAGACCCTGTATTGCTGTGCCTGTTCCCGAACTGCTCCAAAAATGCCACTTATGTCTGGAAAAATGCTACTCAGGTTATTTTAGCTTAATCCCCCACAAGAAAAGAAGGTTACAAATACACCTGGCAGTCCACGGACGTAATACGGCCATGAACGCAGTTCTAAATGCAACATCGTCCATAAATTACATCAAAATGAACATTAGTTTACTTATAAAAAAACGTCTAGTGGATACAGAGCTTCTCAATAAATAAATGGCATTCTAAAACCAAGTATATCAAAGATGTTACTCCCTCTCTTCACATCAGGTGCTAAAAGCATCATTCAAAAACAATTTCCCAATAATCAGGTGTTATTTATAGGGATATATTATCATGGATTTATACTCGGACTGCACCATATGAAAATACCACACTGTGAGAGAAAACGATTTACAATCTACTATGAACTATCAATGTTTCATAGGTTTTTATCTAAGTGTACCAAGAAACCTCTTATAATTAGTGAACTCAGCTACCTTAAGGAGCACACATTGCTGGCACAGGCACTCAGCTGCGCACACTGTATTTAAAATCACTGCCAATAGAATGGATGCTGCAGCCGCAGCCAAAGTCACCATGCCCAAAGTCAAGCGCCAATTACAAGGATATAAAGCCCCCCAGTTTTGGACTGTGGAGAAGGGCTGCAAGATTTCAGGAAAATGCGATATGCGATAATGTTGTTGAGTGTTGCGATGCCGATATCACATGCGATAAGTGAGTAAAAACGTAGCCTTTTTAGTGTTTTTCTGCTTTGGATTTGCTGGTAACAGACTTCAGACGCTGACTAGTCTATGCATAACAAATGAAACGCAATGCTTCCACTCCAACGTGTTATTTTTTTTAAGAATTTTTAAATCATTTTAAAGCTTATAATATAGTAAGTTCTTAGCCAGAAAAAAACAGTAAAAGGAACAATCTATAACAGTAACACAGAAGATGAAGAACACAGAAGATGAAACTGCCATGTGATTTTTTTGCCCTCTATGGCACTGGATGAAGAGCTTTGGAAAAGCACCATTTATTGCAGTTCAGTCAATAAATGCGATATGTATGTTTTTTTGCGATATGTATATTGCGCATGTTGATATCGCGATGACAGTAAATTTGCGATATATTGTGCAGCCCTACTGTGGAGCACTGAAAATGCATTCTCCCAACAACGGGGGGGGGGGAATAAATGTGGGATGAACCTGAGTGGCATCTGTGATCCAGAATGAATTATTCAACATCAGTACCTAACCTTACTCCTGTTCTTGTGGCTGAATGGACCAAACCTTTAGACACACAGCAAAGATGAAGACTGGCCTGTATTATTTTGACAATAATGAAAGTGACCATTCTGCCATACATGAACACACCACAGCACGCAGTGTGAACAGAACAAACATTTTCCTCTGCATTGAACCCATTCACCAAGTAAAGCAGTGGGCAGTCGGGAACACAGCACCTGGGGAGCAGTATGTGGGGATTGTACCTTGCTTAAGGGCACCTCAGAGACGCCAAGCAGTCTTGGAAATCAAACCTACCTGATCAAACTTCCTGATTGCACCACTAGGCTACCAGCTGCCCCACATAATCATTTATCACTGTTAAATCGTGTGAATGTCTTGATTCATCCATACCCCCAAAGAAACATCTAGGACTGGTCAGCAGGCTTGCAGCACACAAGCAAACTGGTTAGAGACTCATTTACAGCTTGCAGTGTTCTATGATACTGGCATCAAGAGAATGATGAACAAACAAGGAATGGCACAGCAAGGAAGTGTACACACCTGAGTGTACGGACAGTTGTGCGTACAAAGACCTCAGCATAACCACCAAACATACCATGAAGGATGAGCTTCTGGCTAACTGTGTTAGTCATGGGTAAAGTCATTCTAAGCTTCAGAGCCTACTGGGTCTGCCTGTTCATTCACAAGACAAATCAGCCCAATCTAAATACAGCAGTTCACATGCACATTCCACAAGGAATCAGTTTAAAAATAAACTAAGCTGTACTACGCATTCATCACACTGCTTCACTTAAAGCAATTAAAGAGAAAAAAAAGATGAACTGTCCCTGACCAGACACAGAAAAGGACAAGCTACCCTTTACTTCCACCTTCTAATGAAAGTGCTCAAACATGCTGTCCTGACACTTTAAAGGGGACAGAATTCAAAATGAGGCACCATGGTCTGTATTAGGACATTAGAATTGATCTTGTCCTGCAGCTCTCAGACGCTATTAATCATAGAAGCTGGCAATAGAATCGGTAAAAGGTGTTAACTGCTGAAACATCTGCAACACAGCCAGCTGTCGATTAAGCATGGCTGATTTTGGCAAATGCAGAGCATAAACGTTTAAGACATGTGTCACGATATTTAGATGTTATGAGGTTTACAAACAAGAATGAACAAAATTTTACAGCAGAAGAATAGCAATGCATACAAAATATTATTATTCAATAATACGTAAGTAATGGTAATAATGGCGCGACATCCAGGCCAACTATTATATAGTTCTTGTTGGAAAAACAAAAACATGAGAAGATGCATCACGTGATAACATTTTTTGTTGTGTGTGAAACTTGTCAGCAGTTTGGAGATACTTCAGACTAAAAGAAGAAAAAGCCAAGACTGACGAATATATTGGGACACCTCGTCTGGGTGTCCCAAAACTTTATACCCCAACAGAACATGCTCGTGGTTTTCTAGATGGGGCATCAATCTCTGTGAAATTTCACAGTTAGTGAGAGGGGGACGCTTTCCAACGTCCCCTCGTTCGCCATAATAGTCCCAGGAGATCCGCAGCTATATCGTTCACCTCGCCATTGTGTCCCATTACTTTTGTCCAAGGTGAACTCCTGATCTCTCGGGACTATTATGGCGAACAAGGGGACGCTGGAAAGCTCTCACCGAGCCCTATCTAATTGTGATGTTTCACATTTAGAGTGTGAGATGTATTTTTCATATTTAACATTTAGATTTAAGATCATTTAAGGCAAACACTCCATGTTGGTGAGGGCATATCACAGCAGTCCAGCCCCCTACTAAGTAACAGCCAATCGTAATCCCGGGTTGTGGCCAATAAATGAATAACGTATCATATAACGTTTGTAAAAGTGCTACATTAAAATGCCACATTCAGAGTCTCTGTTATAAAAGTGCAGTATTTAGATTTAGAGCGTGACATTTTGATTTTTAAAACACATTTAGCTCTAAGTGTGTGAAAATTGTGTGAAAATTGCACTAAATTATAAAAAAAATTACACCTCTAAAATTGTTAAGCTGTTTTTAGAAACGGCACGCCATGTGGGACATCTTACTATTCCATGTTCTCTGTGTAATGTTTCTCTCTTATTATATCACAGTTATGATTTTTGTATTTGTGTGAAGGTTTACAAATTTTTTGAAAGCATTATTTTTTTTGTTTTCTGTTAAAAGCAAGTACTGGATTTGTAGACTCAGCAAGTATCGGCAGATATCCAAATTTACAATATTGGTATCGGTATCAGACATAAAAAAGTGGCATCATGCCATGTCTAGTTGCAATAATGATATATGCTATATCATCATCTTGCCCAACCCTCCCGCTCGTTTTCCTGTTTTAAGGCTTGGATTATTATCACCAGCAGACTAAAACAAAAACACATGCTGGTCAAGACAGGGCTCGAATGTTTTTTAGTACAAACGCAAGCAGTCCCTGAATGCGGTGATGCAATAGGGCAGAGCAAGTCTTGTAACTGCTTCTTTACGTGCCTTGATGGTAGGAAGCACTTCCAACAACCATGTCTGACTGTTTCTTAATACGGAGGCCTCTACAACAGGTTTAGTTATGACGAGATGACAGTTGTAAGACTGGTCTAAGTGCTTTTAAAAAATCTGTGAGCGGGAAGTGAACACTTTTTTTCATCAGAAGTGTGTGTGTGTGTGTGTGTGTGTGTGTGTGTTAGTGAGAGAGAGAGAAATCTCTAGCAACTGACAGGATTTAGCAGAAGCGAAGAGCCTTATCTGCTGCCTGCAGCTAAATGCCGTCCCTCTTATAACAGCCAAAACATGCCATAAAGACTGCTCCACACACACAAACATGCCATGCCATGTTGACACAGGTGAATTTTGATGCATTAGAAAGTTCCAATGCTCTGAAAATTGCTTAAATAGAGCCTAGTCAAAGTTGGGAAGCAAAAAGCCTTATGCAAAAAGTACAATTCATGCTGCATTATCATCAGGAGCAGAGCGGATGCTTTTTTTCAACAACATGGCCCAGGGTTTGTGCTAGGACCAGCAGAGCGCGTGCCAGCAAAGCATGCGTAATGCATCGGCCCAGCTGGACCCCGATGACCTGTGGTCAGCTCGTCCATGGGCTAAACTGTGGGCCCAGGACATCTGTCCTTTAGCAGACAGTGATGGCATCATTCGCTCCAGCTCATCTCTAATTCATAGTGAGCAGATGGGTTATGGTTAAAAAAAAACGAAATAAAAAAGCGCCGTTTCTATCAACTAAACCGGTTGTGGTTTAAAAAAAGGGGAAGTGAGACTCCTGGATGGTTTAACGGGCTCAGAAGAGCGCATTCTGTCCCTGAGACCTGAGCTATAGTCCTCTTCCAGGGGCAGGTCTGTGTTCAGATCACTGTGAATAAACTCCTCACAAACTGATTATTCTGTCGGTGTTCTGATATTTCTAAATCTGCTTTTACACAGGGCATGTTTGTGTGAAATACAAACGGAACTGCATTCAGTTACAGAGTATGATGTCTATCCTGCTCTGTAACAGAATATAACATACATAAAGTATAAGCACAATTTTGCACTATTAGAGAATAAGCAGCTTGACGCAGCAAAATATCTACAGCATGCTGACGTGTAGAATATGAGTATGCCGTGCCATTTGCTCAGGTAAAATACAGCAACATAACAGAGTCTAAAATATATGGATGGGACTAGTATTCCATGGGGAGGTTTGGGCCAGATCTGTAACTGCTTTGCTCAAATTGCATTGAGCGGATTAATCCTGCAAACTGGATTAATCCTTTTAACTTTAGGTAACTAGCTCAACCAAAATTATTTGTCAAGTCAGTGATGACCATGAAGCACAAAAGTCTACAGGTGAGTTCAAAGCTGAGAAATCAAAGCAGACTTCAGGGTAAACCAGGGTCAAGCAACATAACTTCTGAAAGAAGTTTTCACAAAATGCCAAAGTCTACAAAAATTGGTACATCCTCATGAATATTACATTCAGTTCTGCATAAATCACAACGACGTGTCCGACAGTGTGGCATCCACTGTTACAGAACAAGTTCCTGACAGTTCTGAGCCACTCTGAAAAATCTCCTTCCTTTAGGAAGAGAGATGAGACTCAAATCCATTTAAGAAGTATTCGAGTTTGCACAAACTTTCCGACTGTCTGGGGGGAATCAAAGCAGAATTTCACACTGCGTTAGGAAAAGAAAAAAGAAAAGGAGAAAAAGATTTTCTGTCTGGGAATATAAATAATCTCAGGCTAGCAGAACTCTCCATGCAAGTCAGATTAAATCAAGGACTCGGCGGAGGTGTTCAGAGTTAACTGGCTTGGTGTCCTGGGATGATGCAGATGTCACTGACTGATTCTGATTTGGACATGTGAGTGTGAGGCTGATGTGACGGGACAGGCAGCAGAGCGGGACCCCGCTGACACCTGCACTGGAGTGACCGGCTCGCGTCACCGCAGCCAGCCGTTGATGGATGACGACATGGCACACCCTGAGCCTACTGATCTTCATGTATCATACACCTGCCCTGAGCCTTTTATTACAGCGAAAAGAAATAAACGAGACTAGACAGCTGAAAGCGGAATTCTTAACTTTTTTACTAGTTCTAAAATCACATGGTCATTGTTTTAGTGGATCGCCAGAAGCATTTTTAATGCGCCACTGTTTCACATTGTATGTTCATGTGCTGACACCGCCAATGCTAGCAGCAAAGTGCTAGTACAACTAACAAGGCTAATTTAATTTTGCAGCTAAACTAATGATGCAGTCCTCACAGAGAATGTGTGTAAAGTGCTATTACCTTGTCATGGGAATGTAACAGAGTTTGTGTCACTTAATCAAAAAATAATGAAACAATATTTGACCGGCTTCCATAGGAATCTTCCATGTATCTGAATTAAATGATATTATTATGAGTGGCTGGTGCTGATTAAAACATGTGATTATATTCATATGTTAAAGTGATGGGACAAACACCTATAAAAACATGGTCAAAACAAACAAATTTTGTTGGTGATCATCAACACCATGCATTCATACTGATTTGTCCCATCACTTTAACATGTGTTAATGTAACTGCAATATCATATTTAGTCTCGTTATTGGGATAAGCTGGATTTTGACCTCATGCTGTTACACCCCTCGATGGAATGCACCATATTGCAGCTTCTTAAGATTCTGAAATACAGAAGACAGCATTTAGCTAACAATTAACATGCCATATGTTGCGCTGCCCTAGTTGGCTCCTATGTGAAAGTTCCATAGCTTATGATGTACTGTCCTCTCCTTGCATTTTGCTCTCAGATCTACACCCCGCTCTAACTGTGTGGCTTGATGTGTGGCGACAGTCTGTCAAAGACAATTTGTTCTGACAACCCCTTCCCTTGAGCACGAAAGACAGAAGAATGCCAATGGGAATAACAGAGCTTTGTGGTGTTGGGACATTTACAGCAGAGCATTCAACACAGACCTTGGTGTGTCAAAGGGAAGAAAAAAAAAACCTAGAGTCATCAAACCTTTGATGTCTTCCAGCAAGGTGGCTGTCTTAAGAATGCAAAGCAAGTGGCTCCAAGAGAGGAGATCAAGTCAAGTCAAATGCAAAATCGATATGTTTCCTTAAAGACCTCTGCTTGGTCAAATAAATGACAACACAGTTGGCAAAGACCCCGGAAGACCAGTGTTTTTTACGAAAATATAAAAATATAAAATATTGTACAGCAGTACGGCTCTAATTCAGGCTTCAAGGTGGCTGCTGTTCATGCTATTCTGAGCTACAGGCTGCACTTGTATAGATGACAGTATGTTATAAAGTGACAGAAACCACATAAACAAGTCTATTTGAAGTTCAGCTACCTGAAACTGTTAGATTCAAGTGTGTGATGATTCATTCTCTTACTCTGTTAACTACTACCTCAAAGCCCCTGGGCATAAAAAGAAAACTTCAGACACTGGTCATGTCTTGGCTGACTGACTACATCTGGAATGAGGAAGAAACAGTGTACATTTGCTTTTTGACTTAAATATCACAAAACGTACTGCTCTTGGACTGTATGTGGCATCATTCAAGTGCTTTTAAAGCAGACGTACTGTTAGAAGAACCAAACTGGTATTTGTTTGTAGGTACCTGCCATTTGTTCTCTCTGCAGGCACCGGGTTTTGATTGCACATTTGTTCTACAAGCTGACCACTCTTGAAAAAGCGTACCAGAGTGCATTCTTGGAGCGATCTGAGACATCTGAGCATGAAGTACATACTAAAAAAAAATAAAGAGCCTTCGTGTAGTTCTCTACCAACTTCTATGGCAGCGGCCCCCATCCTCTACGGCAGCGGCAACATATTTGATGTACTGTATCACGTGACCGAGAAAAGCATTTTCAGGCTCTGATAGATCAATAAAAAAAATTTTTATTCTGTCTTTCTGTGAGGCCTGGGACCAAATGGCCCAGTGGTTGGGGACCTCTGTTCTATGGCATTGCACACTGTTAGGTCTCTCTTTTTTTCTCTCTGGTTTTAAGAGTGTGGCATTTTAAGAGTATGGTGTTTTCTCAAAGCAAAATATCAGTTAAATTAGGTACAGCCATCGCAACAGAACATGGAAAAGTGTGTTATCATCACTGGAGGTCACAAAAGTAACAAAAATGAATCTCCATCTCTGTGGGCAGTTCTCAGTATGAAGAGTTATAAGCAGCTTGGCCAGGTGGGTGAGCAGGATGCTTAACTAGCTAAGCCAAATCCACACCTTAGATCGATGCTTACTTTGGCTATATTGGTCATGAACCTTCCCACAACTTCTCGGTTCGTCTGTCACCGTTTATAGACTGCCCAAAAAGAAACAAATCAAGTTAGTGGTTCCTGTGATGCTTCAAAAGAGACTGCTCCACATTAGCCAGAGAAACTGCCCATGAGAGATTTTCCACATTTTGTAATATTTATCATTCTTAGCAGTTACTAATGCAGCACTTTATCCATTACCACCCGAATACGGCACTAAAATACACAGGATTCTGAAAAAAACGCCATTAGTACTTCCTTCACGTAAGAACTTAATGTGATCTTTCCTCATTAAGGAGTCATTTAATCCCCGTGGTTCAAAAGAACTTTCCATCATAAAATCTTAGCGTTGAAGCTAAAGAGTTGTGAAAACACTGAAGAATGCACAACAAAGTCACAGGGAAAAGCACATCATGGTAATAAAGCCATCCAAAAGGCTTTTCGTCTCAGTGACCACGACTAGCCGGTTTAATGGCTATGAACCAAAAAAAGGAGTCGTAAAGGATGAATAAACTACAGTGCCCGAGGATCGTTCTGCTCTAAATAAGACAGTAGGTGAAAAGCAGTGAGGATACAGGACCTCTGATAAACCATTTATCCGGTCATGGTCATCACTGACTTGACAAATAAAGAAAAGAAGTAATTTGCACTCAGAACTAACAGAAGTGCTGGACTCACAGATTTCTGACCCATTTTTCAAAACTCTCAGCAGCTTATTTCACAGATCTGAGCTCCTCGCATGTGTTTACTGAGCTTCTGGCAGAAAACAGAAGTAACAGTGGCATTAACTGACATTAAAGTACGTTGCATCTGTTACTTTTGGCAAGTTATGCCTGTGACCTATTCAGCAGGTTTGCTAGAACAGAACACACCCTTGGTAATTGTTTTCCTTTTCAAATTAAACCCTTTGCTTAAAACCCTACGCATCAATTCAGGTGTGTTCATTCATGAAAACATTAGTAGCAAGTTCACTCAAGACAAACGCTAAGGCATGCATTCTTAATAAGCACACATTTACGCAGTCTATCATAGGGCTGGGCGATTTGGCCTAAAGTCAAAATCTCGATTAATTGAACATTTTTACTTTTAATTACGATTATTTTTATTTATTTTTTAATTTTTTTGCCCTCATAGTTCACTGACAAGTTGCTTAGTTGTCTCAGTGTTTAAGCTCTCCATGCTCGACATGTCGGCGGAATAACGTAACATAACGGAGCGGGGTCACGTGACTCCACACACGGCAGTGTTTTTAAAAAACGAAATAATCGACCTGGAAAAATTTGATCGATTATAAATTCTGAATGTCAATTTACTTTTCGTTTAATCGCCCAGCCCTAGTCTATCGTTTTCTTTTACCACTGTTTTTATATCCACCTGAGAACCAAAGGAAAAAAGTGTCTTACAATTTTGTTTTTGTGCGATTTCCGATCTATCTGGGCCTAAAAAACACCATACAATTTAGGACGAATGAGTTAAGAAAATGAAAAAAGGGATATTAACCCAAGAACATATTCAATTTGATCCAAACAATAATTTTGTATCACTCTTCTGTTGCTTGTTGCTTGCAAGGACAACAGTGAATTATAAGTCATAGAACATAAGTAGCTCTGCATTTCTTCTTCCTCCGGATATTTTAGCTGTGATAATCCTGGAAGCATGTTTTCTTTTTGGTCATGCAGAGGAACATCGTACATTTGGTGCGCCTCATGTATGCCTTGATGTATCACACAACACATCACTGGAAAGCCCAGGATGTCCTCTACAGTAGCATTTCTCAAACTTATTTGTCCTGGGGACCAGTCATTTCAGGCTTTGGGGCTGCAGGGCCCTGCACTAATGATCATCACCAAACCCCACAACATCCCACCCCGGGTTCACACATGCGCATAAATAAATACACTATATGTAGTAATTAGGCTGTTATAATAATATAATTGTTATTATTATTGTTATTATTATTAATATTATTATTATTATGGGCCTACGCCTATAAGAAACCTAGATTTTTTTTCACTTTGTGTGTTTTATGAAGGTTTTTTTAGGGGTGGGCATAGATTAATTTTTTTAATCTAGATTAATCTCATTGGTATCTTGGAATTAATCTAGATTAATTTAGATAAAAATTTTAATCTAGATTAATCTAAATTAAAATGGCTCATTTGAATTCTGCAGAAGGTCTGAAGCCCCACCCCCCCCAAAAAAAATGATCCCAATGCCTATTTTTATAGTGTAAACCACACATATGCCTCCAAATGTTCTCCCAGATCACTTTAATTTCATTTTGAACTTTAAGGGTAATTTAATACATTACGCTTAAAGAAAATGTAAATATAAACCTGTGGTTTAAATACGGAAAAGTCAGGAACGATAGAGAGACAGAGAGAGTAAGAGAGCACAAGAGAGAGAGGCAGAGAGAAAGAGTAAGGGAGAGCGAGAGGGAGAGTAAAAGAGAGAATGAGAGAGAGAGAGATACAGAGACAGAGAGAGAGAGACGATCCACACGCTCCGGAAAAGAGAGAGAGAAAGAGAGAGAGCGCGCGCGAGAGAGAGACAGAGAAAGAGAGAGAGCGCGTGCGCGAGAGAGAGAACGACAGAGAGAAGTTTAAAAGGGGCGCGATCCGGAAAAGTCACGAACGAGAAAGAGAGAGAGACAGACAGACAGACAGACAGAGAGAGTCAATCCGGGCTAAAATAAAAGGTGAAAGTCATCCTTGTTTCCTTAGTACAGACCCAGCTCCCAACCCAACTCTGTGAATAGATTAACAGCGATATTTTTTTTATCGTGCGATAAGAGTCTCACATTAAGTGAAAGTGATCGTTCGGTCATACGTGAACACACCACAGTACACAGTGTGAACAGCACGAAATTCTTCCTCTGCATTTAACCCATTCACC
>JBBPDB010000001.1:36757071-36774302 GCA_037974465.1 Brachypetersius altus
ACTGGCAGGAGCCATCTCATGGACCGGCGCCGGTCCGCGACCCATAGTTGGAGAAACGCTGCTCTACAGAATACAATAGGCTTGATGGGGTAACTCCAAATACTTAAGGATAATACAAGTGAACAAAATGTCCACTATAAAGGACATTAACGAATGGTCTGGGTCTCAGGAGCATATACTTGACGATGGTGCAAATCAGCTTTTAAATGCAAAACTAGCACCAAATAAGTGAATAGCTGGTCCTGCCTTTACCCTTTTGTGCAGACATATCAATCTGTTTGAAGTTTCACTGCCTTAGGGGTTCTTCTGGCAATTTCAAAATCTGGTAGCTGTCAGTAAGTGGAGCCGTTTCATGAATAATGCATTCATCTGCCTAAACACAGAAATTATGGTTTCAATTTAAAACGGAAAGCAGGCTAAAGGCCCTTGCATCTTTCTTAAACATTTTAATTGTGAAAATTCTCATTGATGCTTCTTTTTTGTCATTATTGTTGACAATATAACATTCAAAGAGTAAAGCTACTTCAAATATGACATATTGCAGCTAGAAAACAATCACAGGACCAAGAAAATGGAAAAGGAAAGGTACAGACCAAAGCATACAGCATGTTCAGACTGGTGAAAGACTGGCGATTGACTAATCCTTTCCTCTGGCTTTTAAAATGCAGCAAAGAATGAGGGTGTGTGAGAGTGTGTGTGTGTGTGTGTGTGTGTGTGTGTGTGTGTCTGTGTCTGTGTTTGTGTGTGCATTTATGTATGTGTGTGTGTTTGTGGACGGGGGGGGACTGATGACCTCTTTTATCTGCAAGACTCTTTCAGGCAAGATGCACTGAAAAGGCTTTTAAATAAAGACCCACAATGCTCGTACCCAGCCACAGGCACACTGAGCCATCACTGCAACTGCAGGAAGTCTGTATACCGAACAAGGCCAAAATATATTTGACGGAAAGGTTTTTAACGCCACTGTTTCCTTTGAACGCTATGACAGCATTGGGTGTTACGAAAAATCTCACACAAGATTCTTGTAATTACAAGGAATGGTGGTGTTTGATATGATGCGAAAAACAGAAAATGCTGTAGAACATCAATTTTTTTATGCATGTTTCTTCTGTATGGTGACAAATTTGCACATGTAGAATCAGAGAAGCTGATCTAGCTCAGCATTTCGCTCTGGGATAGGCAGGAGGAAGTGAAACACGAGAGTACTGGTAAATAATGATTAATAACGAAGTCACCGAAACAAGATGAGATTAAGATACAGTATATATTCAGTATGATGTCAAATAATGATACACTGCAAGTAAGCACTAATCCAGCCAATTAAATAAAGCTAGTTATGTTACATGGAAACTATACAGCAATCCTGAGCAATACAAACTGCAACCAAAACCAAGTCATTCAAACCATCAATCAATGTTGGGGTGCATTAACCTACTACACACATGGGCAGTGAAAAGAGCAGAAAAGGGCTGCTGGCTCTTCCTCAGTCAGGTTGCCGGACTCCCACGCACGTACAACCATTTCCCAAACATGTTGACTTGGTATTATTTTCGGGAGGACATATTACACACGTCAACACCCAGACAAGTAAACGACACTAGAAACAATCTAATAATCTCAAAACCACACTGTTAGATGCCTCACTCGCTTTGACCTCAGAGCCGGACAGTCTTTGAATGGTGGCATCTGTGGCTGCCACATTTCAATTACATCGCTTAGCTAGGCATCAGCCATTGGCTGGCTGTGCTGTATTGATGGGTGTGTTGGTCAGAGTTTCCATTGAACACCCAGTCAGTTACAGAACAGGCAATGAAGGACACGCTGCTGTGACAAACTGCAGCTGTCAGCAGTCGACTAAAACGCTACAAGAGTCTATCTGTTAAAACCTGGAACAGATCATGAGTGGAGTCAATCAGAGTCCTCGTCTTAAAAAAAATGAAAGTAGAACGTTTATAAAAGATAGTTCTGTTGGCTGCACATTTTTATTAATACGATTTTATTTATTACTCTTCTGAAAGGCTGAAATGAAGCTATATCAAAGTTCTTACTGTGAAAGCCGTCTCCCTTCATTTGCATATACTTAAAGTAAGCTCGTTGGAAACAGTCCCCCAACGGATTTTCATAAAGCATTAAAAAGCCATTTAATCATCCATCTACATTCAGCTCTCTCCTTCCCTCACTTTCAAACTCCAGTTTGTTGCACTATTCATTACACCAGGAAAAAAAAAACGTTGCCTAATGAATTAGGCTGATTAAGTTTACACAGCAAATAAGTTTCAGAAGTTCACAAATTTACACTTCAGCTTCAAAAACCAACTGCAAACTCTGTTATGAATAATAATCAACATAGTGATCACTCAATTCATTCCTAAATTACACTGCAGCAACGCCTGACTCTAAAAGAGAAATTACACTTTATGCACAAACTTTTCTGGAACCATCTTCTTTTCTCACAGAACAGCTTTTAGTGAAAGTAGTAAAGTGACTCATATGTCTAATCTATGTAAATATTGAAAATTCTGACGTCATTGGGCACATTTATAAAATAATACACAGCCAGGAATATATCAGTTTGATTATTTGGGAAGTTGAAAACAGTACTTGATTGAACATCACAAAACACTGCACTATCACTGAAACAACTAACAAACCTCTCCTTCAAGCAAACAGGAGAATTCGATTCTCCTTAATGAAAGTAATATCACTTAGGACTAAACTAACATTCCTAGAACCCCCATATTAGCACCAGATTAAGTTACATTTATACTGACAACACTTAGCAACATTGTGATGCTGTAGTGACAATGCAGTAAGCTCAAGATTTGGTTCAAGGGATGATTCAATGCTTAACGTTTGATGCACTCACAATATAATCAACAAAATAAGACCATTCAATATTCTCTCAATGTTTTTTCAATGAAATTTGATTGAAGATAAAATTATGACTGTATTCAGTTCAGACAGTTTGCTAATGAGACTAGACCTGGAAGGCTTGGGAGGGTGATGTATGAAACATATATGCCACACTTTTGGTATTGACACAGTAGTGTTTAACACCATAAACAATGTAGTTACACTGCATTATCACAATATTTCATGCATCTTATCTGATAATCCATTGATGTCATGTACTGACAAACTGACAGATTAATACGTAACGGAATGCCTCGATCCAAAATGTAACCTCCACAATAACAAGCATAGCTGCTTTGACAAATGCACATCCCTACAAGGAAGCAAATTAAGACTAAAACATGAATCTTCAATAGTGAATCATCATTGATTCCCAAATTATAAATCGGCCATAGACATGAAACTGACCTGTGCGTTCAATGTAGTCCACACACTTCTCAATAAACAATGGAATAGGTCTCTCAGGAGTGACCAAGTTCTGCAGAGGCACCCCAAAGTAGTTGCTTTCCCAGTTTCTTCGGGTTGGTGGATATAATGGCTTTGTAGCCTTTCCTTTAACCTAGAAAAATTAAATAATATAAAATGCTCAGATGTTGATACAAAAACCATGAACAATGTAACAGCACACAGCGATCAAAACCGCTTATGATTTCCTACAGTAGTATGGTGTAGTCATGCACTTTAGTGAACCTTCTAAACACAAGATAGAATATTACATATAAAGTTTTCAAGCAGACACTGAAGTGTAAAGAAATGTACCTTTTTGGGTTCCTTGTTTTTTGGTGCTTTCTTTTTCTTCAGCTTCTTGTCATCCTGCTCTGGGTCTGAAGTGATGGCCGGATTGTCTATCCCTCCTTTCCAAGGATCCACAGGGGAGAGCAAGGGGTCTTCTTCACTGCCCCGGTTACCCCTTCCTTTTTTCTTCTTCTGCATTGCAGGCCCTGATTCGTCATCACTGACGTCGGAGTGAACTCGTCTATGGTACGCTTTCGTCTTGCTGAAAAGGATCTTGGAACGATGTTTGTATTTGGAGGGCCTTCTGGCACCCTGAGACTTCGACATGCGCTCAAAACCGTTCTCCTCATCGCCGTGCATCCCGTGAAGCCCACCAAAAGAGTTGCGCATCTTCACTATCCTGCTATGGGTGTCATCTGGAACAACGTAAATGTCATCATTGAAGCCTCTAGATTTGAGTAGAGTATCTGCTGGCTCCGCATAATTATCTGTCGGTTCTAGATCCTCACCGTGGACCATCAATGGACCTCGTGATCTCCTGGTACTCCTCATTCCAGCCTCAATGGTCTTCAAAAGGTTGGGGTCTAGCTTCTTAACATTAGGCTTGGGTAGCACAGGCTTAGGTCTCACTGGGGGAGGCACTTTGTGATTGCGTTCATGATCATTTACCGGTGTACTATGGACAGGGTACTCATTGCCTTCCAGGTCAATTCTATACTTTCGTTCACTAGGAGTTGGCAGCAGTTGCACATCATCCCCTATAGGACTATAAGGTGGAGGTCCCTCTGCATCATCCTCGGAGTCTGCATAATATGTGTAGGCTGGAGAATGACTGTGAGGTGACTGGGGGAAGACGTCTTCAGCGGTGCCCATCCCCTCCCGTGTGTTGTCAAACATAAAGGAGCTCTCTATACTGTTCTTTTTCTCAAGGACCTCGTTGAAAAATGGAGTGAACACTTCTGTCTGCCTGTGGTACTGAGACAAGGAGTAGAGTGCCGTAAATTTAGCTGCGATTTCCGTGGCAATGTGCTCTCCCTCAGTCATAAGCTCCTTAATTGCTTCATTCTCAAAGAAATCAGCCTGGCTGTCTGTGATGGCCACCATTTGGACTGGAATGACATCTTGGACTTCTGCCAAGAATGCCCGCAGCATGGCCATGGAAGACTTTCGTTTTGCTGAATAGACAAGTATGTATCCGTGGACCAACTCATCCTTTCTGATTCCAATTGAAGAGTGGTATGAGAGGACGGTGACTTGGATGCGTCTGCGGCTGTCGCCGATAATTTTGTCAAGGATCAAGGTGTTGCTCTGGCCAGGCTGACCAGCACTGCAGGAATGTGAGTCCAAAAAAGGCGAGAGGATAAGATCCACGCTAAACGGATCCCCACACATGGCACACATGACTATCCGTAGATCTGTTTCAGAGAGGTCTTTGATTGAGGGCATTGGGCACATCACATCAAAATTGTGCTTTAGGCCCTCTAGGACTGCTCTGAGTGCCTGTTTTATTTGAGACTCATTAAACTTTCGTGGAAAGGTCCCAGAGGGTATGTCTATGAATGTGCACTGTAGCTTATTGGCAAGCTGTTGGCCCTGATGCCTTAAAATAGGCATGTTTTTGCAAACACTGTCTCGCTGACTAGCTAGGATGAGAATAAATGGTAATGGCTGGGTAAACCTGTCTCTTCTGTTCTGGGCAATCTCAGCTCGGATTCGGCTTATGCGGTCGCCAATGTAATTGAGTGACTCTATTGAGCTGAAAACACAGAAGAACCCGTGAGGTTTGAAAGTTGATACCCAAGAATGGCTCAAAAGCATGGGAGAACTGACATCAACGGGCAAAAGGTCTAATTCATAGATTTTGCCATCCAAAGTGTACTCATCGTCGGTTGACTGAGCTCTTATTTCATTAGCAAGTTCTTGAGCAAGTCCTTCTCTGCCGACAAGACACAAGTTAACTTTATCCAGACTGACGCTGCTGTAGTAAAGACTGGTGCGACCATGGTCCAGCTGAACCAGTCTGTTCGCAAGGACCTGCTCAACTTTCAGATCCACACAGCTTGCCCCACTCAGACACGTCTCCTTGGTAGGATGGTACACAAACCCAATGTGTTTCAGCAATAGGGACTCCCTATCTGGGGCAAGTTTCTGAAGAGCCCTATATCTAGGCTCCTCATTAAGTACAGCGTGGATTTCACTCATTTTGTCACAGCTTGGGGTGGCATTCAAATCCAGGTCATAAAACAGCTCCGCATGTTCAAAGAGCATTTCCTGAAATTCCTCTTTGGCCCTTTCAACAATTTCCTGCTGATGCCGCCCGTAAACATCCCTGCGATCAGCCTCTGTGATATATTTGTATGCCTCGTCCTCCATCACAAAACACATGACCTCCTCCCATGGTTGGCCAGGGCCTATGAAATGCACTCGTTCCAGTGTCTTCTTGAATTTATCCTTCATTTCCAATCGCCTCTTCTCAGATATCAAATGCTGGACGTGGTTTTGATAAATCCTCTCACCTTCCACAGTTTTAAGGATGTCAAAGGGCACTCTCCTGTCATCGGTTTTGTTAATGTGATCTGTCTCATCCCAAGGGGTTTGCTCCAGCACAACAAAATAGTACTGAAACTCAGCCCTGCTCTTCATGAGGTTCTGAGCCTCTGCCCAGCTTAGGTTCTCAATCTCTTCTAAATTGTTAAGCAACTTGTGAAAAAATTTTGGAAGGTTAGAGAGATACTCCTCTCTCCTTTTCTTGATATGCTCTTGCCTCAGCTGTTCAATGTGCTTCGAGAAGCTGCTCCTAGCCTTTCTGGTGCCCTCCAAATTGATGAACTCCTCATAATCTGGGTGGTTTTTCAACGTATTGCTCACAATTTTCCAGCTTGTGTGATAATCTCTAACCGTTTGCACAATTAACTTTTCAAACCTGTCTGAGACAGTAGCTACTAACTGTCTCTGGGTTTTGTACGCCTCCAAATAAGGGATGATTTTGGGTTTGCCTCGCGTTTTGTCCAACTGCTGGGTCAGAGCATTAAAACAGACCTCCACATTGACAGATGATCGAGCTGAAGTCTCGACCACCAGAAGATTCTTTTTGCTGGCAGCAAAGGCCTGAACATCCCTTAAATATTGCTCTACACATTCGTCACATTTTGTTGCAGCAATGACAATAGGTTTTTTTGACTTGGCAATTTGTGAGTGAAGGCTACTGACAAATTTTATCTGGTCATCAAACTTTCTATTGCATCCTTTGCTTACATCTATGCACAAGACAAAACCGTCAATATTCAGCTTCCCGTCAGGCATCTGTTTCTGATCAAAGTCCTGCTCCAAGCCAAGCTGATCTGTGCAAATATACATGAGTTTTTCAGCAGACTGCAACTTTGTGTTTGCAGCTCGCTTTGTGTACGGTTGCAAATTTGTGCTCCGATGAGGCAAAAAAGTCTGGTCATCAATAAATTCAGTCTGTTCGATGACTTGAATTCTACACTCAAGGCCATCGTCCCCTCTGTGTAGCACTTCCCCCCAGTACAGAAAGTGATCATTATTCACCACACGCCCTCCAAAGTCAATTGTGCTCAACACAGAAGTGTGCTCAGAGTAGTAGCTGTCTGCGCTGGGGTGCACATATCTGTTACACAGGCAAGACTTGCCCACACCACAGTTGCCCTTTTCTTTCTCAGTGCCTGAGAGCCCAACGACACTGATGGCATATGTCGGCGGACGGGGCTCCTTATTCTTGGCCATTATATTGCCCCTCTCATTGCCTTGTCACTCGAAGCAAAGTCTGCCAGGAAGGCAAAGATGAAATTCCATTTGCTACTGGTGATGCATCTCCATGTCCCACTCTGAACTTGTCGTTGTTCCTTTCCACTGGATCATCCGGTACGGGGCAGCTACACTTGCCCTTGGGTATCACCTACCTGCAATGTCATAAAACAGAAATTACTGGATGATTTCAGAGACATCGCTTGTACTACTAGAAACATGACAGCTGAGTGAATGTCTAAGGACATACTAGTTTAACCGTAATTCTACTGTGCATTAATAGGAAGAGGCCTTCCTATTGAATCTATTCATAGAACATCACACGGCAGTGTAATAGAGGGAATAGTAACAGTGAGTGAAATATTAGGCTATATCATTAATATGTTGAAGCAGTATAGTCAAAAACAATATTATGTTGCACTGCGGACATATTTTCAAAAAAACTGTGCGCCATTTACTACCAACGTCTGTTTAGGCATGTTTTAGGCTGCAATTAGGGCAATTGTGTGCCTAACTGGATGGATCCTTAATGGACCCCCACTCAGTAATGTGCTTTTGATCAGCGGGTAGGTGGCGGCTAGCTGAATATTGACACTAAATATTTTGAAAAAACTGCTTTGCGAATCCTGTTTATGCAAACAATTACAAATATATCAAAAAAATAAACAGAGCGAGGTCTCTAATAAGTATAAATTCTCTTTCTAAAATGGGCTGATACGTTTTTGAGTATTTCAGGGGGACAGGGACCATTTTTTATTTTGCTGCCTCAGAGTATGTATGATAGACCAAATGCGTTCACAAATCCAGACAGCACCCGCCCTGTGGTCAGAACAGGTCATTCATGCAAGAGGCCACTGGAAACATCACAACCGAGCACACTGTAAGACAAGTTAGTGTCAGCCCATGCACAATAATGGTGCCAAAAATGTTTACTGCAACTGGACTGACCTAACGTGCATGTGGAATGGACAAAATGGACAAAACTGACAGCATTTGCTTGAAGAAAATATTCGCCTGGAAATCATATGTTCTTCTACTGACCAGTGCACAGTAGGATTTCTAGGCATTAAAAACTAGGTCTGGGTTTTTCAGGCAAAACATGTTTGTTGCTTTGAGCTTTTTCAGTTTCTGTCCCGGACGACCAAGCCACGGTTTAGTGTTTCAGGGTGTGTTAGGTGCAGAGACTATATTAAATCGTGCAGCACTGTGACCTCCGGTGAAGTGCACTGCTTTGGATTAATGGGGGCAATATCACAGAAGTGGGTAATACAACTATTAGACACTCTAAATCCAGTAAAAGATAATCGAAGACTTTCCCCCACTGATGACACATCACGAATTCAGACCGTGTGAGGAAAACCAGGAAAACTAGTTAGTCATTTATGAAGAAGCGTGTCGCAACACTGAGCTGACTAATCGCCAAACTAAAACTACCTGAAAACACTGAATATTCTGTACATCGACAAATCACTGCCACCTTTTTCCAACCACTGCCTCTCATCAAACTCCTCTTGTCTCCTCACATTTTAGTTGCACCACTTGCATGCTCACACTTACCTACACAGGGACTTCATAACACACACATACACACTGAACACCTATTTTAAAAAGAATACTTTAGTGTTTCTATACAGCATGGGCCAATATTCCCAAACAGACACACTTTATGAAGGAAATATATATTATACTGACATAAGGACAGTTAAAAGTGACCATCTGTGACCAGCAAAAATACCACCTCCGTCTTATATATTCATTTTAAATAACATTTTTCATACAACACAAAATGACAATATTAACTCGACCTTATGAGATTACAACAGTCTCATACATGTAAACACATCGATGTCTATCACTTAGTCTATGTCAACTACAATGTAATAACATCTGAAACTGCTAATCCTGGCATGAGCTATTTTTAAATACTCAAGTACTTCATTTTAACACGTTATTATAGGCTTATACGTGTGTCATGAAGTCCCTATATAGGCAGCCTATAAATAAAAATGTTGCCTGATTGATATAATGTGTTTTTTTTATCTCGGTTGGAGTCTCCTGAAGGCAGTAAACACGAGGTGGTCGACCCTGAGAGTGGTCTGGGGGACTTTGGCTGAATGGACCAGAGCTATTGTTACAGAGATCCACGCCTGCTAGCCAACTTACTTCGACGTTGGACTTTTTTTAACCACCGTTTATACACAAACGGTGCATTAATGGACAAAAATAGATCTAAAACTGTAACTATAGGCACTTGTGGTGTAATTTAACCCTGACAGCTGGTCGAGAAAAATCAGAATAACTTGGAGAAATCTCACTCCTTCGACCAAAATCAGTGGCTTGAATTAACGTTCAAAGGAGAGATAGCCACACACTGTAGCTATTTTTGAACGTTATAACGGCATACTTTAACGCTATTACAGTTACGAAGGAATCATCTGAAGTGTTTAGTCCCTTCTGGGTAATAAAAAATGAGCTACATCCTCAACGCAGGCCTTGGACATGGTCTCCCCTATGTGTGTGTGTGTGTGTGTGTGTGGTAGCAGGAGCAGCTAGCTGGCTACGTCCTGGTCTTCCGTCGTGGAGAAGCTTTGGAAAAGACAACAGAGCCGCAGAGACACAAAAACAACCTCTTCCAGAACACATAAACACCAACCGAACCGAGCAGAGAGACACAAACAGCCACGACACTCCTTTTTCCAAACGCATTCCCCTACCTAACATGGTCGCTCCCAGCTCCCAACACCACAGAGAGGAGGAGGAGGAAGAGGCATTCCCACTATTCCACCTCAGACAAGAAGCACAATTTCAAATACTCCAAAGTCCTAAGCGTCGGGAGGAATTCGTCTGATTTCCAAAAAAATGACTAGAACCGATTTTGAACAGAAACTGTGGTAAGCGTGTAATCCGAGTCGGACTCCCTCCCCTCTCATTCCAGTCAGTAATGGCGACGGATAGATCCGGCTCTCTCTCCCTCACTACCCCCGCCCCCGCCACCCCTCTCCTCTCGCTCCCTCACACACACACACGCTCACACATTCACAAACACACATACTGTCTCACAGGAACTTTCTTTTCCAGCCCGTACCTCTCCCACTAAGGCAGAACTGACTTCTTTTTCTATGCAAGGTAACTTACGATCATTGCTAAGAGCTCAAATAGGCTATTGTCCCTTTCCCTCCTGCAAGTGGAATTTAGAGCATCACTCTTCCAGTAAACAGATAAATCTGAGAGAATAACCACATTTGTGGTCTCATTTATGTAAGTCAGCAGCTGTAACCAAACTCTGCTAATAAGGTTTTTTTTTCATTGATACGGTCAGTGCAAAAGGAACACAGCTTATTGCTCCATTGTCCGTTGAGACTCACACATTTAGCAGTACAATAAAAGGTTCTTCTAAACATGTAATTCTTTTTGAAATAATGCATTTGCAGACTATACAGAACTATTTGTTTCATTGAGTGTTTTGTCAAACACGTTTTGCTAAATTTATCCCTGGAAGTGGGAAACCCATTGTCCCCTAGGCTTGTTTGGGTGTGGGCTCAGCTGTCTCTTCGCAATTCAAATGCAACACAAAACGTCCTGAGAAGAGCAAGACGCCCTGTCCTGTTTACACTGTCCTTTTCTGTCCATAACTTTCATTCTGACTCTTAAGCGTCCCACTTAAGACCCATCTTTTTCTTTTTAGGCTGTTTGGTTGTTGTTATAATTGCGGTTTGGTAAGTCATTACCATATAATAACCATATACTCTTCACAGTATTATAATGTATATTACATTCGTGAGGGAATCACTCCTATTTGGCCATATCTGCTGGGAGTTCCTGGTCGAGGGTCTTGTGTCGTAGCTTGGCCCTCGGCCATCGGTCAATATGAACAGGAACAGGCAGCAGGAATTTGAGCCCAGAGCTTTTTATATGTGCTGGGACAATTCCAGCTCATTGTACTATGGCTGACCTCCACATTGTTAATGCAGGAATCCATCGATTGTAATAGTTGTAGTCGTGTGAACTGAACTGATGAACCTACTTTCACACATAGGTTTCCACGTTTTCACAACTGAATCACATCTAAGGCTAAAATCGTGAAAGTGCTTATAAGTCACTGCAGGCTACTTCTGCATATTTGCCCACGTACAGTCATGTTGTTTTCAGTGTAGTTATGACAGGAAAAGTTCCCTTTTTTCTTGGTTACAATATCGTATTTACAGTCAGTGGACCTGAACTGAAACCTGGCTGTTACTGCTCAGGCTCGTAACCATTCAGTAATGAGTATGTGTTAAAAATGCTACATATGATTAGAAGATTGAATTAAACTATATTTAATTCCAAGCACCTGTATATGGATCCAGACTTCAAATCCAACTGATGTATCAATATTTCAGTAGCTACTGAATTATTCATTGTGGTTACCAGATAATCAAGGGTTAAAGCTGCAAGGAAGTTTCATTTGAGCTTTTCTGTTCATTTCTATGCCGGAGTTATACTTTTCCAGGGTTTCTGACCATAAATCAATGGCAAAGTAACCTGCGACCTGTGTAATTTATTCTTGGTCTAGAGGTCAAGCGTTTGACTACTCTCAAAGGCCTCTGGTCCTACAGAGTAAACTGAATGAAGTATGAGGTTATATTCGATTCGTAGGCTTCTTCCAGCAGCCGTCATGCATCCATGTCTCAGAATGTTGTAACATCACAAGAGTTTTTTCTTCCTCCAGTACCTTAAAGGAATGCTTTAGCATTAAGCACCATCTGCCGACATCTAATGCTAGTAATTCAGAGTGTTTCTTATTTCTTTGGTGGTTCTTGTTTCTAGGCACCTGGTGGCCTAGGAGTTGCCCCTGTGATCAGAAGGTCTTGGGTTTGAGTCCCAGGACTTCCAGTGGCACCACTAAGGTACCCTGGGTAAGGTACCGCCCCCACACACTTCTCCCTGGGCGCTGTGTTCCTGGCTGCCTGCTGCTTAACTGGGTGAATGGGTTAAATTATTAGAAGCATTTTGTGCTGTGGTGTATATAAAATAGTCACGTCACTTAAACAGCTGCACATTGACAGGTTTTCAGTTCAACAGAGGCACACAGAAAGACGCCGACTGTGTTGTTTGGGAGTATTCCTTTAAGATGCGGGCTGACTGCCAGCGGGTAGCCTGTACTGCCTGTAAGCGTGAGGATCCTCTGCATGAGGATCACGGCTAACAAAGGTTATAAATAGACTCCTGTGGGTGAGAATTGTCTCTGTTGCACAACACGCGGGTTATCTAGCATGCACACTCCTTGCTTGACCCTTTATCACTGCCCTTAAGACAGTATGCAAATTCTGTTTTCCCTTCGCCATAAAAGGCCACTGAACAAGGCCTGTTATCAGCACAGCAGCAATATGTTTCCTCTTTGTGTGTGTAACAAAACAAAGAATAAAATACTTTCCCCCGCTATTAACAATATTAAATGTAGCTTTGTTGAGTGTTGTCACACACTTTCTTCTGGGCACGAAGCCAAATAAACCCCCATTACTAGTGAAATGTGTCTTGCTTTGTGAATGGGAATCAATACAATGCAAATGTTAGATTTCACTTGTCAAACGCTCATGAATACCTCATTAAGAATGAATGTGACTCCAGTCTGTTGAGAAATATATATGCACACATACCCACTCTGCACATGTTACTCACTTCCAACATGCCAAATTCAATTCTTCAGATTAGTATCAAGACCTCCATGAGCTGAGTCAGGTGTGTTATGGCAGCAAAATCTCAAAAAATTTGCAATACGTGCATTTCCCAGAGCTGAGACTGAGATTAAAAGATGTGATGATACTGTGCTTAAACGTATGCACTTTGATGCAAATTCTTGTTCACACCCATGTCAGTGAAAGCTTTTTATCATCTGCCAGACTGCACCAAGCAAAGTGATAATTTAACTACAAATGTACCCAGTTTTTCCCTTAAGAGGTACCTAAAATGTTTTTCTTTCTAGTGTATCAAACTTGCCTTTGGTCTCTTCATATTTAGTCTCAAGACAAATTATGGTTTAAATGGAGTCATCAGTCTTGCCCACAGCGGTTCACTTATGATGTTTATTTGGTTTATGTACAAACCGAGTCAGAGTTTATTTTAACATCATCATTTCCAACCACATTTTATTCCTTAGTATTAAACAAGCTGTATGTGTTGCTATATTCGTAAAACTAAATCTGCAAATCTGTCCATTCTGGCTGTCTGCCCTATATTAGGCTGAAACACTCCTTTTAAATTCTGTGAATCCATGGAGTTAAACTATTCTAGGCACAAAAAGTACATCTATGTAAACATCTTTACTGTTTTTGCAACTTAGGTCCCATAACCAGCATGGACTATGTGGAATGATTAGCAAACGGTACCTTTTGAAAGTGCACACTTTAGTTTAAAGGTTTTCATAATAAGGACCATTTGAAAATATTTAATTTTTTTATTTTAAACCTCCAGGAACACTGACTGAGGCAATAACTTAAAGCCAAATGTCTGATTTTGTCAAACAACAGTGTCTGCAAGGTGGTGTGAGGACTACCTGTGCATGTCTGAATTCAAATCAAAAGCACTGCAGCAGGCTTCATCAGCCTTTGACTGTCTCCATGTGCCTCTTTCAACACCCCCCTCCAGCCTCCAACCCCGCCTCCTCTCCATCATCATGAATTATTCACCTCCCCCCAGCCCCAAAATCTCCAGGACCCACTTCTCTCAGATCCGCTGATTCATAGGCAGCTGCCCTAAAGGGTACAGCTGAGCGCGCCCGGAGCTTCGGCCCTCTGTGTAACTCATTATGCTAGACAAGCCTGATTGTTCCTAAGCTCCAGCAAATACTCCTTCTTCGAGCCAGGTTTGATAAACTCCAGACCTTTAAACACTGTTCAGTGATGTAATTGACATTATCTTTCCGGGTGTAAGGACGGGCCCAATGTCACAGAGGCGTCTGCTCAAAACGAATTTCCCTTAAATCCTTAGGGCTGCTGGCTCAGCTAGCAATCATGTGCTGATGCCCAAAGCAGTAATCAGAATGGAGAATGATTAGAGCTGGGGGGGTGGGGTGGGGGGGTGGACTGGTCCCCACTAACCCACTACCCCCCAAAGCCCCTCAAAGCATGCATGGAGTCCCTGAACATACAGCGCAATTGGAACCAGCTGCAGCTATTTACCCTGGGCAGCGCCGCAGCTGCATCGCCATGGTTACGGGTCCACACTCGGGCCTGCTGGGTGGGGCCAGGTTTCAGGGGTCACCAAGAATGGGGCCTTGGATGGGGAGACTGGGAATTCATTCACATACCTAGCAGAATCAAATGGGCGGAAAATAACCTGTGTGAGGAATTACTACCCATTTGAATTTAACATGATGGCCAGGTTCTGCTAAAGAAGCTCGTCGAAGGAATTCCTGTGCATTCCTCTTTGTTTTCAAGAGCCAAAGTCCTGCTGAAATTTACAGCCCTTTACAATCATGACGACACATCCATTTTTCCTTCATTTTCGAAGGCAGGAAGTGTTTTTCCCATCCAGCAAGAGCCGCGTAGCTGTACTGAAACAGTGGCCTTTACAGAATAAACATAGAAAGACTGAATCAAACTTTTTGTGTTCCATACGACTACCAATACCTTTCGAAATCAGCCACAAAACCTTTCTGTGGGTTTATTTTGAGCATGCTAACTGCGAAAGCTAACATTCCACATAAATAGGGCTGCATTGGGGGGATGTCGTCCAATCACAATCAATAATACATGCTTATGTGCTGTATAATACATGCAAAAGCCATTTTAGTTCAGTTATGAAGACATCCCGCGGATTAGATTTTGCTCATATTCAGGCAAAATCATTTCTTAGTTTATGACATGAATAATGATGAGAGTGTAGCTACAGCGGGCACGGTGGAAATGTGCTTTCTGCTAATGAATTCCTGAATCTTAAAGTGCCTCACACAGTAAGATAAGCATAAATATTGGAATGGCAGAACATTTGGTTTAAATGAAAAATTGAAACGAATACGATAAAAGATTTAAAAAACGACGTAACGTAGAAGAAAAAGCAACGCTGTATTACAGGCCATGTTTTAAAACCGGAAACCCAGGCATATGTGCTAAAGTACATTTCAAACCTCCATTGACTTCAATAACAATACAGTATGAAACATGTTTGGCGTTATCCTTCTACATCTATCTGGCTTGTGTATCCCCTCTTCATTCATCATATCAGGGCTCATTCATTTTTCATGAACCTCAGGTGACATGGAAAGCAGACACCCTCTCGCCCGCCTTACGCGGCACAACTCCCTGATTTAATTATTGATTTTTTTTCCCATAGCCTCGGGAAGCAAAGCGCTCTCTACGGGTCTTCTATGTGTTACTTACTGCATGGGGCAAAGTCTGCATTCATAGCACAGTGAAAGCACAGCCATGTCAATGAAATATGCTTTCAGAATCTTTCAGGGAAACTAGTAAGTAAGAAAGTAAACCAGTTTGGCTTCAATCACAACTATTGCATTAAATTATCTTTCCATTAACTGCACAAATCTGACTTCTTTATCTTGTGCATAGCAACAACTGCTAATCTCATCGTTCATTCATTCTTTCATTCATTCATTCATTTTCTGCAACCACCTGATCCTCACCCAGAGCCCAGCCCAGGGTCAATGGGCGTGAGGCAGGGCAACCTGAGCGGGGCGCAAACACAAGGCAGGACTCACACTCACACCTACTCTTTGGACTGTGTGAGAATCTGGAGACCCCAGAGGAAACCCACACCACCATAATCTCATTCTATCCTTAAAAAACAGAATTCCTGGATTTTATTTTGATTTATTTTGAATTTTCTTCCAAATTCAGTCATGTCTAGTTCCACCCACTATCCAGGATTCACAATATACCTCCAACACTGGATAAAGGTTATCCAGTAAAGGTTACCATACATTTTATATGACGTGTTTTTTTCATACTGCCACGAACGCATCAACGGAAACCATGTTTGGAGGAGAGCCTAAGGACCATCCTGTCTACCCAACAGGCCTTCTCGTCCAACATCAAGAAGAGTAGAAGCTCTTCTAGCTGCAAAGGGGGGACCCCTTATGTCTTATGTCTTAAGTCTTATGAGCATGATTGTTATATACGTTTTGAGTAAATTGCTGCACCCAACACATGCTTGGCTTGTCTTTAAGCCTAGAAGAGCATCTCAGGTGGCTCCTTTATGAAGCTGCTTGCCAAGAATGTGTTAATCTGTATTTATGCAAAGTGTGGGCGTTTGGGGGGAGGTTTGATTTTCCCAGAGTGAACATCTTGTCATTCTAAAATGTGGAAAACAGTCAAAATAATGAAAAACGTGCGTGGATGTGTCTTTTTATTGTACATACTGTGTAATAAGCAACATTTCACTCATGACTTCATCCAGACTCCTTTTTGTGGCTACGCCATCAACACAATTGGGGATTTAACTGCTGCCCTGTTGTATTTGTCCATCACCTCATGAAGTCCTGTTAAATGATTTGATTCAGGTGTGTTAAAACTTAACTCTAAAATGGCCTGCCTTTATTCAAATCCAAACGTCAACCGCAATCTTACTCTTCTATGAAGGGAAAATACCCCCTTAAGAACAACGTGAAATTCTTTTTCTGCATTAAACCCATTTACCCAGTGAAGCAGCGGGCAGCCATGAACAGAGCAGCGTGTTGGGAACCTCAGTGGTGCCTACTCCTGTAATGTTTGCGAAACAAAGGATCCAAATGCAGATAAGATACAAAATTTTAATAAAGTCCACAGTCCAAAAACGGGTAATCCAAAAACGGGCAAGGTCAAAACCAGAAAATCCACGGCAACAGT
>JBBPDB010000001.1:36782750-36809651 GCA_037974465.1 Brachypetersius altus
CGTTCAGCGTCACGTTTCGGGGCGTGGAAATGTCCCCACAACAACAGACCGGCGTGCAACAAGTCAGTCAGCATAGATCAATGACTTACTGCTTGTTTTCTTCTCCTTTGATTTTCTGTTTGTGCACGTATAACAACAATGGCGTCTGCATTACCACATCTGATCAAAACACTGAGTAAATCCGAAAATAAACGCGACACTCTCGTCCCCCGGAAATCCGATAAAATTCAACCAATCAGATGACGACTTTAACATTCCTGAAGTGTTTATTCATCAGACGTTTAGCCAACGTACCGTGGGCGTGACGTCTGAGACTAGGACCTCAGTAATACAAGGACAAGAAAGTGCTAGTCTTCCATAACACACTATCCTCGCCTATGCCCTGTCTGTACTTCACCATGTCAGTAACAGTTTTCTAGTGGTAGTCCTACAGTGGTCCTTTTGCATTGATGGATGGGATAGGAGATGGCTGAAATTGGACAGCATTATATCACTAACTGTAAATCTACAAAGTGGATTTGGTAGGTGTTTCTGACAAAAAGACTAGTTACTTGCATACAGCTTACATACGGTGTGGGTAACCTCTAGTGTACATAAATATTATTACATACATTTAAATACGGCATACGGCATGCTCAGGGCCAGGATAAGTCCTTAATAAGAGATGCTGTTGCAATTCTGTGCTGATAAACATTTGTCTGTGTCATCATTTTGAATGGAATGCTAAAAAATACATTTTCATTGTTAATCATAAGCATTCAGTACTTACATGGTGTTATTGCATTTGGATCGTTTTGTAAGACTGTAGGATGAGCTGCTAGAGTTAAATAAATTTGTTTGTTTGCTAAATTTGTTTGTTTGCTATACACAGATGCTGATTGGCCTTGCTGGATATCTGACTGGATATGATGGGACATTTCCTTTTGTCAAACCAGGAGACAAATATGAGCAGCACAACTATTGGGGGATGAGAGGGGTGAACACATTCTCACAGTTTTTTTCATTCCTGTGATCACTCAGAATTGTTTCTAGTGATTTGAATTAGGAATGGGCTGTTAGGAAATGTATAGTGGCATACAAATGCACTACATATCCAAAAATATCCAGAATCACATTCTGATTTGTGAATTCAGCTACTGACTTAGCATTGGGTAACGCCCCTGAGCATTAGACTACAGAGCACTGAATGTCTTTTCTGAGTTACTGGCATCTTTCAGCTTTGACACATTTTCTTTGCAACGTAATTTATTTGACACAGCCTTTGACATGTCTGGTGTTGTAATAAACCATATAGTTATGATACTAGCTTTCCCCCACAGTTGACTTCTAATGTCTATTATTAAAATACAAATGTCTTTAGTATTAAAACACAGCTGACAGTGCAATGCATGTTCAGTTCTGTGCAGCTCTTGGCTCATGTTTGCCCCCCTTTGCCTTCCTGGTGGTCCTGGAGTTGTCCCGTTCCACTCCAGCTGCACTTATTGCAGCTACCCTGCTCATTTTTGGTCAGTATGATACATTTGAGCCACAAAACTTAAGTGCTACAAAACATACGAATGAAATGATGTCTTTTAAATGGACTTTTCTGTTTCTCATCAGACACTGGGTGCATCACTCTCTCCCAGTACATCCTACTGGACCCCATTCTCATGTTTTTTATTATGGGAGCCGTGCTGAGCATGGTCAAGTTCAACCGTCAGAGACTCAGGTACAGGAATGTGCAGCGTCAATATCTGTGCTAAACGAGACTAAGCTGTGATGGGTTTTAAAGATGACAGTTATTCCAAAAAATAACAATTTTTCATTCACCCTGTTTGGGGACCTAATTCTACCTTAGTTTTTGACTGGACCTTCAAGGCTTCCGTCGCAAAGACGGATGGTTTCCAACAGAATGCATCTCCAAAACTTCTCTACAAGCCACATCTTTATTAAGGTGTTGCAGATTTGTTGATGTTTGTCTTAGGACACTATTAGCTCTAAAATGGAATAAAATTTCACTGCTAAAGAGATCAATTTTAGACAACACCAGGGTTATTCACAAAGGAGCTGTAAGGAAAACTAATGATTGACCAGATATCTCAGTATTTCTGCTTTGCTGTAGTCATTTTCACAAAAAACTACTCTAGATCAGCATTTCTAGTTTTGAGACTGAACAGACGTGCCTGTGAACCTGATGACCACAAAATTGCAGATTCACCCCCCCCCCTTTCTACCACGTGTCCTTGGGCAAGACACTTAACCCTCAGTTGCACCAGGGGGACTGTGCCTGCAACTAATGATTGTAAGTCGCTCTGGAAAAGGATGTCTGCTCAATGCCGTGAATGCAAATGTAAAAGGCGCCTCACAGCTTTGGGCTACACACAGACTTCATAGTGAACTGCAAAAAAAGAACAAAATGTCAATGTGTACGTCATACTGTGTCCTAAACCACATAGACAAGTCTACATCACCTTAATAAAGCGCTGGATGTGGTTTGTCTTTTTACCTACATTTTTAGGGGGACTGTTGACTTCTAGCATTAGCCTTTCATCCCAAGTCCTAACCTAATAGAGCAAACACAGGGGTTCCCTGTGTTACAACGAGCTCATCATACAACGTTTCAAGTTTACAGCGCTCAATCCCTTTCCTGCTTGGGTTACACCATCCGCCTCGTACCTTTCCTTTTTCTTAGGCTTAGTTGTGCTATGATTTTAAAACTGTTAGGTTGGTGAGTGATTTAGACTTGGGTGTGTTTCAACTTCAACCAAAATTCATCACAGTCAAAGGAACAGAGCTGTGTCGTAACTCGAGGACCCCCTGTATCTGGATTAATTGGGAAATTGTGTACATTTTCTGTTTTGCCAAACTGTACCTTTTAAGCTGTATTACTAACTCATACCAGATTGTTTTGTCTTGTCTTGGATTCTATGAGAATGTCTTGATCCAAAGAACAGTTGTCCTTTCATTAATTCTGTGCTAGGCCTTTCAGCTGGTCCTGGTGGCTGTGGCTTCTTTTGACGGGGGTGAACCTCTCTGGCTCTCTGGGGGTGAAGTTTGTGGGGCTGTTTGTCATCCTTTTAGTTGGCATCAACACTGCATGGGACCTCTGGAGACTACTGGGGGATCTCCATCTGTCTCTGGTGCGGATAAAGACAAAGTAGGGGTGGGCATTAAGGAAAAAAAAATACCGCTGCGGTATATAAAGCTTATATGTTCTAATTATACGGTATAAGATTTTGTTTTGCAGAAGTCTGACTAGATGCTATGTACTAGCAAAACAGAAGATGAATAAGTTACGATTACAGGTCTATGTAATGTTTTAATTAAACAGGGCCAGTTATGTGTTTTGCCTGATCACTTTACATGCGGCCATATAGGAGGCCTGTCTAATTCTCTTTTTGAAAATAAATATACAGGTGAATACATGGATGAATGATTTAATATGCCCTGTAAAACATACAGTGACAGTTACTGTGTTTTTTTTTCAGCCCTAGAATAAGAATATACATTCTCAAATAACACACATGGGTTAGATATGCTCGAGATTAACATACAGTTTGTTCCTCTATAGGTGGATTTCACAAAGCACTTGTTTGCCAGAGTTTTTGGGTTGATAATGCTGCCCTTGTTTCTGTACACTACAATATTTGCTGTCCATTTCGTCGTCTTAAACAGAAGGTACCCAAAACGTTCATGCTATTCTGCAAATGTTAACAAAGCTGCAAATTCTTTACTGAATTTAATTGCAATAGAGAGATCGCTCTCTTCTGAAGTCCGTGTGTCTTTTTCCATACACAGTGGTCCAGGAGATGGTTTCTTCAGCTCTGCTTTCCAGTCTCGTCTCATTGGAAACAACCTGCACAATGCTACCATGCCAGAATGTGAGTATGTTTAGAAACCATTCATCTAAAAGCTCCAGGTGATTTATATTGTTTATTTAACATACCGTGGGGCTTGAAAACATATGCACCTTTTAGACTTTTCTACAGCTCTGCATCAAATGAACCCAAACATCCTTAGATTTTTACAAAAGTCATAAAAGTGGGTAAAGAGATCCCAATTAAACAAATGAGGCTGAATGTATATTTGGCCATTTATTAATTGAAGACAATGATCCAGTAATGCATATCTGCAGAAATCTGATAAACTCAAAGTATGAAACTCCAAACAGTGCACAGATTTTCTCTTGAACCTTATATACCTGAATTATCCAGCACCAGCAGGGTTTTAATCCATGTCCAGGGTGTGCGCGTGTGCATGCGTGCATGTGTCCACCTTGTGTCCCTGCCTCGCACCCCCTAGGTGCCGGATTCCCATGACCCTAGTAAGGATTCAGCTTGGTGATGGGAGGAAGAAGCAGACACAAATACAAAATTCCAGTTAGGAATTTAGCCAATGACATGTTTTATTTGTAAACAGTGTAAAGTGTGAACAGCTCTGCATTTAACCTATTCACCAAGTGAAGCAGCAGGCAGCAACCCACTAACTTCTGATTGCCTGGGTAACTCTCTGACCACCAGACCGCCAGCTATGTATTTCCAAATCTACTGTGAAGCATCAGAAATGGTTGTGTGTCGAATGAGGAGATATCAGAAGCACATGCCTAACAGTGTGCAACAGTTAAAACTGTAGATTAAGACATAATTTGACTTTCAAACCCACCTAAAAATAGATGTAGGGAAATGGGTACTCAGCCTTCTGGCTATGGATTTTGTGCTTGTTTTGCATTTTGTGCTTTTGTGCATTGTTCTGTTATTACACCACAGTGGAATTTCTTTGAAACAGACAGTATTGTTCAGTGCACTATCAAAGTAAATCACTAATAGATATTAGACAGACATGACATTCAATATACTCATGTTTATTTACAATGGGTGCTGAAAATAATGCAAACATTAATCAAAATTTTCAAGAGTTGTTGACACTATATCGACAAAAGTATAAGGACACCTGTTTATCAGGGTTTGGACTAGACCCTTTACTTCCAGTAAAATACTACCTTAATGCTTCCGCATACCAAGACATTTTGAACAACACCGTGCTTCCAACTTTGTGGGCACAGTTTGGGGAAGAAGCTTTTCTATTCCAGCTTGACTGTGTCCCAGTGCGCAAAGCAAACTCCATAAAGACATGGCTTTGAGTTTGAACCTGACTAACCCACACAGACCTCAACCCCATCCAACACCTTTGGGATGAACTGGAATGGAGATTGTGAGTCAGACCTTCTCATCCAACATCAGTGCCTGACCGCACACATACTTTACAGAATAAATGGGCATGAATTCCCACAGAAACTCCAAAATCTTGTGGAAAGCCATCCAAGAAGAGTGGAAGCCATTATAGCTGCAAAGGAGGTCCAACTTCATATTGAAGCGTGTGTATTTGTATGCAGTGTCATTAAAGTCCCTGTTTGGGTAATGGTCAGGTGTCTCAATACTTTTGTCCATATAGTGCACGTTAGATCTCCAGGATATGTATAAAGATCAAGCACAACTGACTAACATCTAATTTGTTTTTGTTTTGTTTTCCTCTCTGCAAGCAGACTTGGCATATGGCTCCATAATAACAGTGAAAAACCTGCGGATAGCTGGAGGCTACCTCCATTCTCACTGGCACCTTTACCCAGAGGGGGTTGGTGCCCACCAGCAGCAGGTTTGGATGTCCTTACAGTTTTGCATTGTTATGCACACATCCTTAATTTAAGGGCCTTCGCCGTGCTGTTTCTGTCACGTTCCATTTCTTGACACATGTAACAGCAAGAACTACCCCTGTTTAGATAACATTATCGCAATAGTTCTGTCACAAATATGAAAAGCCTATCCTTACCCAGACTGCTCTGCTTAAGAGTGATCATTAACTTTGCTGTAGTGATATTGTTCAATACTGTTTACTGTGTCTTAATTTTTTATTCTTGATACTTGATGGTGCTTTTTTTGATACCTATACTGTTAGTTCTAGTTATATAACTGTTTATTAACCACATCCGTGCTGCTAGTTCTTTTTAGTCATTCACTACATATTAATTTATTTTATCTATGTATATTTTATACTTCTCATTACAAGAGAGCTGCACATTTCATCTCCTTGCACTGTACATACCTGTGTAATGCAATGGCAAAGATATATTCTATTCTATTCTAAATCTTTATTGAATGAGTGAGACTGTTTTGACAACAGGCCTCATACCCACTTTGTTAAAATGATCTTCCATGCAATTGTGCCTAACTTTTATAGGTTACTGCCTATCTGCACAAAGACTACAACAATCTGTGGCTTGTCAAGAAAGCTGACACTGATGGTGAGAGGGTCGTGTGTCTGTATGGAAAGTTATTCTTCGCTCTTGTAGAAATGAGCAAATTCAGTGCAAATTTGTTTCTTTTTGTCATTGTATTTTAGATCAAACTGGGACGTCGGAGCTTGTCCGCCATGGTGACATCATACGACTAGAGCACAAAGAGTGAGTGTGTTAGATTTTGTTTTATTTGGGGTGAAGGGGTGGGGGGGTGAGCTGTGTGTACAGTTGAGCCAATATCCTTTACAACAGTTCCTGTAACAACAGGATCAACTGTGGCATGTCTATCCACCTGTAGCCAGTCAATTCAGTAAATAAGTTTAAATTTATTGGTTATTTACTGTCTTTTTTGCCCACTGTCTCCATCAGAACTACTCGGAACCTCCACAGTCACCTCCATGAGGCGCCGCTAACCAAGAAGCACCTTCAGGTCACAGGCTATGGCATCGTGAGTGTTACCTTCATTACCTAAACCAGGCATACCATGCTGTGTTTTTTCTAGGCCATGACTATATTAGGATTACCTTTTCTCATTCTTTGTATTTAGTTATTGAAGGCCTGGTGAGTTGAATCAAGTGTGTTTAATGATGCAGGATTAATTCTTAAAGTGAATACCCATGAACTAGTACTATTGAATAATTTCATTGTAATCTATGGCTTCTATTCATTAGTTGTCACTTTGACTGATTTTAAACCATAACATGTCAAAACAATCTGAAGAAGAATCTGGAACAATTCAAGCCCAAGATGCTCCTACTGCTGTTTTAAATGGACTTCTGTCCATTTAGAGAACTGTCAGGAAGTGAAAGAAACTTAGTCAACACATTAAACTTAGAAAGGATAGATATTGAGTAACACCTGGACATATTTTGAGGCAACTGGGTGATCATTTATACGTGCAGTTTGCACATTAGTAATTGCAGAGTATGCATTTCCATCAACTGTTTACTTATTTTAACCTCATAGCTTCATTGCAGATGTAAGGAATAGGGATGCGCCGAATAAAAAAAAAAAAGCATTTTCGGTTTCGGATGAATTTTTTTAAAATTCAACCGAAATAGTGATGACATCAACAACTGCAACCTGCGCACGCCAGATTGCTTTAGAGTCAACATGTCTGCCGTGTGGGCGCATTTCCATAAATCTAAGAAAGACACACGGAACGCAGTTTTAAAGCGTGCAATGTCGAAATTTCTAGAGGGGGTGCATCCACAAAGACTTTCTCAGCGTCGCGGTTAATTAATCATATAAAATCAAAACATCCCAATCGAGCACAGAAGAGGCAAGACCCTTCGAACACACCCACTCCGTCTGTGTTTTTGAAAAGGCAAGCAAGTTTTCCAGAGATGACGGTTAATATATGGGCTGCCAGTCTTTGTTTTAATACACTATTTTGTTCTAGGCCTACAGAGAATATTGTTCTATGTTTCAACAGTTTTTAAAGCACTTGTTCTGAATGCATTTTGTTCATGCACTTCTCTCATAAAACAAGTGAATTCAAGTGAATTTTAATATTCTGAAAGAAGATATTTAATTGTATAATATTTCAGCTATCTTGGGCGATTCATGAGTGGGGCCAAGTAAAATATTTTATTTCAAATTTTATTTTATGTTTTTCATATTTTGAATGCTAAATAAATATTTTCATAGTTTTGTAACAAAATTATTCTTTGAGCCATGAATATTAATTCATGCAGTTGCAATGCTTGACTTAAGTGAGGTAAGTACACACAGTCCCAGCCTGTGTACCGAAATATTACAAAAAATTGGTATAATCATTTCTTTCTGTGTTTCAGTCAAGTGTTTTCTCATTTTCAGTTTTCGGTTTCAGCCACAAAAAAAAAATCATTTCGGTGCATCCCTAGTAAAGAGCAAATATGTTTAAGGTAAAGCTATAAATGCTGCTGTTTTTGTAAAGGTAGAAGAATCTCCGAATGTAACAATGGCTCATTCTCCCTTTTCAGAACGGTACAGGGGACCCTAACGACCTCTGGCAGGTAGAGGTGTGTGGGGGAAAGAAAGGTGATCCGGTGAAGGTGTTACGCAGTAAAGTGCGTTTCCTGCATCGCTCTACTGGCTGCGTGCTCTATTCCTCAGGCAAGACCCTCCCAAAGTGGTGAGAGCATAGTCTGAGAGGTGGGTGGGGGGCGTTGCTGGTTGAGGATCAGTTTTCTTCAGCTCTTAGTGATCTGTGTTACAACAAGCCAGAGGGGTTTTCACAAAGCAGTATTTCTTAGTTTGCTGGATCACTCAAACCCAAAGCGATATCTAATACATCTATTATATTTTCCCGTATTTCTCCTATTGCTGAGCAATAGCAGCAAAAGACAAAACAAAAGAACTGTAATTAGAATGAGTGACGAGATTCATTTCTGTTGTTGTCACTGTTTCAAAGGGGCTGGGAGCAAGTGGAGGTCACATGTAGTCCATATTTAAAGGAAACCCCCAACTCTCAGTGGAACATAGAGGATCACATCAACCCCAAGTGTGAGTCCTTATAGCATGTCCGCATGTTTTTATGTAACCTCTCAAAATATCGAATTACTTTTGGTTCTCAGTGCTGTTTTCTTTGAAATGGCAAACATGGGATTCTTCTGTCTCCTTAGTGCCCAACATCAGTTTGCATGTTCTCAAGCCCTCCTTTCTGGAGATCCTGCTAGAATCTCATATTGTCATGATCAGGGTAAGATAAGCACATAAAGGCAGCTTTCAAATGAATGATGTTGCAGAGGAGTGTGAAGGGCTGATGTATTTTTAATACCTGCAACAGGGCAACAGTGGCTTGAAACCGAAGGACAACGAGGTAAACTCTAAACCTTGGCACTGGCCCATCAACTATCAGGTACGGTCACGTTTCTGAGAGGACGACATCTGCCACCCGTCAGCAGAATGGATCGATTAACACCTGATCCTTGTTTCTTTGATGCTTAGGGCTTGAGGTTTTCTGGTGTGAATGAGACCGAGTACCGGGTTTATCTTCTGGGGAACCCTGTGAGTCTTAGCTCTGTGTTCTTCCTTCTGTTGATCTTCCATTAAATTGATCTTCCATTAAATTGATCTTCTTGGACTCGAGGCCTGTTGTGTTTTTACAATATCTTACATAGACTTGGTTATATGATATTTCTAAAACTGGATCAGTGTGTGGGCAGGCCTCAGGGTGACTGCTACAACTGCTCTTAGTGATGTCATACAGAAACCACAAATAAATCAGTTTCAGGAATTTGAAGTGGCCTCGGGCAAATACGGCTTCATTACAAATATCTATACATTTGTAAAAAGACAGAAAATTGTGTGGGGGTGGCTAAGATCTGTACATAGCAAACAAATTGACAAGATAGTGGGAAGAAAGAATCTGCAGTGACTGTCACTGAATCTGCAGAGAGGTGAATCTCTCTGTGTGCATGAAATGCTGTTCTTGCACAACCCCTCTCCTCTCCTACAGGTGATCTGGTGGCTGAACCTGTTCAGTCTGGGGCTGTTTGTTGTCATGGTGTCTGTTTGCTCTTTGGCCTTACAGAGAGGAGCCAAACTACGAGAGAGGGAAGGTGAGTTGGAAGTATTTCTCTTCTGAACTTCCTGTCTTGGTGTTGGATCGTTTGCCGATTTGAACGAAGGAAACAGTTTGAGCCGTTTTCTTTTTCCCCCACTAATTTTTGGTCAACAGCATCATATACTTGGACTTCACCAACCCACATGAAACTTGGCGTGCTTGTAGAACCAAATGAATGGTACCGTATTAGAGAATCCTGTCCTTGTGTAGGTGTGACCCATAGTGCTATGGCCCCCTGAATTGTGGCTGGCACAAAGCACTTTCTGGGTAATAGCTTAACAATCGTTTTGCTTGTTGGTCTATAGGATGCGGATGATCCTAGTTCACTATTATTTATGTGTAGAGTAGTGCCACCCAGTGAATAACATCAATTTAAAATTCTAGTGCTTCATAAGCCAATATTTTGTATTCTAAAATGTTGAAATTCACTATGCTGACACTTGGCAGCAAGAAACGGTCACAAATAGCCAAACAATGTTCCACAGACAGTTTGTGTTCGTGTGAGTGGCCAGTCTTAATTGATTTTTGTTGGCTCTGTCATAATGGCATATAGATGCTTTATATTTAAATAAGTCAGTCATAAGATGTTGCTGTGACAAACTACAACAGACTGTTCTTTAACTTGGTTTGGTGTATCTTCAAATTTCCATTTGTCTTGAAATCCTTATGTAACATTGACAAAATTCAAACGGTCCTCTTTCACCTGTTGAAGCAGTCGGATCATTCAGCCTGTGGTATTCGGGCCAGTTGGTGCATTCTGCTTGGAGCCTGCTGTTTCTCTCAGCACCTGCTGTGGTCATATTTTGCACTTAAATGCAGCACATCTATTTTTTTATTTATAAATACAGTTATCATCAAATTATCATGATTAGTCGCATCACAACAAAACGTGTTTTTAAAATCTAGATTCTCTCGGCTGTTATGATTTTGCATTTTTACCTCTTTGTTTAGAGATGAATCACAATCGGTAAGCTTTACACGGATCACAACTGTCATATAATCTCCGTATTTTCTAATTAAATTATGTGCAGATTAAAATTCAAACCAACAATCTGACGTATTCACTGGTTATAATCACCATTAATGACCGTTCCATTCTTGCAGCACACCGGCAGGTTCTCATGGAAGGAGGTGGGATGCTTTTCTTGGGCTGGCTGCTACACTACCTCCCGTTCTACACCATGGGCCGAATTCTGTACTACCACCACTACTTTCCTGCCATGCTATTCAGCAGTATGCTTACAGGTATTGAGGAACACCATAACCAAGGTGCATGTGTAGAGGCCTAATTAATGGAGAGGCACAGTTAACTGATAAATGATTTGATTGTTCATTTTCAGCATCATTTTATTTATATCAGTATCTCCGTGGCTACATAAGAAATTTCTATTGGGATGGAATCAGCAAAACAGTACTTAAACCAACGTTTCTCAATCCTTGCTTTAAGTGTACAGTGACCATTCTGTCACACGTGAACACACCACAGCACACGGTGTGAACAGCACGAAATTCTTCCTCTGTATTTAACCCATTCATCAGCGGGCAGCCAGGAACACAGCGTCTGGGGAGCAGTGTGTGGGCCGTTCTCCCATAGTCCAAAGAAATGTGTCAGGAGGTTGTAAATTGACCGTATATGTGAGTGTGTGAGTGAATGGGGGTGTGTGTGCATCCTGCGGTGGGCTGGTGCCCTACCCAAAGTGAGTCCGTGCCTCGCGGCCCTAAACCCCAGGATAGGCTCCAGGTACCCGCGACCCTAGTAAGGATTAAGCGTTTACAGGAAATGAATGTTGGTGATGCCTTACAAATCTTTTTTTATTTCCATTTAAAGGAATAACGCTGGACACATTTCTACAGAATGCTGGCATCCTGTTTAGTCCAGCTGTTTCAAAGTGTATTTTAAGAGGAGGTCAGGCTGTACTGCTGATCGGAATCCTTTTTAGGTGAGCACAGACATGCTCTTTAATCATCATTGTCTTAACAAAACCCTGTATCCCAGTAGCTGTATCGCAATTCTTACCTTTAATTTAAAGTAACAAGTTTTATTCCAAGTTAATTTTGGATTTCTATTGGTCTGTTCATCAATAATCTATTAATAGTGCAAGAAAATGTAGCCTGAAAGAAATGGATAACAGCTGGTTTTGTTAAGACAGCGGTGATTGATGTGCTGCATTTGTATTTAGACAAATGTTTCATTCTTTTCCCGTCTTTAACTGAAGCCCTTGATCATCTTTCTCCTTGTGCAGTTTCTATCTGTTCCATCCCCTCTCCTATGGCATGAGGGGGCCGTTAGCTCATGACCCCACCTCCTCCATGGCTGGACTCCGATGGCTAGACTCCTGGGAGTTTTAGAAGATTCTAAAGTGGCGAATGCAGACGAAAAAAAAAAGTTTGATTAGTCTAGTGACTAGTGAGCTGCTAAAATCGAGTCTATTGCATTTCATCTTCTTTTAAAAGTGTTACACTACAACAGTGGTTTTGAAACTAGTCCTCAGGGCCCTCTCTGGACAATGGGTGCTTTTGCCCCTCCTGGGGGGCGGGGACCCTGACGACAGACTTAAAGACCACTGCACTACAGTCTTATTTATAAAGTAACATTACAGCTGTTTTGTGCCTATTTTTATTGTTAAAATTGTATTGGTTGTTTTATTTGTTTCACTATGAAAGGCCCTAGTTAAAACACAAATAATCAAATTGTTTATTTTCAACTTCATTTGATTCATATCAGTATCAGTATCAGTATGTGGCTACATGAGAAGTGTCCATTGGAATGGAATCAATAATGCAAAACACTACTTAAACCAATGAAGGTGCCCTGCCCTGCACTTTTGAGTGTTTTCCTCGCCTTAACACCCATTTCAGCTCAGTGTGTTGCTAATGAGCTGATGTGTTGGATCAGGAGTGAAAACACTCGAACCTGTAGGGCAGGGGGCTACATATCCAGGGTTGAAAACACTGACCATTACTTGCACAATAATGACACTTGAAAGAGCTTCAAACATTCAAAGTTGGACTGAAGTAAACAGCGAAGTGCCTTTTAGGTGCAGTATGTAAATCAGAATGGAGTGAAAGACGTTATTAAAGCAATAAACTGTGTATAAAGGGAATCTGATCATGTGGCGATTGAAAAGTCACATTTTTGAACTTCAACCCTCTGAGTAAAGGTTAATATTTCTATTTTATTTAATAACTGTGTTTTAGAGACCTAGGAAACCAATAGCCTCTGCTATTGGTTGTCACTGAATTGGATTAATGTAGTCTTTGGATTGAGCAAGTTTATTTTACATCACTGGAAAGAATAAATATTTTTTACAAGAATTTGCAGCGATGGTTATTTTCTTATTGGTTTGTTGCTGTGTATATTCACACCAGATTTTTAGAGGAGGATGTAAAATAATTGAAATTGTTTAGTGCATATTTAAACTATGATTAATTCAATATGAATTTACCATCATAATACATTTTCCTTTCCTCCTTTTGCAGTTATAAGTGAAACCACAGGCAGGTGGTGGAAGGGGGAGGCTCCATTGGTTATAAATATAAATACAAATAAATAACTATTAAATATAACTATTTTAAGTAGTTGTTTTAGCCCTTGTCCACATTTAATGCACAAAAACATAACTACAGGAGCAAAAGGGTTCTTATACAAAACTAAGATTCAATGTACAGCCTATGTTGCTTATACAAGTACAACACAGTAAAATGAATCCTGAACCACTCCTTACTTGCTGCAGTGGAAACATTAAAACAATACGTAAATTATAAATTAAAATCTGGACATTTTCTGAAACCCAAATAAAATAAAGAAATGTTGGTTCCATGTTGGTTCTTTGATTAAACTATAGTTTTCAAACAATGCCATAAACTTTGCCATGAAAAAATGAGAAATTGAATGCCCAACTGTGCTTCAGACACACAGGAGTCTGAACAGGTCTCACTGGATGTCTTCCTAGTCAGTGGTGCTGGTATATACAAAGCTGATGTCCGATCAATTTTCTCCTGAATTTATGATGTCATATCATCCTGATCAGGTGTTTGAATACAGACTTTGATCACACACACTATGTGGATAAAAGTTTTGGGACGCCTGACCATTACACCAACAAGGACTTTAATACTGCATTCAAACACAGATTTTAATATGGAGTTCGACCCCCTTTGCAGTTGTAATCGCTTCCACTCTTCTTGGAAGGCTTTCCACAAGACGTTTTAATGGAAATGTGTGGCCCATTCATTCTACAGAGCATTTATGAGGCCAGGCACCGATGCTGGACGAGAAGGTTTGGCTCGCAGTCTCCGTTCCATTTCATGCCAACGGTGTTGGATGGGGTTGAGGCCAGGGCTCTGCGCTGGCCAGTCATATTCTTCCACACCAAATACGTCCAAACAAACCTTAATTTGTGCACTGGGGCTCAGTCATGATGAAGCAGAAAAGGACCTTCCCACTGTGTCCAAGTTGGAAGTACAGCGTTGTCCAAAATGTTTTGGTATGATGAAGCATTAGGATTGCTCTTCACTGGAAGTAAGGGGCGTGGCCCAAAACCCTAGAAAACAGACGTTCCAATATTTTTGTCAATGTATTTTCTAGAGTTTTCAGCAGCTTTACACACCAGAAGTGCTTAATGGAGCCACACACTAGGCTCCATACAAGCTTTAATTTGTTCAACATTACTGGCGATTTTATTTTCAGACACTTTACAATCTGGACTTTATTGCCTAGCAATCTTTTATGCCACAACAAGGAGGCGGGGCGACTCACGCCAGTCATTTAATATCTAACGAGCCATTGGCTGTAGCAGGTCACGTGTGTGATTGTTAAGATGGCGTCTCCAAATGGAGGTAAAATTTAATTCCTATCCTGTAACAAGTTTTGTTGGTGGTTTTAGTGTGACTGTAATGACGGTCGTTAGGTGTGTGAAACGCTTCATATATGTGCAACCAGCGTTGCACGGAGCTCTGAGCTCCAAAATGATTTACCTTTGAGTTTAAAAATGGGTAGAGCTCCTGGTAGTGAGAGTCCAGTTGTGCTAGTGGCTCCTGCTAGCACCGTGTTTTCGGTCTATCACTGTTCTCTTCACTGCTCTCCAACAGACCGTGGGTACAGTCTGTCACTGTTCTCTAACAGGGCGTATTTACAGCCACTGTTCTCTTCACTGTTCTCTAACAGACCGTGTTTACAGTCTGTCCCTGTTCTCTAACAGACCGTGTTTACAGGCTGTCACTGGTCTATTTACTGTTCTCTAACAGACCCTGTTTATAGCCTGTCTCTGTTCTCTAAAATACAGTGTTTACTGTCTGTCCCTGTTTTTTTGGAGATTAGGAAGTTGTCTCTGTGATTGGATGGTTATAAGATCGAGTCTCAGGACTGCCTCTGGCACCACTGAGGTACCCTTGAGCAAGACACCGTGCCCACACACTTCTTCCTGGGAACTATGTTCCTGGCTGCCCACTGCTTCACTTGGTAAATGAGAAAATTACAGAGAAAGAATTCATGCTGTTTACACTGTTGGTTTCAGGCTACCGGTGTGTTTTAACATCAGTATTTTTATGGCTTCTTGCTTTGAGTCAACAGTCTAGAGTATTGGGAAGTGTGAAGGAGGGAGTGCAGGCAGGGTAGAAAGGGTGGAGAAGTGTAGCATATGTGACAGGCAGGTACCAGTAAGAGTGGAAGGGAAGGTGTAGAGACCAGCTATGTTGCATGGTTTGATAGTTTGGAGAGGGTGGCAGTGACGAAAAGACAGGAAGCAGAGCTGGAGGTGACAGAGTTGAGAATGTTAAGATTTGCGCTGGGAGTGACGAGGATGGACAGGATCAGGAATGTGTATATTAGAGGGACGGCTCGAGTGGGACCTTTTGGAGGAAAAGTCAGAGAGGCGAGATTGCGTTGGTGTGCTGAGGAGTGACTGAGTGTTTGGGAGAAGTATTTCACATTGTTCACACTGTGTGCTCTGGTGTATGGAATGTATGTCAAATATGTCATTAAATGTGTCATTAATTGTTTAAAATGGGAAATACACTGATAAATAATTTCTTAAATGTGTCACTAAATCTTTATATAATAAATTTTTTATTTCCCATTTTAAATAATTAATGACACATTTAATTAATTATCGTTGTATTTCCTATTTTAAGTAATTAAAGCCACATTTAAGTAATTCTGTTTTTATTTACCATTTTAAATAATTAATGACACATTTAATTAATTATTTCATGTTGGCAACATTCCGCACATCATAAATTTATTTTATCTGTCAGTCAGACCCATCAGTGGGCTCAGCGGGTGGAACAAACGCTGATCTACTCGAGACAGCCAATCATCTTGAGTAGATCAGCGTTTGTCCCGCCCTCTGTCTGATGGCCCAGACTGACAGATAAAATAAATTCATGATGTGCAGCAATCCAAAGACATCATGAATTACTTTAAACTGTCATTGCAGGTGGTCAACCCACTAGGGCTGGGCGATTTGGCCTAAAATCAAAATCTCGATTAATTGAACATTTTAACTAGATTACGATTAATGAACGATTTCGATAACATAACGGAGAGGGGTCACGTGACTCCACACGCGGAAGTGTTTTTAAAGGTAGAGTAATCGAAATAATCGACCTGGAAAAATGCGATCGATTATAGGTTCTGAATGTGGATTTCGATTATTTTTCAATTAATCGCCCAGCCCTACGCTTTATCGCGTCAGTGCTGCAGGAATTCATCCCTGCTCTTTTTGAACTCCTGTCCAAACAACGTCTTCACTAAACACAGCCGTATGGAAATGCCTGGACACTGCCGGTGAAATGACATGTTTTGATTCTCTATAGCTGTGGTCACCATCTGTGATCTACCTTTCTGCAGAATCTCGATCAAACAGCACCTGCCTCAGTCAATTAACTTCCTTAAGAAATCCTTGATTGGCTGGATCAGGTGCATTAGCATTAACATTAGGTAAGGAAGGGTGTTAGCTAAACTAAAGTAGGTTTTCTGTATCTTCTGGATATATTAATACACATTTGCACCGTTACCCTTGTATAATATCTATATTAAAGGGGGTATGGTACATGCTTTGCCTATATGAGGTCCAGGGTTCAACCCCCTGCATCTATATATTAATTATATACCTTATATACCTTTGTTCTGCATTTTTGCATTGGTATAAATCAAAATACTGTATTCATCTGGACTGTAGATGTTGTCAGTTATACCAAATGTTGTCTTTTCCTGTTGTATTGCTGCTCTTGTGTTTTTTCTCTTTTGTCCTGCCTGCACTTGTAGTCATGTGGTGTTCTGTTCTGCTCTTGTGTCACTTAATAGCTCTTAAAATTACAGTTTTCTGGTGATCCAAACTACAACTTTATCAATATTCTTGCTAATAAAGGAACATGAAACATCCTGTCAATGTATTTGTTAACACAGAGTGTATTTTAATAAATACAGACTGAGTAAATGTAGAAAATCTCAGTGTGTGCACAAACTCTCCTATATCAGTATTCGTTTCCACTTATAAAATGAACAAAACATGTCATTTGACCGAAGGTGATCAAACTTGTGCTGCTCCATTAGTAGCAGTGTCTGCTAAGGGTTTTAGCATTGGTTTTACAGTTAGTGTGTCTCAAATTCATATCACAGCCTTATCTAGTGACAAGACCTCAGTGTGGTCACTGCGCTCATTAAGAGACTACAGCCCAGCACCTCTAGACACTGAGGAGCGTCACGTCGCCCTCATTAAACTCATGTGGGACGGTTGCACCCCTCCAGGATTGGCCCTTCTGGCTTTTCCACCTTGTGTCCATATCCAGGAAAAGACATAACAGGCCATTTCCCTTCTAGAATGCACAGCTGCACTTCAGTCCGCACCAGACACTCCAGACCTACTGCAGGTCCGAAGTCAGTTAACTTCATCCAACCAGGAGCGACCCGCCGTCCCGTCTCTTAGAGCGGCCGGCTCCCGTTCTCGGCGTACTCGGGCAGGCTGTTGAGTGCCGTCTCCTCACTCTTGGAAGCCGTGGGGGCCTCGCTCCTCTTGCCGCTCCTCTTGGTAGCCCTGGAGAGCCGTCGCCGGAAGTTGTCCCCAGCCAGAAAGTAGAGCACAGGGTCCACGCAGCTGTTGAGGCTGGCCAGGCCGCGGGTCACCTGGTAGGTGGCGTAGACGCGGTCGTTGAAGGCGCACATGTCCGGACTCTGGAAGTAGAGCCGCGCCCGTAGGTTGAGGTTCTTCATGACGTGGAAGGGCAGGTAGGAGACGGCAAAGACGGCCAGTACGATGACCACCAGCCGCACCGACTTCTTGCGCAGCGGCACGCTCATGTCCATGCCGTCGGGGCCGCCGCACGCCAGTGCCCGCACAATGAAGCCATAGCAGGCCAGGATGACGGCGAAGGGTATGCAGAAGCCAAAGACCGTCATGCACATGTTGTAGACGAAGTAGCCCGGCAGCTCGTCCTCGGTGGTCGTGTCATAGCAAGTGGTGCCGCCCCCGCGCTTGCGGCCGGTGCGCGAGTAGTACAGGATGGGCGCCACGCCCGCCGCCACCACTAGCCACACGATCGCGCTCGTGCGCACCGCGTGCCTCTTCTCCAGGCGCCCGAGCGAGCGCAGCGGGTGCACGACGCCCGAGTAGCGGTGCACGCTGATGCACGCGAGAAACAGGATGCTGCCGTAGAGGTTCAGGTGGAAGACGAAGCGCTGCAGGCGGCACGCGGCGTCCCCGAACACCCAGTCCGTCTTGTTGAAATAGTAGAAGACGAGGAAGGGCAGCGAGAGCACGTAGCACAGGTCCGCGAGCGCCAGGTTAAACATGTACACCGAGATGCCGCTCCACGGGCGCAGGTGGCGCGCGAACATCCACATGGCCACGCCGTTGCCCAGCAGTCCCGTCACGAACACCACAATGTACACCGTGGGCAGGTAGTAGAACTGGAAGCCCGTCTTGGTGAGCGAGCAGCCGCCGCGCGTGCTGTTTGACAGCAGCGACGAGGACGCGTTCGCGGCCAGCTCGGTGCTCATGGTGGGACACCAAAACAAACAAACAAAAACTCCCAAAAGCCCACGAGCGCGCGCGCAAAGACGCACCTTTCCTTTGAGGTCCGGTCCGGAATTCCGGTCCGTTCACGGCATGGTCCAAATCCACAGAAAGAAAGAAAACAGAGCAGGACGGTTCCGCGTGCGCACCACCAAAACAAACACGTCTGGAGGGCGCGAGACGGGACGAGCCGAGACGCGCCACACGCGCGAACCAGGAGCACACTCTAGCAGGGGGCGTGACTTTCTCTTTCTCTCCACACCCGCATTCCGGACAGTCACGCCCCCCCAGTCTGTGTGGACGCGTTGAAGCCATGCCCCCTGCGCGCTGATTGGCTAAACCTTGGTCAATTCAGGTAAACTATAGTCAAAATAATGGGCTTTATTAGTGTTAGTGAGGGTTTTGTTAGTGTTAGTGATGGATTTGTTAGTGTTAGTGATAGGTTTTTATTAAAGTTAGTGATGGTGTTATCAGTGTAGGGCTGTTTTTTATTACTGTTAGTGATGTTTTTTTTTTATTAGAGTTAGTTATTAGTGTTAGTGGTGGTTTTTATTAGTGTTACTGAGGATTTTATTGGTGTTGGTGACAGCTTTAATAGTCTTAGTGATTATTTAGTTCGTGTTAATATTAGTTTTTTTTTAATCAGAGTTAGTGATGGTTTTATTATAGTTAGTGTTAGTTTTTAATCAGAGTTCGTGATGGTTTTAAGAAGAGTAGGATGGCGTGTCTGGAGGCAGCAGGAGAGGAGGAAGTAGAGGAGAATAGAAGTATGGCTGCTAAGAAGAAGTGGCGGCTTTGAATGTTGGCAGCATGACGGGTAAAATAAGAGAGCTAGTTGATATGATGTAGAGGAGGAAGGTGGAAGGGAACCAAGGCCAGGTGTATTGGAGGAGGTGTGGAAGGATTCTGGTGTGTATTGGAGCCCTAAGGGAGAGAGTGTTGTTATTGGAGCAGACTTTAATGGACATGTTGGTAAAGGTAACAGGGGTGATGAGGAGGTTGGTATGGTGTCAATAAGGTACCAACAAGAGTGAAAGGGAAGGTGAACAAGATGCTAGTGAGACCAGCTTGTATGGTTTGGAGACCCTGGCACTGTCTCCAGTGATGAGGATGGACAGAAATGAGTTTATTAGAGGAGCGGCTCGAGTTGGACCTTTTGGAGGTGAGATTGCGTTGGACTGGAGAAGAGACTCTGAGGATGCTGGGAGAGGAATGCTGAGGATGGAGCAGCCAGGGAGGAGGAGAAGAGAAAGGCTTAGTGGAAGGTTTATGGGTGTGGTGAGGGACGACAAGCAGGCAGTTGGTATGAGAGAGGAAGATGCAGAGGATCAAAGGAAATGGAGACTGAAACTCCAAATCAGGAGCAGCCGCAAGTAGAAGTAGAAGGAAGTAAAGACCAGTATTGGGATAGCGATTAACAGACGATATATTGTGCATCTCTGCTTTAAATAAATCTATATACTTAGAAAAATGAGAAGACAGCCTTAAATGGACACTCTGGCCAAAGTGAAATTTTAGCCATTTGTTGTAAACATGTATTTACTTCTTACAGTGGTCTCTACAGATAGATTTTCTTGCTAAAAGACTAAGTGAACCCCCTTCTGATAATGTATTCAAGGGGGACATTTGCACTATTTGCAAAATACTGTTCTTCTCTATATTTTTAGTACCTTACCTTTGGCCTTTGATTAATTTCCTATATTGTGTGTTGCAGGAACTACAATCATACTGGAATATACGGATTAAATTGATTCGAAATCAATTCCAAGATATTTATTTGTCACATGCAGAGTTATACACATACAGCATGCAGTAAAATATAATCCTGAGTCACTTCTGAGAGCCACTAGTAGAATAAGTAGAATAAGAATACTAGAATAATATGCACAAATGTAAACAGTATAAATATATAATTACAAACTACGGAGTAAAAACATCTTGAGTATTTATGAAACTCTTTATAGGAGATTGTAGATTAGATTAGATTGACTTTATTAATCCCACAATGGAGAAATTCCTTAGAAACAGCAGCAGTAGTGAGAAAGACAGTTTAACAGGATCCGTAGGATCAAAAGTAACGCTAAAGAAGATCAATATAAAACAATAAACAATTTATCGCTGTATAAATATAAGTAAAGATATAGGTAAACAACATATACACAGTGCAAGTTAAGTGGATGAACAGGGAAGGGGCATTGACTAGCACCAGCTCTGAATTTCTGCAAGGATTTCTACAAATGTCTCTCCTTCTTGGGTTTAGATCAAATTAAGGTAGTCTATTCACTTTATCTATGATAAAGCAGGAGATATTAATCACATAAAACTAGACATGTAGGCCTACCCAAAAACTCACTTCAGTTACCCTCTGACTAGCTTGCTAGCTTTATGACCAAGAGCAACCAAATATAACCTTCTGGATGCAAACAGCGAATCCATGTGTACATAGTTCACATGGATACAGTTCATAGTTTTGAGGCTCATTAAAAAATATAACCTTTATGTAAACGTCTGTGATGGCAGGAAGAGAGAATGAGCAAATAAAGTTTCTGTAATAGATGGTTAGGTAGGGAATTGGGGCACACTGCAGTGATGGGAAATGATGGAGTAACTCACCGGAATAAAAGCCCTTCACTCAAACAATGACAGCATTCACTGAATTGGATCAGTTTCGTTTGAGAGCACTTTAATGACTGAAGCAGTTGCCAGGGGATTTGGGTTGAAAAACCAACCAGTTTTTGATCACATTGTAGGTATAATTACAGCAAACCACAGAAAAGGACACCGGTTTTGGAATCATGATAATAATAATCATTTATATACGCATTCTTTCTATGTTTTTATGTTTAGGCATATATGCTATATACTATATACAATAGACAAAAAAACAGTTCTAATCCTTCTTTACATTACTGTTTTGATTGGCTATCCAGTATTGTGCCTCAGCTGTACTGTGGGCAGCTGGTGGCCTAATGGTTAGGGAGTTGGCCCAGCGATCAGAAGGCCATGGATTTGGCAGCACTGAGGTATCCTTCCCGACACACTGCTCCACGGGCCTTGTGTTCTTGGATGCCTGCTGCTTCACTTGGGTGAAAGGGTTAAAGGCAGAGAATACATTTCATGCTGTTCACACTGTGTGCTGTGGTGAGTTCAAGTATAACAAATACCTACTTTACACATTTATTCTATTCAATTCAATTCAATTTTATTTACATAGAACTTTTAACCATGGTCATTGTCACAAAGCAGCTTCACAAAAATAAATTTTTGTGTGTATGAATGTGTGTGAATGAAATGCCTCTGATGAGCAAGCCAAGAGTGAAGTATTCCAGAATGAAACACGTCTGATTACTGTTTCTACAGGGGAACGGAATGGTAAGGAAAACAAAATGTTAAAGACTGACAGGCACTATCATACCAGAGCCTCTAAATTATGAAATCTTAAAAGAGTAAGAAATAAAACATTATAACATGTAAGCTAAGCATCTTTTGCTGTGAGATGACATCACAGAACAGGGAATTGGGTAGGGAATGGTGCGGGCTGACAAGATATGTAGACACTACATCTGTACACAGTTCTAGCTATCTAGAACTATATTCCATTGTTATTGGGTTCTCGGGCCCTGAATAAAAATTCAGTACTTGTGTGTGCTGTCTATGAACGAGGTAAAACCTTGGAGGGGTAGTTTATCTAGGGTGACCTTATGCTTTTCAGAAAAAATGGCAGGAGTGTGTCAGGAGAGTGGAACGACACAGACAGCAGGGAGTAAATGTCAATAAAAAACCAAATCCCAGATGTTTTGGGCAATGTAGACTTGTTTTAGGTCCCATAACGTGCGCAAGGTGTCCCTAGACAAGGGGTGTTCTAGAGGGAGGGTGTCCAGGACAGTTTGGGTAGTTCATCTCCTCAGAAACTCCAGCAAATTTTGGCAAATGACAAGTTTACTTAGTTGTGTGTGAACAGGGAACTCACCAAATTGTGCTGGGCACCCACCCTCCAGGACCGGAGTAGAGCCCCAGTGCACTGGGGGAATGAGCAGCATGTTAGATACTGGTTGGAAAACACTGAAGGTGGATCTCTAAGAGGGGGGTTGGTGGCCACTGGCTTAGACAAAACAATGTCATGTTGCGAGCAATGCATGCTATTAGCATTACTTAGCATCATCTCATGCTAACTAGAACTATACATGGACTGTCTGATCGCATATATTTCAAATTGTCTGAACACTAACACTCACATGGACTGTTAACATATACTGTACATCCAAACTTATATCCCATTAATTACCACAAATAGGTCTTAAGTTTACATTTTATTCATATAGTGCAATAATACAATCACTGTGAATATTGTATCTATATAGTGCAATAATATAATTATTGTGAAACAATATTTTCTTTCATATTATTATTTCACCCATTGACTGATTTTACATTTATATATTTTTTGTGTATTTATTGTTTGTACGGTGTTGTCTTGTGCCATCTTACGCAGTCTTACCTACTTTTTGGATAAGCAGTAAAAATGTTAGTAATGTCCGTATGTTGTCTTTCATGTCTGCACATTGGAGAATGCACAATGTCTGCACATTGGAGCTATGCATCCGTTGTTGTACTGTTGTATGGTATGAATGACGCTAAAGTTCACTTACTTACTTACTTAAATGACTGGTTAACTGCACCTTTAATATGTATCTGTCATGTATTAAAATTGCAAAAAAATATATTTTTTATATGATGAACATCAGTCTAAAAACTGCTGGCATGCAGAGCTAAGTGCAGAGCCACAATCCAAGCTTTTTTACCACAGGACCTTCAACAGCGGCTAGCCATTAAGCTCAGGTGTTTAACACCCTTTGATGGCTTGATCCACATGATTCAAAAAGGCTTTACTTTATCACAGTGAGTGAATATAAGCCTCAAGGCTAATCCAATGTTACCAAGCAAGCCATGTTAACATCAATTAATATTTATGTTGGACAAAGATACGTGCCTTTGTCTCTGTTTTATAGCCTCACCAGTTTGGTGACATTCCACGGCTTGGAATAAGCTCAGGTTTAGCCAGCTAAACTGTTGATGGTTTTGCACTAGATTGTTTATGGTTGTTCACAATTGCATGTTGACTATTTTCTGTATGGCTTGAAAGCTCAAGTTTAGCTTTAGAGTACATAATGTTTTTAAGTGGTGAGTCAGTATCAATAGAAGGCCATTTATTTAGTTAAATCAAATAATGTTAGTGTAATAATGCAAGCACTAGTTAGAATAATCCCATGCTAACAAGCACATACTGGCTATGGCAAAACTGGGCCCTAGCTTAACTGAGGTGACCAGTTGTTACATTATTTTTAACATAAACCCTGGACATTTTAGGCAATATAGACATTTTAAGTCCCCAAAAAGAGAACATGATCACATTACATCAAAAATAGCATTTGGTTTTCAATACTGTATATTGAATTAAAGCAGTAAACATCAATTAGCATGATGAGGTAAACCCTCTATTTTTAGCCATTTCAAAAGGGCTGGGACAATGTACCTTTAATATGTGTCTTGGCACACAGTCCAAGTGGGCCTCCATATGCCTAATCTTGGCCTTGGCAAAACCATAAATAGGTAATATAACTGAGCCACTGTGGGCCTGGTTAGCAATTAGGCTTAATTGACATGATCTAAAACTGTTTAGATCCTAAAAATGTTTTATTGTTACCCAAAAGCTAGTGACCTTGTCTGAATGGGGCAGTGGGTGAAACAAAGAGGTGGAGTCACAGAAGCTGAGGGTCGAGTCTGCGACGACGGAGATAAGAAAGTAAGAGAGACTGGCTGATAAGAACTGGGCGGGTGACTCCAAGTGTGCAATTACGCAACACCACATCTACAAATGCACAGTAGATCACATGGTTTTATGGTACATGCAATGATTAAAGGCCGGTAATGACTGTGGTGTGATAGCTGCTCTTATGCAAACATAATTCCCAAATCAGTTACTATAAAGTATTTGTTTGGAGCCAGTCTAAATAGATATCAGATGGAGAATGGCGCTTTAAATGGGAAGTTTTAAATGGTGTGCTTACAAATAATGTTCCTCCTGAACTTTTACACTTGAAATGTCCCCGAATCACAAAATATCCCAATTCACAAATTACAAGAAGGTATGTTTTTTTTGTTGGAAGAATTTTATCTGAGCCTCAGTTTAGTCCATGGACCTTCTGAGTTCTGTTACTGTTCTGCAAGAAACAGACCCCAGCATGCCAGATTAAAACAAATATAAAGTAGATTGAAAAACCAAAGCCTAGACCACATCCAAAATCCCACATGGAACCAAATCATTTCTCAAAGGGCCAGAAATCTGCAGGCCTGTGCTCAGGTTCACTTTGTACAAGGTTGTTTTCTACTCTGTGCAACATAACTACATACTTTACAAAAACTCTACTAAAATTTACTAAAATGAAAGTGCTCTCTTTGAGCAGGTTTTACTATTGTGTGGGTTTAGTTTCTGCTTTATTTAGCTTAGCATCCATTCTGGTAATAAACACACTTTACTAATCTGAGAGGGCCAAATCAAAGATATGGAATCTAAAAACGCTGTAGACTCCAGTACTGGCTGTTACTGTGATGATGCAGCAATTGTCCCACTTCATTTATATTTACGATCGTGAGAAAAAAAGAGTCTCACAGCTGTGTCAGGAGACTTGACAGCTATGGGTGTGACCCAGAATACGTGAGAAATGATGAACTGTTGAACCAGTTTAGTCCCATCAAGTTTAGGCAAGTTCTCCCAGCACTAAAACACACATGGCCGTTACAAAAACCCACAAAAAAACAGAACTTGCTATTTGGAATTTACTTTGCATTATCTTCTCATTTTCATATTCTGAACCTTTAAGCTAATTCTTAAACCTGCAGAATGCACATGATGTCTTGGCTTTATGGAGATCTTTAGGTCATAAAGGCCCACAAACTGGTTCCTTGCCTGCTGTACACTTCAGGTGACAGAATCTTGCAATTGACTCTGCCCTTTCATCATGACTGCAGAAAGCTGGACCTGAACAAAGGAAACGGAGTAGCTTTGTGCAATATGTGTGACAACCAAACCTGTCATTATTTGTCAACCTGTCATCAAACCTGCCATTCCCACAGTGATGAAATCCAGTGTAGCCTTTTGCTGAATCGCTGCTACTACTGTGTTAATCACTGTGATGTTCATAGAAGCTTGATCTTTGTGATTACATTTTTGACTATCACTTCATCAGAACAGGAGTCCTGATACAGAACCTTGTGGGACACCATATTTTACTTTGGTGGGTGCCGAGGATTTCCTGTTAACTCTTACAAACTGATAGCGGTCGGACGTGAATGATTTAAACCAGGATAAGGCGGTTCCAGTGACTCCAACAAGATTTTCAAGTCTGTCTAGATAAATAGAGTGGTCAATCATGTCAAATGCCACACTAAGGTCAAGCAGGCAGACAAATCCTTTGTCAGCAGACAGTAAAAGATCATTTGCTATCTTTACTAAGGCTGTTTCTGTGCTATGATGAGGACAGATTGGAATTTTTCATATATATGTTTTTTGTGTAGTAACGAACATAACTGGTGGGTCACGACTTTCTCTAAAATGTTTAGATTAGAGATCTTTGAGAGTTCGCATGGATCAAGATTTGTTGTTTTAACAAATAACAAGGTTTTAACAAGGTTTAATAACTGCTAATTTAAAAGGGTTTTCACATCACTACTATGGTTTACAGGTACCTGTGGTTAGGGGTGTAGCATCAAATTCTGGGCCCTATGCACAAGCAGTGGCCATGGGCCGCTGTAAGCTCAAGGTTCACAACTACCTACAACTAACCTTATTAATTATCTAAGAACTCTTATATGTATATAAAAAAAGCCTTATTACACACTTCTCTGAATTTCTGTTTAATTTGCAGAATGCTTAAAAGCTCACAGTAGATGCCACCAAAGGTAGCCTAACATTATAGGCCTGCTAAAATGATTTTAAACTACAGCATAGGCTCACCTTGTCTTAAGTCCACAGTATCAGATGATGAGGGGTCTGTTGCTGCTCACCC
>JBBPDB010000001.1:36809751-36820198 GCA_037974465.1 Brachypetersius altus
GAGGTATCAAATTTTGGGAATTTAGCAATGTGTAGACATACCCAATTAGCCCATTTGAAGAAGGGTTCAACTCTAAAATGGTATCTAAAAGAGAGTTAGGTGGGTGTGAGGGAAAGTTGGTGAAAATGGAGGAAATCCAACTCCGAAGCTGTAAAAACCTCAGCTCGATTCGTTTTATGAATTTTGTTTTAGAAACGTCGAATTTTATGGAAATGTAAAATAACAGCCCAATCTCAGATTCACATAACTCTACTGTTTAATCCCGTTTACAAGGTATTTACGTAACTCAGAACTTCATGTATTTAATATAAAACTGATGTTTGCTGTGTAATTGACTGTTTGATTGGTTCTAAGTTTGGAAACGTTTGGACATAGATGACCAGACTTTTTCAAATCAATTGCAACATTCTTGGAATCTGGCTCTAAGAAAGAGCAAGGGTGGTTCCGTGCCTCACCTGATCTTTATCTGTTTGTTGTGTAAGCATTTTCCAGGTAGCTTTCGTTGACCGTGTATCATTATCTCTGACAATGTCAGACACATTGTCATATGGCTGTGGATCAAGTCGTTTTTAATGCTTCTCATTCAAGTGCATGTAGCTCAGTTCATTTCAGTGTCATCTTACACATCCTATACTTTACAGACACATGGGCCGCAGCCAAGCACACAATAGTGTTGAGAGCTCATTGATGACATGGTGAGAGCGAGCGCAGGGAGGAGGGCTGATTTCAGTGCTGATTTGTAAAATTCCATCGGAAGACCATGATTAGAGTAGGCTCATTCAGCTGAGGATTATGCCAAGCATAATTTGTCATGGCTGTGTGCAGTTTAGGACACATTGTGTTAATAAAATGATCATACTTGCTCAGGCCTAAAACCGGCAACTTAGTTTTTTGAATGTTTTTTTAGGGAAGTTAAGTTGTACTTTAAAAGCTGAAGCTGGCTCAGTAAACTCTAGTGAGCATCAAGTGCATTCTTAGAATAGTACAAGCATTAACTGCTGTGTGTGTGTGTGTATGTGTGTGTGTAAACAAAGTCAGTTTGAGTGGTTTGGTGTGAAGTGCTGCATTGTTTACTGACCTAGAAACAGGAACAAATGTATTTTGTAAAAGTTTTCTTTGGGTACTGTGTTGCTTGCATGGGCCCTTCGATCATTCATGTATATACATACATACACACACAGCTCAGGTTATATATGCTGCTCAAAAAAATAAAGGGAACACTTAAACAACACAATGTAACTTCGTCTGTGAAATCAAACTGTCCATTTAGGAGGCAACACTGATTCACAGTCTAGACTCTCTCAGTGATGAGTGTTGCCTCCTAAGTGGAGGCAAGTATAGTAACTAAAGCGATCTTAATGTATTTGATATTATTTGGAGGATATTTCACGTACCTTTCTGTTTAAAACCAAGTTCTCTCTCATTAAATAAATGTCTTTTATTGATCAGAACCTCCACTTAATTGCATTGAGCTGTATCTTTTTATGGAAATTCCTTTGAAATGACTTGTTTCTGAACAAAATAGTAATTGGTAAACCATTCAGACACTGCTTTGAAACACACAAGCACAGGTTTTCTATGATCTTGCAAATGTGTAGTTCTAGCTAAAAATAATATAGAAAAATTGTTGAGCAAAAAAAGTTAAGATGATCAAAAATAATAGAATTCTGACTTTGACAAGCCAACATTTCCTAGAAGGGGAAAAGAGAAGGGCACCTGTACTCTGCTGTATTATCTATGCCCTTTTTCTTAATCTGACTAATTTCCTAGTGGCTATACTATTACAAAAAAAGTGTCTCACATTTTCAAACTACAAACTGAGTGCAAATGAATGATCTATGACAAAAATCATTATTTTGTACCTTTTCGTTGTTTATGGTTAAATTGTTTTTTATTAACTTATTAAAATGTATAAGGGAATTGTGAGAAGCAGGACGTTTAGGTCTAGATTGCTGTGTTGGGATCACCAGATTTTCTTTTTTTGTTTGAAAATGTATTCGAAATTGAATGTGGATCATATAATGCCGCATACACACAGTGGAGAAAGTCAACTGTTACTTTCACCTTTGTTGTGGAAGTACAAAATTATTAGTTGTTTCCAAGTGACGTGTATTGCTAATGGCCTTAGACTTGGCAGGTTTTAATTTTCCTCCTTTTCCTGGCTGGCAGGGGAAGCCTTGTAAATCTCAGCCACTTTTTCATCATGTTTCTTTCACTCTTCAGCGCCTTTAAAATGAGCTTGGCAAAGGGTAGTGTGGGGGGAGGACGAGTGGGTGGGGAGGTGACGATTTACTGTTCTCTAGGCACACTGGCCATTAAAGTCCTGAGCTAGTTAATCGGGATAACGTAATCAAGCAGTGAAAACTCACCCCAAGGCTTTCACTGGAGGGCACAACTGACTGGGAGTTTTCAGAGTTTACTTGTTTTATATATTTTTAGGGAAGATTATGTTGTGCTTTTTGTTTAATGTCTAAAATTGTTCTACATGAGAGAAAGCGAGAGGTAATGCATTATGTTTAGTTAAGGGCTGAAGTGGGATGGTTGCCAGTTTGCACCGTACAATTTCTTAAAAGCCCATGTTGAATTAAATAAGACATCTCAGAATTTTTGACCATAAATATTGATATTTTGACTAAAACGTGCATAATTATACGCTTACGACATTTAGCAGACACTTTAATCTAAAGTGACTTCCATTTCCTAACTACAAGGGACAGTCTCCCTGGAGCAACGTAAGGGTCAAGGGTCTTGCTCAGGAACTTGGTGATGGTTTGCTGAAGGTAGGATTTGTTGAACCCAACAACAATTTGGTCCAGAGACAGAGATCCTACCCAGTAGCCTCCCCCCACCCCCAAATAGATACAAGGCTTTCAGTTATGGAGTGGGATGTGCTGACAAGTTTGACAGCACATCCCACTGCTGCATGATTGGATTGAGATCTGGGAAATTTGCAGGCCAAGCCACCACCTCAAATCCTTTCTCGTGTTCCTCAACCCATTCTGAACAATTTTTGCAGTGTGTCAAGCTTCTATAAGAAGCCATCACACTGCCTCTGTCATGCACCATGGTCCAGTTCTGATTCTGTTGTGCCCATTGTACACAGCCCTGAACACAGCAAGCGTGATGTGACCTCTCTGTGGTAGCCAGCTTTAACTAGTTCAGCAGTTTGTGCTTCAGTAGCTCTTCTGTGAGATCAGACCAAATAAACTAGCCTTCGATCCCCACGCACATCAGTGACCCAGAGGCACCAATGAACCTGTTGCTGGTTAACCACCTGTTCTTCTTTGATGGGTGTATTTGTACCGACCACAATCAATGTTTTTCACTCCCCCATCAGTGGTTTTAGTGTTGTGCCTGATTTTTGTATCTTCATGCCACAAAGTACACACACATCCTGCACAAAACTGCAGCTGAGGTCATCACTCACGAACAGTAGTGAGTGGAGTGTAACTGAGGGATCTGTTTAGTTCAGTGATCCCTCAATAAAGATTAGCAATGCTGAGAGAACTGGTACATCACAATGTCTTCTCAGTCTACTCTTGCTTTAGCAGGAACTTAAGTGGTTGTGTAGAAGCCATTTGTTGAATTCTTCAATAATCGTGCCCTAAAATGATTTTAAAATGTGCACATATATGTGTGTATGTGTGTGAGTATACAGTAACCGTTTTTATGCGGATCAGGAACCGAACTGATAGTTGTGCGCGGAAATCCCCACAATATCGCTGAAACTGCAAATATTCTCCACATTTTTAATGCTTTTTTTTTTCTCGAGGCAATATATTTTAGTTCAAAATTATTAAGAAATATAATTTAGAACTTACAATAATTTACTAATAACATAAATAGTAATCCAAATATCAATTCAGCTCAATTTTCCATGTATTGTTTGTATATGTGTATATACAAGTTTATATGTATAAAAGTGTGTGTGTGTGTGTGTGTGTGTATATATATCACGTCTTCTCCGTCGTACCGTTTATTCTCCGAAAGATGTACCGATATTTATAGATATAAAGATATAGGTATATATAGAGATATATAGAGATATATTAGTGGGTGTATGTATTTTTTTGTTTATATATATATTTTTTACTTTCATGAAAACTCATTTCAGTGAAGCCACATTTTATGTGCCTGTTTGCGCGTGCAAGCATGTGCTGGTGTTTATTTGTGGGCTTGGTAGTGAGGCATGTACCAGACCTGTCCCCCCAGGGGAACACACCCCTCCTTACTGCGCCGCTGAATGACGCTGAGCAGTCATGCTCTCTGAGGACCTGACGCGTGCCCAGCTCTCCGCCCCCCACCACTCCCCATCTGCTTGGGGCCGTGATGAATGCTGCTGTCGGGGGCTGCTGCGCGTGGTCATCAGCACCCTCTCCTCCCACAGGGCCAGTCACTACACTGATAAGTGCTGTTATTGAAGGTAATTGAATGGAGAGTGGTCCTCTGGGACAAGCAGGCCTCGGGCAAAGCTGATGATACTACTAATGCCTGCTGTTGCAAGTGGGGGTGATGTAACACGTTTGTTCCCCCCCCCTTGACAAATGCTTGGTGGTGTGTCTTTTACACATCATGGGTCTTAATTTTTAATTTGTTTGTTTTGATACTTTTCTTTTTTAATTAATATTTTATTGGAGGTGTTTTACACAATGTATTCTATAGTAAAACCAGATGTGCTGTAGATTGTGTATTACTGAGCAAACTAGCTTTAAAAACGTTGCCTTTTTATCACCATTACGTAATCGTTTGGAGATTAAGTCGTGTTGGTAATTGGTTAATAAAATTCTTGGCTAGATGAAGTAGGATAGGGTCTTAGTACATTCATTATTTTAAAAAGTAGTGCCTTAATGTCAGTAAATGATTCTGAAGTGTAACAAGTAGAGCCAGTGAGAAGAGAAGGTTACTGAGGGAGAATATAAAAACAGGTGTGGGTGAATGGAAAACACTGACACAACAAAAGGAGCCTGAATTCAGGAAGAGGAAGTGCGACTGTAAAACCACCTTCTTGGAGCTGTTCCTCTACCTGGAGTGAGACTGAAGGTCACACCTGTCCAACACTAATGGCCCTAGCGTTCACTGCCCCCTCCCCCAGATCAATCTCAGCTCTATTAAGTGCACTGTGGCGCTGAATATGATTGCACGGACGCTACCCCATCGTAGTAATGGGCTTCCATCAATCCATCAGAGACACGCGACCGCAGGGGCCAGCGGTTATGAAGTGCTTTCAGATGAAGGGCTGTGCTGGGTGAAAGCTCCCCTCTTCCTGACTCCCCTCTATCCGTCCTCCCCTTACCCTTCCGTCTACACATTCTGTGGCCTTTTACCTCCACTGTGCAACACTCTGTTGATGGCAAAAGGTTGATGAGCAGTATCTGAGACAGGTCTTGCTACTTTTTTGCGACATCTGCTGCAACATCAAAGTGACATAAATCAATCTGACCTAGAGATGGCACATCAATACTTATTTTCATTGGTTTGTATTCTTTCCTTAAAACTCTTTCAGCTTTAACTCCCTTACATGTTTTGCTAAATAGTCAACTGCAGATTGCTCTTACATTAATCTTAGGCTGCACATGGTTTCTGTTATCACAAGACCTACTTTAAGTTGCACTATGAGTGTTTCAGTGATGTTTCAGACTATATTTGTTGCAGAATCAAATGTCATTTGTTCTTGTGTCCCTCTGCTGGTGTTGATGCGACACAGATTCTGGGATTTGTATTGATGCCACAGCAGAAATGGGTGGCCCTTATTCTATAATCACATACTTTAAGATAATTAGCATTTCCCAAAGACTTGTGCAAGCAAATGTGCTACCTTTTGGTGTACAGTTGGATTAGAATCAACACAGATCAACATGTGCATATACACACACACACACACACACACACACACAGGTCTGCACAGCTGAGCTTAGCTGCTGCTGAAGTGGTGCAGCAAGAGGTAGAGGGAATGCATCCAGCTCACTCTCCCTTCACCACCCTCCAGGCCGCCACCATCAACAGATCGGAAATGACACCTCATTTCCATAAATACATTAGGAATTCATTGGATTTTCTTTCCTAGCTAATCATAGTGTCCGTGTGAAACCTTTTAAGGTTTTTAATGAATGAATTTTGACTGATTGCCTATTAATAAGGACACCTCTTGAACAGGGATTGGCTATGGCAGGGGTGGGGATGAGAAGTGTGTGTGTGTGTGTGCGTGCGCACACGCTTACGCCGACGTGTGCCTGTGTACGTCTGTAATGATTCGTGGTGTGGAGGGGAGAGGGGAGGGGTGAGCAGAGGAGAGCTCTCGGCTGGGACATTAAGAGGAAGCAGTGGCTCCCTTGGGAAATCACTCTCCATGTCTGCATCTTAAATATCCCTGTGAAGTATCAATAAGTGGGTAATTGAATTTTGAACACAAACATGAGCGTCAGGTGTATGTGTTCTGAAGCGGGAGGGACAAGTGGGTGTGGGTTAGAGAGAGAGAGAGTGTGTGTGTGTGTGTGTGTGTCCATGTGTGTCCTTAGTGTTCCTCCCAGGTCTCTTGAGATTCAGGCAGTGAATATGGATGTTAAATCTATTAAATAAAGATTACGCCCTCTAATAGCCAAGTGGCAGTTTCAGATGTGCAACAGGGGTACGATTAGTGTGTTTGACTCTTTAATGAAAGTGAATTGGGGCAGTAAGGTCTAAGAGCTCAGTCCAGGCACTTTTTTTTTTCCTTCTCCTCCTCTGGATTAAAAAAGATCCATCTTGCTGTGGTGGGGTTTCCTCATGTTGATCCTTTAGATCCCATAAGGTGGAAGAAAGGTATCTGTGTCTGACGCAGTCCCCTCTTTAATGACCAGTTAAAGCCAAGAATAGAATTCTTAGAATGTATATAACAGTAAAACAGTATTAATTCAGTCGATGGCTTTACCACCACTGTTCATTGTTAGCCATACTGACTATCTTTGCTTGAATGATTCCTTTAATGCTATTTCTGTGCAATTCAAATGAACTCGTTCACATCTGGAGAAACTGATTTATGCTCGACTGAGGATAGTTTTATTTATATTGTGGGAGCACTAAGACATGGTTCTGATTGGAAAGACAGTTTCTAATACATCAAGGAGGTAATCTGCGTTCTCGAGTCCACAATGTGTCATTTACCGTGGACGTCAAAAGGGACGAGTTGCTGATTAACTAAGTACGGAATTACTAATTGACCTTTCTAATCAACTAAACAAATCTCTAACTCCTGCTAATCAGTATTGATCTGCCTTGTCCCGCGCGCGTGTGTACACGGTCGTGTATGAGAGCGTGCCAAAGGAAAGAGGGAGGCTAGCTTGCTGGACCTCCTTCATCCCTCTTTTAATCTAACCCGCTCAATGCAAATCATTTCCCTTCTGCTCCGACGGGACTGGAGGATAAATGGAAATCTAATTAATGAGTGGATCAGAGGGGTGCTCTCTGGTGGCGAGGTCTCGGGGGAGAAGACTGAGCCAGACAGGCTCCTGTATTGTTTAGGACAGAAAATGAGCAAGAGATTGGAAGGGTACTAAAGAGCTAGGGATGAGACTGTTAGTTCAGCTATGATGGGGGTCTTCCTCTATTTGTAGACCCCTCCAGAAACCACTGGCCCATTTAACGAGCTGTTAGCAGGACCATCATTGACACAAAATGGGGATTAAGATACACGCTCACTTGTGGAGAGTCCCTAATCTCAGCAGATTGCAGAATTGCTCTGTAACAGAAACTGCTCAATTATACTTTCTCCTTTGTGAAAATAGCGACGATCTGTTCAGATGGTCTAATAATAGGCCGAGCCAAACATATTTTAATTAAGTGCATGCATGAATCGTGTGAGCTGCAGTATTGCAATATGTTTTGAAAGGTTATAGGGAACTTACTCTTAAAAGACAATCATTTAGCAAGGCACCAGATGGTGACTAAAATGGTCGCCTATGCGACTAGATTATTTATTTTATGACTAGTTTTTTTCATTTCAGATGCCAATGGCGATCGTTTTTGCGCAAACAAGAGATAGTAAAATAACTAGAAATACAAGAAATAATTAAGTACAGATATGTTCAACCCGAGTCTGCCGTTCCTACTACACTATTGCATGATTATGGTGAGGTTCGATCAAGAGCTAGTGATAGGAATTTCAGCTCTTTTAATGATCGTTTGGATCAGATCACCAAGAAGATCCATCTCTGTTGGCTTCCACACGGCTAATTCACGACCTCTATCTGATTAGTTTGAAACGATACGCACAGCCTGACAACCTGTTGCAGAGCACGTTCTAAAATATCAGAAAAGACATGAACTACATTTACGTTGTGATTTTTTTGTTTCGTTAAAACGCCCTCTACCTGGGATAAGACTGGAGACAAAATGTGCAGTGAATGTTTTTTATTATTATTTATATCACATTTGACTGAGATTATGGCTCGTTAACGGGGTCCGGAACCAAACGTTTCCTTGCGTTTGTGTTTCGCCAATATGCCAAATGACCAATTTCTCCACTCTTCTTCAGTTATTGATGTGGAAGGTACTTTCAATGTGTATTGAGGATTGACTGACTGATTGATGGATTTTTAGCATGTTGTCAATAGGCCTGACCGCTATATTGGTTGGCTAATTATAATGGCCGGTATTGAAGATATCGGGGGGAAATCCTACCAAAAATCTATATCCAGTGACTTAGTATACTGAAACATGCACCTCTGATCTATTGAGAATCATGCATACTCCTGAGCTGATATCAACCGCTAACTTCTTCTGTTACATTTATAATCAAAGTTGGATTTGCATGTTCTACATGCTTTATGCTTTAACGAAACTTCATCATGGTTAAGTGGCAAGAACATTTTCTGTTTTGTGAAAATAAATGTGTGTAACATGCATGCAACACTAAACAGGAGGAAAACATGTATAACTTTCCATGAAAAGAAAATAACATTTAAGAATTGCACTGATGCACTGAAATGCCAGATCTAAAATTCAGAGCACTCTGGGGCAAAAAACGATAATGTACCAGTTTACGTAAATACATGTACTAAAATGATTATAGTATGCATCAATGATGAGCAGTATTTTTTAATTGTACTTTGCATTTTGGAACTGCCTTTTGTCGTTTGTTTTTCCTCCGAGGACTTTTTTTTATTATCTTGTGCATCAATACGGTCACTCTTTTTTTTTTTTTTTTTCTTTTATTAAAAGTTCTTTGCTGAGCCAGTGACTTTTCGGTGGTTTAAATTTCATTACTTGCCTATTGATAAATGTCCTATCTGTCTGTTCATAATTATATCAGTTGGTGAAGGTCTATTTAGCTAAAAAAAAATATATTGTAGTCTATTTTCATTTTGGCCATATTAAATAATTAGTCTGTAGTAATGCTTATCAAAATTATTTATTTAAATCAGTATCAGTCAATGAAATGTTCATGCTGATTGGGTCGTAATTGTCAGCTGCTTGCTCTGAATGACTGCTCTTTTATTTCTGTGTATGTATGGGTCTTAAATACCAGTGTCCTTCCAGTTTTCCTCCATAGAATAATTATCAGATATTTTGAGAATGTTCATGGAATTAGAGAATATTCAGATGGGAATTGTTGGCAAGGTCGTGAAATCATCAGGTATAAATAAATAAGTAGGAACCTATATGGCCCATTCAAGCTTTGATAACTTTAAGGTTAGAAAGTTATATATTGGAATTGTATTTCATTGTGTACTGAAATGAAATGATCAGTATATGCCTGTACTTTAGAATCAGAACATGTTTTCCTAATAGATCTGTTTGTTTGTTTTTTTTTTCTTGTCCACAACATGTTTTGCACAAGGTGTGATACTATATATTTGAGTATACTCAGTATGGACAAAAGTATGTGGACACCTGAGTATCACACCTAAATGAGCTTATAGGACCTCCCATTTCAAAAGCATTGGCCATAATTAAGAACATATTTAGTTAAGGCATAATAGTTCTGTTAAAATTTGTAGTACTCTACTAGTTTTATATGGATTTTTTTTGAGTATCTTTAATATGGATTATTAAATGCCCATATTTCTATAATGAGGCTCAGTGGTAAAGAATATGACTTTGCATTTTTATCTATAAAGGAAACATGCAAGGACATGCAGGCATGCCCTAAATTACCCAAAAGTAGTTCTTCATACATTTTTATGTTCCTACTAGGCATCCACTTCAAATATTTGTACAGAAGTAACCAAAAATTGTAAGACATGAAGTAGGATCTTTTAACAGTTCAGTCATACATTTGAAGTATTGTATCGCATGCATAACCTGGAACCATGTCGTCTTGCATAAGGACTTTATTTAAAGTAACATACCACTGTGTTTGTTCAGCATGAGGGGTAATGCTGAAGCTTAGCAAAGGACGTGTGTGTGTGTGTGTGTGTGTGTGTGTGTGTGTGTGTGTGTGTGTGTGTGTGTGTGTGTGTGTGTGTGTGTG
>JBBPDB010000001.1:36822236-36838930 GCA_037974465.1 Brachypetersius altus
ATTTTAGTTTTTTTTGTTTTCTTCCCTCTACCTTGAAGATTTCAGTTTGTTTTTCAATTGAGTTGTACAGTTTATAGATCACATTAAAGGTGGAAAAAATTCTGACATTATTTATCTTTGTCCAATTTTTTACATCACAGAAACCTAACATTTTCACAGGGGTGTGTAGACTTTTTATATCCACTGTATGTGTGTACACAATGATGCACTGCATGTATATATGTACAGAGTGGATAAATTGATAGTGTTTAAGGCATTCGCCCTGTGATCAGAAGGTCCGATTCCCAAGACCGCTAGGCACCGCTGAGGTACCCTGAGCAAGGTACCATCCCCACACACTGCTCCTCGGGCGCTGTGTTCCTGGCTGCCCCCTGCTTCACTTGGTGAATGGGTTAAATGCAGAGGAAGTATATTGTGCTGTTCACACTGTGTGCTACTTAAAATAATTGACTGTAGGAACTGAAGTCAATGCAAAAAGGTAAATACAACAGCTGCCCTTTACGTAGTGCAAACATTTGACAATCTGAGAAAACGGTCTAAAAGCTCTTTTTGCGTTTTGTTACATTGGTATACTCTCTCTCTCTCTCTGTCTCTGTCTCTCTCTCTGTCTCTGTCTCTCTCTCTGTCTCTGTCTCTCTCTCTGTCTCTCTCTCTGTCTGTGTCTGATACTTTTTTTTTTTTTGATACATTTCATTTTTTGTTTGTTAATAATTTTGACTTTGGTCCAAACATTTGGCTTCATCACCACGCACCAATAAGCAAGGAAGAAATAATATAGCCAGAAACTTGACTTTCCCCCTCCTGCTAACCCCACCCACGATTATTACTGGTCGAATTGCTTCGTTGATTTTCTAAGGTAAAAGAAGTAAATACATTATATATTACATGCTTAAATTCAGTGTACAAATGGCATATATTTAATATATCAACAAAAAATACAAATTAAATAAAATATTATTTAATAGGTCTGGGACGAGCCCTCAGTGGTTCAGCGGTAAGACGCAAGCCTCTGAAACAGATCATCGCTGGTTCGAATCCACAGTACAAGCAATTTTGGAGCAGCTGTGGCTTAGTGGTTAGAAGTTGACCCATACGATCAGAAGGTTGTGGGTTCGAATCCCAAGCCCCATAAGTACCTCTGAGGTACTTTTGAGCAAGATACTTTCCTCACACACTGCTTCCTGGAGGCTGTTTACTGCTTCACTTAGTGAATGGGTTAAATGCAAAGAACGTATTTGGGTCAGCTGGCCAAGTAGTTAGGGATTTGCCCCTGTGATCAGAAGGCTGTGGGTTTGAATCCTAGGACTATATTATTGGCACCACTCGGATACCCTTGAGCAAGGTACAGTCCCCACACATTGCTCCCTGGATGCTCCTTGTTGGTGGCAGCCCCCTGCTTCACTTGAATGGGTTAAACTCGGAGAAAGAATTTTACACTTGTGTGTTATTGCTTGAATATAAGGCGCCACTTTACTTTACTTTACATACAAAGTAAAATAACTCTGAAAAGTAGCACTGGAAACTACAAAATGAGACCAACGCTGCACTCTGACACTCTGGGTTCTAAAAGAAAGCACTTCTCACGTACGATGGATCTGCACAGCTTCCGATTCTGTTATTGCACGGAACAAAGCACCTGGATGAGTTCTCTCTGGGGTCCCTCCTTACGCATCATTGATATCTCCATCAAGAAGCACCCACTCAAGAGATCTATTTTTTTTTTCCTGATGCTGAATGAGAGGCACTGAAAATAACTCCAAGCTGTTCAAAATAACTCTAAATGCCTGTTCGTGTAAACCGGCACTATGGTACCCTAACATGTAACTTTTTCTCTCATCTTCAGTGAAGCATGCTCACATTTCTCTCTCTCTCTCTCTCTCTCTCTCTCTCTCTCTCTTTTCTATAGCCAGAGAAATGACGAGAGGGAAATTCCTCAACATCTTGGAAAGACCCAAAAAATGAAGACTGAGGGACTGTCTTGCATCTGTCAACAGAAACTGTACAGCAGAAAAACAGCTAAACGATTTGTAGTATCTTGAATACTTGGATTACTAAAGACATAGTGAATCTAATTATTGCTAAAATGATGTAAGCTCTCTGTACATATATAATGGATAAAGCAGTTTTTTTTCCTTTGTGGAATGAGAAGCTTTACTTAATGAAAGTGTTTTTGTTCATGTTTATCCAGTATTTATTTACTCCAGTTGTAACTTTAATCTCAGCATTATTTTCCATTTGAAACTCGTTCTTAAATAAAATAAAATCTTTTAAAATTCTTTTTACATTTCCTTTGGTTTGTTTATATGTCTTTAAAGTTACTTGTTTAGATTGTTTTAATGAAGCTAATTGGTATTTTAATCAGCCACAATCAAACTGCAACAAGAAGTAAAGAGTGTGGTTCCCATTGTGCATCCAGTGGGGCATCCTAAAAGTAGCTCGCATGAATCAAGGGCAGTTTATGCGGCTCCGTCAAAACTTTTTAATTAGGGCAATAACTTCATGCCAGTGCCACTCCATAGACTGGACTCATTAGCATCCCTCTTTAAGTCTGGACACATAAGAGGCTTTGACATGAGTGTGCTTCCACACCAGTGCAAGGCCATTTCTCCTGTTTAATGGGAATTGGAAGTTTCGAGGCCCCCCAACACAAAACATTGCATAAAAATAATATTGTTCATTGTCATCCTCGTTAACAAGAGTTGACATAATTACTAGGGCCATTTCTTCTCTAATTAGCACACTTCCAGGGACATTGGAGCGAATGGTCCGGGGGAAAAGGGAATCAGACAGGCATGCTGAACGGGAAACAAAGAACGCTCTGGCGAGTGTAATTAGGTGAGACAATGGCCAGGACTGTTCTCGGCTGGAGATGTCGAATAGGCTTCGGCCACGGTTGGGGCGCATTCGCTCTTGCTCCCTCCAGCTTGAAGAGGTATGCCTCTCCCCTCCCTAATAAGCCCCTAATTGTCTTTCCCATTCACACGGACCATGGAGGCTTCTGCCACTGGTCCTCCACTGCTGCTATTTTTCAGTGTTCACCCAAATAGCTAAATAGCATTTTTGTAATAAAACTTCTACTCAGTCTACTCAGTCTACTGTTTGAGTAGACTGAGTAGAAGTTTTATTACAAAAATGCTATTTAGCTATTTGGGTCAGCTCTTCACTGAGGTTGTACAGAGTTTTATGTATGTTTTAGGACACTTTACGACTCGATGTGACCTACAAATGGCTAAACCTCCAGTTATTGGCAGTTATTTAACAGTAAAATTAGAGAACTGTCCTAAACCATGTGCACAAGTCTGCACCACCTTAAAGAAGAGCTGGATGCTGTTTCAGCAGCAGAGAAGTTTTGGTGTTATACAGAACCCATTAAGGCTATTTGGGTGACTACTGACTCCCAAGTGTTACATAGAAGCCTCAGTTACCTTAGTTATTGTATTCGGAACGACTGGTTTATGGCGATCACTTATTATGTGGTGATGTAATAGGGCTGTGACGTATGTTACTGTTTCTGGTAAATTATACGGTAAGACCTGTTTGCATTAGTTTTCACTTGTTGATACTGATGGGCACTTGTTGATTTTGATTATCTAAGCGATGGTTGCACTAGCGGACGCAGCGAGCATCGACCAGTCAGTCAGCAGTCTGACACCATGCCAAGTGTCTTAACATTCACATAATGGCCTGCGGCACTATCAACAGGGTCTCGTCCAGACATCCTCCTAAGGAAGGAGATCATTCCCCGTGGAGGGGCCGTCTCCTGAAGGGGGGGAAACCAGAAACCCCGGCGTAGCCACTAACAACCTGCTGCCCTGACCCCGGCGGGCCTCGGTGCCCTGACAAACGTCAATCCGATGTGCCCTCAGGCCTTTAATTAGCTGTCAATTAGTGCAAATTAATCAACTCCTCGCCTAATTAAGCAATGCCGGCAGGCAGCTTCCAAACACGCCATTGTGGGAGCGCCATGAGAAAACTGGAGCTAGCAAACTCACTCTACTTCAGGGGGTCACACACCCTTGGCAGCACACATGAGTGGGGAGGTGTGGGTAGTAGGACTCTTCGCCGAGTGTCTGAATTTTTTTTTTTTTGTTTCCACAGACTCAGCACACGATGTTTGAACAATGCTTCTGTCTCCACACTACATGCCAGATTATAGGCCTTTCATTCCAGATTACGTGAAGTGACCCCTCCCTTCCCTGCATGTCATAGAGACGACTGCTGATGTTTTCGTTTAATCCTTTACAACTGAGAAACGTCTTCCCAAATACAGGCTGAGGTCTCCTTAAAGCTGAATCCATCCTCATGAATCCATCCTCATCTACAGTGTAGGCCTACCTGGTGTGTGATCAGAGTGTGGAAGTTCTATATCCACCATTAAAAACAATTCATCACTTCTAATAGTCCTACATGGCAAATTCAGATAAATGGCTCAGAGGGTCCCAGTGATCTTTCATTTAGATTGCCAGACATGAGGAGATCAAGCTCCGGCAATCTGCGTAGGGGCTGGGCTAATGCAGCGCAGTGTCCCCACCACAGCCCATCTCAAGCTCATTACCTTGTCTTGACCTTCCTCGGCAGTGAAAGTGCCCCCCTCCCCTCCCCTCCCCTCCCCACGAGAAAGAAAAATAGCCGTCAAGCGTCTCCAAACAAGTCAGGCCTTGATTGGTATGCATTGCCTTACCCTGTTATTGTTTGTGGGTTGTTGTTTTTTTTTGGAGCGGTCAAAGGCTACATCCATAGCCATTTTGGTCTGTTTTTATAACTTTATCTGTCTTCCTACTGGAGGCTTCTACAGTCAGGGTGTCATGCAGAATCATCTGTTCGAATCATTTCAATTTCACCGTTTCAGAAACAAAAGCTTCAAAGGCGGGCTTCAGAAACGGCAGCCAGCCTAAAAGGAAATGTTCTCCCAAAAATAACAAATTTTGCAACAGCTGGTTTGCCTTTTAATCTGCAGACCATCAGATCTACCAGTCTTTGATAACCCCCACACACACACGCCCCCACACATCCACACGAATGACTGAACTAAATCCTCCTCACAGCCTTATTAGTCTGTCCTCATGTGCATGTAAATCAGGAGGCAGGCATTTTCGCATGTAGATGGTTTATTAAAAGCTGTAGAGGGAGAGTGTGGTACCCCCCCCCCCTCAGACACACATACACACACACACAAACAATAAACAACAAAGAGCTGCACAGATTAGGACAGAAGTGGTGAGGTGAGAGAGGGCAGGAAGCTGTGTGTAATTGCCAGGCTGCTCGAGGGCTGAGTGAATAGATGGGTTTATCTCGACTGGCTGAGGCGTCATTAGCATATCATGATAACATTGATTTCTTCATTACCCGTAATGAAATTTCCACTTAATGGCTTCTAATTAGTTTCAACTGGTGCCCGTGTAATTGCAGGAGTAATATTTTGCTCCCTCTTCATCAGAGTGAGAGTTCTTGATAGGAAATCTGCATGGAATTTTTTTTTTCTGAGTTGTTTTCTTGCCCCTCTGCTCTGCTGATCCAGCTACATTTTCTGGACAAAAGTATTGGGACGCCCGGCCATTACTTAATGATATTAATGATATTAGATTCAAATATATAGACTTTAATATGTAGTTGATGCTGATTTTGCAGCTCTTACAGCTTCCACTCTTTTTGGAAGGCTTTACACAAGATTTTGGAGAGTTTCTGTGCCCATTCGTTCTGTAGAGCATTTATGAGGTCAGGCACTGATGTTGGATGAGAAGGCCTGGCTCACAATCTCAGTTCCAGTTCATCCCAAAGGTGTAGGATGGGGTTGAGGTCGCGGCTCTGCACGGGCAAGTTCTTCCGCACTAAGTTCATCCAACCATGTTTTTATGTAGCTTACTTTGTTCAGTGGAGCACCGTCACGCTGGTATAGAAAGTGCTCTTCCCCAAACTGTGTCTGCACAGTTGGAGTCATGACGAAGAATTAATATTGCCTTTCCCTGGAAGTAAGAGCCCTTGAAAACAGGTGTGTCCCAATACTTTTGTCCATATTCTGTACTTCTCACAACATGGCGTTTACAAAGACCAGAGTATGCAGCTCCAGTCCTGGGCCAGCTGTGCTTATCTCCTTGACTGCTTTTATGGAACATGAGTTGGTTGATAGGGTGGGGATTCGGGAGCCATGTTAGCCCTCTTTAGCTAACAGTGTGTTGAAGGCTGTGTTAACAGGCGCACAGCTCTGATACTCTTCTTTAACTCGATTCCCCACCAAAAATAATTCAGAGGGGAATAAGCAGTCACACTGGACAGTTATATAATACACGCTTATGGTATTTGTGCCTTCCTGGCTATTTTCAACTCATTGTAATACTGCTCCTCGTATTTACATTATACGGGTGGCTAGGGCCGAGTCTGAACCAGTTATAATGTAGGCTAATTAATCCGACCGAGTCCCAAATTGCGTACCAACACACAACATATTGTCCAAAAATAGGACACAGACATTAATGCGTTCTGTGATGTAGGCTGTAAAGTTTAGTAAGTATGTGATTTGGGACACGGCTTCAGTTCCATTTTCGGGATTATTACTTTTCTTTATGTATTGGTGACAGCACTGTTCTGTCCTCAACATTCTGCAATTTTATTTTATTTAATAAAATAGCAAATAGAGAATACAACTATAGTATAAATATAATACACAGAGAATAAAGAACTGATCCCTTCTGTGTATATGTTCACGTTACTCAGTAGTGATCAAAAGCTAGTAGTACTAAAAAGCTTGTTTGACCTCATATTTACCAGTATTTAGGATGCTATACTGGGATGCGCCGTCTGTTGTCCTCACCTCAACATCTATTCGTTTCGTTTTATTTATTTTATTTAATGCAGATTCGATTGAGACATGATTGCCTGTCACGCAGTAGGATGTTCTCTATACATGTGAGAAGGCACAGCTGTTAGAAAAGAGTCAGTTCGATTCCCCACCAAAGCGAATAATGTAATTCAATTACACCTTTAACGGTAATGTATTTCCAGTTTCTTTAGAAATAGCATACAATAAAGCATTGTCTGTAACTGGAGTCTTCCTACTATTAGCCTGCTTGATCGTCCGTGATACCCCGATACACTCTAATTTTTAAGTTATTGTAATAGCTCATTTTCTGTTTGACCTTTTTTGAAATAAAAAAAATATTGGATCGGTTATTATGGTTGCGATTTCATTTCAGAATCCGATGGCCATCTTTCCTAATTACTGTGGACTGTTGCCAGCGAAGAATTAGCTTGTCGCGGTAATTGAATAATGTCCCATACGGTCGCAAATCACACGGCTTTTGTTTTTTTGGGGTTTTTTTTTCCTTCTTTAAGCTGATAAACAGGATTACATTGCACTTTTTATTAAAGATAGAGAGGCAAAGATAAAAACACAGCGCTGTTACCCTGTTCTGACCCGTTAGAGCGTGCCGGTGGAGGTGTGTGTGTCGTGTGTGCAGGTGCTTTTGACTAAAATTAGCAGAAAAGGCGTTTCTCTTTCACTCAGGGGACGAGTTTTTTCCCCACCCGTTTTCCGCATACTGCTCTGTGCCTGACTCCGCCTCAGCTCCTGGATGAGGATTTACAAGCGCGTTACACTCAATCAACGGACCAATCAAGTTACAGTATTCTAATAAGATACCGTTATCCAATCAGATTGCAAGAGGCGGGAATTTTTTTCTACTAACTCTCTGTTAAGACTTCCGAGGCGTGGCTTTGTCGAATACGGGTGGGAGAAAAAAAGCCCTTCAGTTCTGCTGCACTGGTGTCACGTGAAGCGCGTGGTTTATTTATTCAGCAGCACATGGCGCTCTGATAAGATCACCCATCCTCTCCCACTTTCCATCAACGGCTCGCTGCTCATTTCCATAAATTATCTCCTCTTAATTATCTGTCCAGATGTCCAAAATTGTGCCACAAATTATCTCCAAACGAATCAAATCCCACCGTAATTTAGTAATAGCTGATTAGAACTCGTAGTCAAATAACTAACTAAATAAATAAATAAATGTAATTAGGATATATATATTAACTCGAACAAGTGTGTGACGGTCTGGGGACATGCAGTAACCCCCATCCCCTTGAGTGACGCTGTTTTTTTATTTATTGTGATCATACTAAATGAACAATTGAATTAGAAAGTAGGCTACCTTTTGTTTTTTCTTTTTTTATTTCTTTCTGGGATTTTGAAAAAGAGCTACTCTCATTTGGGATTGAAGGAGTATATCTTTTATTTGCTTATTTAATTTAGCCCACATTTAAACCCCCGGGCATCCATGTAGTTTTAATCTCTTTAGTGCCTTCTTCTTAAATAGCTTGTTACTGCGTGCGTGTGTGTGTAGGTGGGTGGGGGGGTTGGGTTCTTTCCCCTTGCGATATTAATTCAATGTCAATTTGATATCCCGATCTGGCCAGGTCTGGTTGTAAATTGCGGTATATTAAGCTGATTTGTCTCGAAAAGAGCGCTTTATCCGCAGCAGGAGCAAATCCCAGCCAATTGATGATGTGATTATAGTCAATGTATCAGAACGGACAGACTCCAGTCCTGAGAGCATCACTGTCTCTGTCCCTTCACCAGGGGGGACGGATCTAATCCCGGGTAGAGCTTTCTCTCGGCTCGGACAGCTTTAGGAGTCTCGGGTGAGAGTGAAGAGAGAGTCTGGAGTCAGGAACCCGAAGAGGAACACGCAGCTCGGTGTTCCTGTTTGGTTTTATTCTGTAAAACAGGGCCGGATGGTCGTACAGGGTGTCACGCCTGATCTGCAGGTTTTATTCAGACCGTGTCCGGCTGGTGTTCTGTCTGGTGGGATACTTCGGTCTGTTCAGCGGTTTTCGTTTTATTAAATTCTCATGAGACTGATCCTGTCGAGCCCAGTGAAGACCCTCCACTCAGAGACACAGCAATCACCCACCAGCTCAAACAGTAATTTTGACCCCCAAGGACAAGCTGTGTGGAAATAAATAAATAAATACTGAATAAGTATATTTATTATTATTATTATTATTATTATTATTATTATTATTATTATTAATAATAATAATAATAATAATAATAATAATAATGTTGTCCATAATAACTTAATTATAGTGTAATAATAATCAAAAGCATTGAAACAATACATAGTACCACACAGAATGTAATAATAATAACAACACAACAATAATAACACTAATAATTGTTGTCGTTACTATTGCTGTTGTTGTGGTATACAAGATAAGTTCTTCTTCTTAGTAGACGTCGTATTGTTGTATACATGCAAGACAAATTTTAGAAATGAAAATCTGAAATTCGAATTATTTGCTATTCATTAGATGTAGCCTAATAACCTGAACAATAGCACACAATTTTGGACTTGTGCTGTGTGTTCTCTGTGTAAGTGTGTGGAGGCTGTGCTGTGTGTTGAGTTCTTTGTATGAGTGTATAACGACTGTGCTGTGTGTGTTCTGTTCTCTTTCTAAGTGTAATAGCCGTGTGCTGTGTTCTAGGTGTGTGTAAAGACTGTGTGCTGTGTTCTTTGTGTAAGTGTGTAATAGCTGTGCTGTTTGTTGTGTTCTCTGTGTAAGTGTGTGAAGGCTGTGTTGTGTGTTGTATTCTCTGAGCAAGCACGTGAAGGCTGTGCTGTGTGTTGTGTTCTCTGTGTAAAAGCTGTGTTGTGTTTTGTGTGTCTGTGTTCTCTGTGAAAATTGTGTAATGTGTTGTGTTCTCTGTGTCAGCATGTGAAGGCTGTATTATGTTCCCTGTGTAAGTATGTGAAGGTTGTGCAGTGCTGTGTGGTGTGTTCTCTGTGTAAATACGTAAAGGTTGTGTTGTGTTCTCTGTGTATGCATGTATATGAAGATTGTGCAGTGCTGTGTGGTGTGTTCTCTGTGTAAATATGTAATGGCTGTGTTGTGTTCTCTGTGTTTAAATGTGTGAATGCCGTGCTGTGCAGTGTAAACTGGGCGCGCTCTGCTCTCTTCTGATTGGCTGCTGAGTTTCGGCTCTGGCGCTCCTGGGCTGCGGATAAAAGGGGAATTAAACTAGAGCTCCGCTCTGCTCTGCTGTGCGCACAGGGGAGCGGGGCGAGCTGACAGAGTGAGTGTGTGCGTATTCTCAGAGCAGCATGACGGGGAAGGAAGGGGCCGTGCTCGCGGAGAGTGGCGCTAAAGGAAGCGGAGCTAGCGCGAAGAGTGCGCAGACTCAGCCGCGCTGCACCGGCTTCGGCATCCAGGAGATCCTGGGTCTCAACAAGGAGCCGTGCCGCGCACCGCGGGCCGTGCTGGACTCGAGCCCCGCCGCGCACCTGCTGACCGCACGCTCAGTGCTGGGCCCCGCTGCGGTGGCCGGAATGGGGGTCGGGGTGGGGGTCGGGATGGGATTAATCGGTCATGGAGCCATTCCGTCCTTTTACAGCCAGCCGGCCTTCCTGGAGGTGCTGTCAGACGCACAGACTGTCCACCTGCAGCCCCTCGGCAAGACCACAGCACAGCTGGACACCAGCCAGTCCGCCAGCTCAGGTACACACACTCACAATAAAACACACACCGACACACACACACACTCACACACTCACACTCACACACTAAACACACACACACGGTGTTGATTATTAGCTCTAAGAGCTGCTAATCAGTAGAGACGTTTATTATTATTATTATTATTATTATTATTATTATTATAATAATTATTATTATTATAATTATTATTGTTGTAGTAATTGTAATTATAACAACAATAATAATATTGCTATTTATTAACAAAGCCTACTGTTATTACAGTCTGCTTTATTTTTTATATGAGAAAGGCTGCAATAATACTACTATAATACTTCTGATAATAATACTGCTGTAATACTTCTGAAATACTACTAAAATAATAAATGCTATTATTTTCACACGCTTTTCTTGACAGCATTTTTATAATAATAAGTGGATCACTTCTCTTTATTAATCTTATTAATGTGTATTATGAGTCCTCCGATTTTTGTTCATAATATACTACTACTAATAATAATAATATTCCCATGAGCAGGTGTGGCCTTGCGATATGACAGTTGATGATGTAGGAGGGCTTATATCTATAAATATATGTGTATATAGGTTTTTTGTGTATATATGTGTATATTATTATTAACAGTTATTATTATTAGGAATATTATTTGTAGTAGTAGTAGTAGTAGTAATAATAATAATAATAATAATAATAATAATAATAATAATAATAATAAAAACAGCAAGACAACAACAACAACGACGAAAATAATAAATATCGGAGTAAGTAAAATAAAAGTGTCTCTCAGTGTTTCTCAGTGTCTCTCACTGTCTTTCACTTGATTTCATTGTCGCTCACTGCCTATCCGTATTTCTCGCTGTCTCTCGGTGTTTCTTACTGTTTCTAAGTCTTTCTACGAGTTTCTCACTGTCCCTCACTGTCTCTCCATGTCTGTTATTGTTTCTTAGTGTTGTATGTGCTGAGATGAGTGCTGGTTCCATTTTGAGCTAATAGATGTTGAAAGGTTTAATAAGGCAGAAAAGCTGTTCTCCCTCCTCCCTCTCTCTCTTTCCTTTCCTTCTCCCTCTCTTTCCCTCGATACCCCCCCCCTCCCTCTCCCTCTCTCTCTCTCTCTCCCTCTCTCTCTCTCACACACCCTCGATCTCTTTCTCTCTCCCTCTCCCTCTCTCTCTCTCTCTCTCTCTCTCTCTGTTTTTCATGACTGACTCTCTGCTCTCCCGTTTGTAGACTCAGATGAGGTTTCCTCGAGTGAGAGGAAAAGCTCCAAATCCTCCCTGAATCAGAGCAAGAAGCGCAAGAAGAGGAGACACAGGTGAACCTTCACATCTTCAGAGCTTCACACTGCCCTCCTTCAGAATTCAGTTCTGAAGGGTTCAGGGTTCAGTTAAATATTTTTTCTCGATCACGTTAAATATGTGCGACACTAAATAACTGCTCTTTAGAAATATAGAGTTTGAAGGGCTGATTTTTTTCCATTAGAAATTCATCCAAAATGCAGGCCTTCATTCAGCTCTTATGAGCATTTATGAACACTTTTGAAACGACAGGTTATTATTGTTGTTATTATTATTATTATTATTATTATTATTATTATTATTATTATTATTATTATTATTATTATTATTATTCGAAGTGGCATACCTTACCTTTACTGCCGGCATGGAGATGGGGCTCAGTTGCTCAATACCAAAACTCTCTCAATCCTTAAGTTAAAGGCTGGTTAATCCTGTGCATCTGTGCAGGCATTGCGTGGCTGTCACCGCCTCTGAGGTTGTTGTGGCCTGCTGTGATGTAGTGTGCGCTCAGACACACACACACACACACAAACACCCACACAGAAGAGATCAACAAGAGCTCCTCCCCTCTGCTTTTCCTCCATTTACATACAAACACACTTACCTACTCAAGTTGTATGACAATACTGCGGTCGCTTCATCAGCATTATTACTGCCTGTGTGAGTTTAATCTTACTGTATTCAGTGTAAGCACAGCGCCAATTTATGCAAGCAGTCAGCATATACATAAGTACAAACATTAAAGTAGAACAACACAGATGTTTCAAAAACATCATAAAAATGTTTTTTTGCAACTAGCCTTTGATGTAAAATGTGCCATTATCAAGAAATATGATGTTATAATAGACATTAAAGCACATCCATAAGGAAGTGATATACACAAATGTAATGGTGTAATGGTGTAATGTTTTACACCTGAACACTTTGAATGGCTTTGTGTGCATCTTTGTGGAAATAATCTGTGGACAATTCATTAAAAGCTTCTCTGGTGCTTTCCGCTTACTCCACTGTATTCAGTGCAATTTTGCTACCATTCTGTAAATCTAAATGAAGCACAAATAAAGTATTAATACAGTTCTGATCTGCAAATTTAGTTATTTGTTATTTATTATTATTTATACATACAATTGGTGCTGAGCATTTCAGAATCACGTGACTGTGCGGACTTTAAAGTAAACTGTGGGAGCAACGCTACAAACAGAATTACTGAAAGCTGACTACTGATTAGTTATCATGCTGCTCCTACACTGCCCTCATGTGGACATGGGTGTAAACTGCTCAAGCTTTTACTGATCAAAACTAAAACAGAATACAAATTGTTTAAAGTGCCCTCCACATCTGTTGTGTGTAATTCAAAACACACTGTAATCAGAAATGATCAAAACGCACAACCCAGTCTGCTTGTGTTAGAACATGTTGACAAGAGAGAAAACACAAGTGCACAGCTGATTTTATTAAGATAAAATGTTTGTGATGTTTGTCCCATTTACATAACTTGAATGCATTAAACAGAAAACTACTTTGAAGCAACGTAGCCTCCTAATCATTTTTCTCTCAGTTGTTGTGAGCTCTCGTGTGTCTGTTTGGCTCCCTCTGTGTGTTTGTGTGTGTTCTGTCTCTGGGTGCTCAGTGTCTGCCCGCTCTGTCTGAGTTCCCACTTCTTTCCTTCATTCCGATCATCCTTAATTCTCAATGTGTTGACTTTGGATTTAGATAGATTCACTTGTAACTCAGATGAATTGATAAATACGCTTTAGAGTTGGCAGTTTGGCATAACTATGCGCTATGAAAGCAATAAACTACACGACTAAGAACCAAACACATGGACACCAGGCAAATAAACTTTCAACTGGAGAGATTTCTCAGGCTCCAAGGGCAGTGCAGTTCTGAGGGCTATTGGGGCTGTAATAAAGATGTTTTTGACTCTCTTTCGATGATGAAATGGAGACACTGAATATGGAAACTTATTTCAGCCCAATGCCACAAATGTGTTGATGACGCTTGTGAATGTGTCACCCAGTTTATTCTGTCTGATGGATTAAAATAGCCGCACTGTTCTGGGGTATATCTTAAGGACCACACCTGATGCTTTGCTGTGTATTTGTTTCAGATATTTGTGTCGTCTAGTCCACAATTCTACAGGAATGCTGTTTTTTTCACACGGCAAATCAGACCATGTCATTTCTGTGTAGGGGTGCACGATTAAGCGTCATCCTCCAAGTCCTGTTTCCACACATGGTCTTTATCATCTAGGACATGCTAGGACACGTTTAGTCCAGCCAGGGCTTGAGGATAATTCTCACTAAACTAAAACAGTGCAGACCTGTGCTGGCGAACACTGGAAGCCTTAAATCTCCCAGCACCGGGAGCGTCTCAATCTGGCAACCAGCATGCTACAGCAGCCCAGGTCAGCTCGCCAGCTGTTTGGCTCTTCAGAGCAGCGTCTGCATCAGCAGCACAAACCGGATCGGGTTTCCCTCCATTTGGTTCAACTTAATGCCTCTCTCTCTTTCTTTTCTTTAATCTTCAAACTTAGCCTTTGTTTTTCTAAAAGGAAATGAAGGATAGTTTATGTATGTCTTTGTGAAATGACTTTGATGTCATTTCTACTATTTTTAAAGGAATCTGTGACATATTGTGGTGACCATGACGTGAGTCCAACTGATTTGACCAAACGGTTTTATTGCCTTGCTCTTGGCTGTGATGGTCATGAGCTCACGACACTCACGTGGCTATATTAAGAACTTACTGTTGTCGAGGTTATAGTTTGCTGGGTCAACCACTTACTGCCCTCAGTGAGATGAGCTTGAGTCTTTCCCTCATATTTTACCGTAGTAGTAATGTATGTGGTATGTGCGCATTGTTTAAGTTTCAAAACACACCATTCACTACCCAGTACATACAGTTAGTTCATGTTAGTTATTCGCCTGACAGCAGAGTTAGAGTTAGGGATTTTGCATACAAACATTTGCTCATCAAGTTCAAAGCTAGCAAAGTATTGCCATCTCTGCACAATGTGACAGCATGAGCCATTTACTTCAGGACTGCTGATAAACAGGCACACACTATTTAAGAAACAGTTTTAGTAAGTAAATGAGATAACACTACTTTTGCCAGCATTTCTAGGTGATTTGCAATGTCATCACCACTTTCTCACACTATGTTAAAAATGACATATTGCAGTTCTAACTTGAGCACATCTGAAGCCAAACATGTAAATTATTTTCTTTATATGCTGCACTTGGAGCCTGGTAGTCTGGTAGCCTATCTGTCAAGCTGAACGTTAGTGAGTTATTGTAGTCAGGTATGAGCTGTTTCATATTCTTTTTTAAAAATGTTATTGTGTGATTTCTGTGGTCCTATTCTCGTTTACATCTCCACTGCTACCCTTACACTAATTGTTTCTTTAAATTATTTTCATGAGGACAGTAATGGTGTTAAATACAAAATTCCTGAATACTCTGCTGAATACTTAGAGTCTTCATTTACTGGACTCCTTTTTGATATCCAGTAAAGTCTATTATCAAAGCTCATCTGTGTCTGGAAACTCTTTCAAACGGTGAGTCACACATCTCAGAAATATCCTCAATGCTTTCGTGTGGTCACAGCTACTGAGTGCCATACCTCCTCCAGGATATTCCTTTGTTTTCACAGCAAGTGTAATTTTCAACAGACACGCTCAATCTAACGAGTTTGTTTGTGAAGAAGCACTGTGCCCATATTTGGGAAGGGAAAAGTTAAAGCTCACTTGAACAGGTTTCAGCTATATCACCCACCACCTCGCTGCTGTACTGCAAAGCTGCAGGTTAATCCAAAAACAGCAATATTGCATCGTTTTATTTCCAAGGACCTAAGTACCACTTGGTAGCCAAGTGGTTAGGGCACTTGCCCTATGATCAGGAAGTCATGGGTTCAATTCCCAAGACCGCTAAGCACCTCTGAGGTACCCTGGGCAAGGTACCGTCCCCACACACTGCTCCCCGGGCGCCGTGTTCGTGGCTGCCCCCTGCTTCACTTGGTGAATGGGTTAAATGCAGAGAAGGAATTTCGTGTTGTTCACACTGTGTGCAGTGGTGTGTTCACGTATGACCAAATGATCACTTTCACTTTCATTAAAAGATTCAGCTGCATCATTTTTTGACTGGGTAAGTTTATTCAAGTTTATTGAATACTACTTTGTTGAATAGTACTTTGTTGGTACACATTCATGGGAACACAGGGATGGGTGGTGTAATTGTATGAGGTGAGTCATTCTACCCCAAATGCCAGGGCCATTTTTGTTTTACATGAAACCGGTCCATGGCGCAATAAAAGGTTGGGGCTGCTGCATTACAGAGTCACACAGTTAACAGACAATATATCTGCAGCTTAACAGACTCCCGTTTTACCTTTTGTGATGTCTGGATACTGTATTTTGTCTGGTATTCTGTTCAGTGCAGTCACAAATACAACCTGCAACATAACAAACGGACACACAATTAAAAGCAATAATAACTAGAGGTATTACCACAAATGTGGTGTGATTGCATGGTTGCTATAAAACCAGTTTGGAGACACAAATATGTTAAAAGACCTTCTTGCATTGTGGATTTGATCTTCTGATTCAGGGATGTGAACCAAGAGACCAAGAGACACGTCTTTTTATAACTGACATAAGCTTTAGTTCTCTCTCCCTATATATTACAGACCCGACTTGACCAACAGTAGTTTTTTTAATGATCAAATCGGTCAAAACTTAAGGGACATATTAATGCCGGAGCCACGTCCACATTGCAAAAACTGTAAATTATCTACAAAAAAAAATAAATTAAAAAGCCCGTGAGCCTGACTGAGATTTATGGCGTCACATCATTGCCAAAACTAGAGCGCACAAAATCGCTTGCCGCAAAAAAATTGCCGGCGTATATTTCAAA
>JBBPDB010000001.1:36839030-36867461 GCA_037974465.1 Brachypetersius altus
TTTTTCCCCCTTTGGGTTTGTTTCTCTTTTCAAACTCTTTTTTTTTTTTTTTTTTTTTTTTCTTTTTTTTTGCCCCCCCCCCCCCCCCAACCACCCTTCTCTTCCCCCCCTCTCTCTTTCCCTATGTGATAATTCTTCATCCTGCTCCGGAGTGGAGCGCGAGGCGTTAATGACCTAATCATTCTGGAGGAGATGGAGGGAGATTGGAGAGAGTGACCCGAGTCATCCGTCTGCCGGAGAGCTTTCTTTCATTTTCCCCTCATTATGTCCCCTCTGCATGAATAAATGATGAAGGGGGAGATAAATAAATAAAATATATAAATAAATATATAACTAAATAAATAAATAAGGCCCACGCGATCGGAAGGGAAAATTAAGATCTGATTCTGCGCGCGGCTGTAATTAGTTAAATGAGAGCGCGCGCGGCAGGATTAGCGCGGGTCAATGGCGCCCCTCTCGCGGGCCCTGCTCCTTTAATTTCCCGTGATATTTGCCCGCCTGTCCGCCATCGATTGGGCCTGAAATTAACTTATTTTTCAATCAGCCCTCGTCGTGGCCCCCCGGGGGTCGCCCTACCCCTCCCTCCTCCCTCTCCTCACCCCCCTCACCCCCCTCCACCGATAAAACCAATCTCTCTCATGGACGCGCCAAGCCTTTGCATGAAATGAGGGCCTGTGCTGGAGCAGAAGAAAATGGTTTGGATAATTTGGTGTCTAGTGGACGCGTGCTGCTGTTTGCTACACCCCCAGCACACACCCGCACACACACACACCCTCCCACATGCTGCCATTAGGCTGAGATTAGAGGAGGTGAGAGCTGGTTAAACAGCTGCAATGAGAAAATCAGGTTGACCCACAGTGCTGATACAGCTCTGGCCTTCAGCCAGCAGTTTAAAGCACCTAGACAGGCCTGTTCTGTACCTGTCTGGGATCTGTCAGCAATTTTTGGGGGGGTGTTTCTACACCTATGTTTATATTGCCATACGAAGGAGGACCTATGTAGATTATTTATTGTAATCTATGTGTGCATGTGTGTGTTTAGGGTGGAGGTGGGTCAGTTTTCTGGGGCTCATAAGTTTATATGGATTCATTCAACTACAACAAACACTTTACAGTGTATTTACAGCCTGTGTAAGATCAGCCTGCGTTGGTCAGTTATAGAACACAATTTGTGTGTATGTGTGTGTGTGTGTGTTTAGGGTGGGTGTGTTTTTTGGGGCTCACAAGTTTACATGTATAAATTTTGCGAATAAATTTGAAATTTCCAACACTTACAAGCATCTTATGGTCTATTTGCAGCCAGCGTAATGTCTTGCTTGTTGGATGGTTATAATACATCATGTGTTTTATCATGTGTGTGCACATAACTGTGTGAACATTGCACTGATTCAAAAGAGAGTAGTTTTTTGTCACAGTAAGCAACCCTGATTAGGTCTTAATGCAATATTAGGGTGGAAATTGAGTGAATGGCTCTTTTTGACTTTTTTTGCCATTTTCACAGCCCATTTTTTTAAAAATAGACACCAGTATTACTTCGTGAGCACTTATTTATTAATCGGCAAATGAAATAATTTGTTATTGTGTTCATTTGTCCATTCAGGTCCTATTCATTATGTGATGTTATTGGTTTTCGACCCCATGCACAGGTCTGGTTCCAGAATCGTAGAGCCAAATGGAGAAAGAGGGAAAAGTGTTGGGGGCGCAGCAGTGTGATGGCTGAATACGGCCTATATGGGGCCATGGTGCGTCACTCGATTCCTCTTCCAGAGTCCATCCTGAAGTCTGCTAAGGATGGAATTATGGACTCCTGTGCTCCCTGGCTACTAGGTATGTAATTAGTTTACAAATGGCCAATCTAGGGCTGTCATGATTACTCGATTAAAAATGGATTACTCAATTAAAATGTGCATTCTTTTATTAATTGACCTTGTGACTACTTTGGGGCAGCTGGTGGCCTAGTGGTTAGGGCGTTGCCCCTGCAATCAGAAGGTTGTGGGTTTGAATCCCAACACTGCTATGGTCATCACTGAGGTTCCCTTGAGCAAGGTACCGTTCCCACACACTGCTGCCCAGGCGCCAGTGGTTCACTTGGTGAATGGGTTAATTGCAGAGAAGTGTGCCGTGGTGTTCACGCGTGACTATAAAGGGCCACTTTACAGATTTAAATGATAAACAGGGAATGTTTGTCAATCTGAACATTTTCCATAATCAGAATAAGAATCAATATTGATCCTGGAGGAACTTGCTTATGCTTATGCTAAGACTGCATACTCATAAAGACAAAATAAAAAATATAAAAATATACAAAATAAACGCTCCAAATGTACTTAATTCTAAATTAAGAGAGGAAACCCACAACAGCAGGCTCTTACGAATGCATGTATGTGCATAATTACACATTTTACGTATTTTATGTTTGCTGTCTACAGAATGATATGTTTCATCATCAAAATAATCACAAAGTTACTCAGTTACAAATATAAGTGTTGGGGCCAGCCACAGGTTTAATCACAATGTTTCACATCAAAAGTGAGACATTTAAGCTTGAGAAATAGAAAAAAATGATTCAGTCATTCTCACCATAATGTTCAAGCCAGAGTTGAAGTACATCAAGGTAATTTATTCATTACTAAGACAGGGTTCATTTACTATTTAGCTATGCCTGCTGTTATGGATGGAATGGTGGAACTAGGACAGTGAGAAAAATGACATTTTTACAGTTTATTTAAAACTTTTGAAACACTCTACTGCTGTCTTGCTTTCTAACAGTATGAAAACATTCCACATTGAACAGGCTTTTTACTGAAGAAACAGTTATATATCTACCACGGGCCTCAATAGACAAGACATATCAGCTTTTAGAAATATTGCTAAACTGTTAAATTCATATTTCTGATAGTAATAAAAAGCCACTCTAGCATTTTAATAACTACAGGCGCCCATATCCTATTCTTTCCCTTAAGGAAATTCACTATCGTTTCCTATGGTTTTTATGCAGTAACCATAGTTTTACTATGGTACCCCATAGTACTTTGGTACTACCCATAGTTTTACTATGGTTTATCAATAACACTTCATGGTAGTTGTGGTTCTACCATAGTTTTCATATACATATACCACTTCATAGTTACCCAAAATACATGAAAACCATGATTATTTAATCATAGTAAACCATGGTTCATTTTCATAAGGGTTACCATACAGTTGGTTTAGATTTTGGTCCATATATGAGTGTTATGTGGGTTTATGTACCAAAAACAGTGTTAATTGGTTTCCCACCACTCTTTATTCTGTACAACTGATATACTGTATGTAAATTAGCTCTGTTCTGATTAGCTACCATGTATTGTGCCTTATATAAAAAGCAGTAGGGTCTGAAACAATAAAATAGAGTGAATGGGGGAGGCTAAGACACGGTTGGTCAAATAGATGGATATGTTTAAATGCATTAGGTTTTGTGACTTCACAAAAACAATACATTCAATATGGGCTGTTTTGCGCCCTTTATTTTACTGTATTAAAAACAGGCAAAGAATAAAAGTGGCTCCACTGTGAGGTGGTTCTGCATGTGGGCAATTCATCTACATTTCGGATCTCAGCATGCAGTTTGATGACACTGTTAGAACTGCAGAGCTTTGCATAATACATAAGTTCTGAAAAGCTAATAAACAACTTGCAGCATCTTAACTCTGGATACCGTGCTGCATTTTTCTGCTCTTGACAGTCGTACGATTCATTACACTAATCTTAGCTTCGGTGCTCCAACAGTATCTGCTGACTGCACATAAAGGTACTGAGTAGATCATTTCTTCCTAGACGAAAAGGTGTAGTTGCCATTATGCTAAGGTAGGAGCACAGTGTCTGTGTTCTGCAACAAACATCAACACTTGGATGTTTGCAAACTCTTCTATGATGTCCAGAAAAAGCTGAATAAAGCAGGGAAAATGGGGAGAATGTTTTAGATTCCCCCAACAATCAAGTGCTGTGGCCTAAACAGTTAAAAAAAGAATACAGTATTTTAAGACACTCAGTGAGTTGCTTGTCTAGTATAACATAAATGGTGGCAGTGAATAGTTATTTACCTGCAGACGCCATTCGCATAGTTCATAATAGTTTATGTTTTGGACTCTTCTTGGTTTATAAGAATTGTGCAGTTTAAAAGTTTGAGACCACTTCTGCATTTGTAATTTAATACAAAAAGTTTCATATCAAAGTTTATAACCTGCAATCTGAGTAAAAAGTATAATCTTTTAACACAGATTTCAGCCTCTCTTAGTACATGATCCTCCTTTTGGTTTAATGATGTCACGCAGCACTTGAGCCACTGTTTACTCCACAAGTTTGTGATAAAGTCTCTGAAGAGTAGATCAGACCTGGGAGTCTTCAATAAAGGCTATAATATGGTCAAGGTCAAATTTAGTGCTAAATGTTGAATATTTCCTCTTCGTTTCACACATATTGGGGACTTTTGAACCCCACTATATCTTCAGTATTGAAATTATATTTATAAACCTTTTTTATTGAGTAATAAATTGGTCTGAGACAGCTGGATGTTTTTAATAGAAAGTAGAGTGTCTTTTTGATTGGTGGGCTGAACCTGCATGGCAGGTTCCTCAGTGCTGCTTGTAAGTCATAAGAACTTTTCAGTAGTAATTAGCTCAGTGTCGTTTCCGTTGCTATAGCAAAAACACAGCGTATTTAAACTGCTCCCAGAATCCTATAACACTTTGTCACTGATTGGTTAGATTCATGTGCTGAATTAAGGGCTACAGACCATGGCCTGAGTGGTCCCCCTCCCTGTTCTGCGGTCCATGGTCTCTTGCCATTTTGTCTCCCTGATCTCCAGGCGCTTCTCTAAATCCGAATCCCCCAACGCTCTTTGCAGGGATGCACAAAAAGTCACTGGAGGCAGCGTCTGGAGCTCTGAGCGGGAAGCCGGAGGTCACTCAGCCACCGAGCAATCCCAAGGCTGACGAGGGCGAGGCAGAGGACAGGATGAGTGAGTCGCCCATGTCCAAAGAGGAACTGAGAGAGAACAGCATTGCTGCTCTGAGGGCCAAAGCGCAGGAGCACAGTGCCAAAGTGCTAGGGACAGTGTCCTGCGAGAGACTCGAACGCAAAACGGAACCCACGCCGATGGAAGAGAAGTCCAACAATCGGTCAGACTCCAGAGAAGAGGAAAAGAGCACCGAGATATGCACTTAATCCCCTTCCAGCCTCGTAGTGTACCACTGTACCCTCCCTTTCCACAAACCCGGGCCATTTTCTCTTCTGTATTTTTCATGGTAACAGGCAAGAGTCCTCATAGTCTACCTTACCAGTTTTCTGTCCTCAAGTAGCTCAGAGGTACTGAAGAAGTTGCAGCTATTTTGACTGATTCTAGTGGCGTTAATCCCCAAAGTGCTGGGGACAAAGCATGGTACCCTACAGTTTATTTTTATTAAGATGTACTTGCCACTAAGTGTCACATAGAGAGCTGTATGTTAATATGGCAACACAATTAACCAACATCAAGACACATTCTGTGGTATTAGCAGTGGGTTCTCAAGGACTCAAACATAGGACGATGACATTTAGGATGTATGCACCAGTTGTACACCAGTATTGACAGGACGTTTGTCATTGCTACTTTAAAACTACCATTTTGAGTAGTCTAAAATGATAAGGTGTTTGGTGCATTTCCTCAGACGTTTGTACAGTATCTTTCTTTTTCAAAGCACTCAGTGGTTGATTGTATTAGAATGTAATGCTGTATATACTGTAAATAAAGATAGCTTGCTACAGTATTGTTTCAACTATACTTTAATGTACTGTAGTCTTATGTGGGGTTTTTTTTGGTGCGTGAAATGTAAAATGTTGCTCAGATTATTAAAAAAATCAGAAATGTTGAGCGAAGCATTCAGTTCTTTCAGGAAAATCATGAGAAGACCATGATGAAATACATTCATTCATTCATCTTCTGTAACTGCTTCATCCTCAGTAGGGTCACTGGTACCCAGAGCCTATCTTTGGGTCTTCGGGCTCGAGGCAGGGACACACCCTGGGGACACACACCATTCACTCACACACTCCTCCTTCACTCCACACTCAATCCCGAATATGCATGTCTTTGGACTATGGGAGAAACCGGAGACCCCGGAGGAAACCCACGCCACCACAAGGAGAACATACAAACTCCACACATACAAGACCAGGACCCGAAATATGTGTCTTGCTTAAAAGAAGTCTGTGCCTAATTTTAATGCTTATCATTAGTGTATCACTAACCTTATTCATTATAATGCAAAAGAATGAAGAATGAAGAATGGAAAGATGGCACATCTGCCAACTACAACCCTCGGACAGTTTTAAGTCAGCTGAGTGGCTGATAGTAACATGGGCTATAGTAAGATGATGAAACAGCTGTGTTCTAGTCATGGCATTTATTAGTGGCTCGCTCCAGCAGGCCTGAAGTGCACTCTCGCTCCGTATGTAGGCTGCGCGACAGAGCGAGCTCTGTGACAACGGCTGTAATCCTCCACAGCTGAGAGGCCTCAATCTGGCCAGATTAAACAGCAGGGCCAGTGCATGACAGACATATGGGAGAGAGCATGAAAGCAGTCCCAGATAAGGTGCTCTCAGCCCAAATTACAGACACCACCGCTCATGCTCACAACCCATCTTATGGCAATGCATTAATATGCTTTTATCCTTCATGCATCGCCCAACAGCTCATCCCATCCATGCCCATTTATAAAATTTCATAAAGGGTGACTGCTTACTCTCTCATATACATGTATTTCCCTTGAGTACCTTCAGTTGTTGAGCACCCAGTCCCAAATCACAGTATGGCCCATGTTCTTTGTCTGGAGCCGTAGCTCTGTTCTCAGCTTAAAAAGCCTAATGTGCATCACGAAGGCATCAGAGGAGGATGATTAGTCAACTTGTCAGTGTTAAATGTAAGGTCTGTGAGCTTGTATAGGTTTTGGCGTCACGTAATTTAAAAACAAAAAAGTAAAGTACACTCTACAGAAAGCAGACTTTTTAATGGCTGTTTATTTGCTAAATTTACCATTTTTGAAAGAAAACAAAAACACATGCTGTTCAAAAGTTGGGGCACCTTTTAAATTTCAGGTGTTTCTGTTTTTATCTCAACAAATAAACAGTAACTATGCACTACATTTTTGAACCAACATATTGATCTTTTAGTCCATTAACTATGAAATGTTCACATGATGTTAAGGCCAGCTAATGTTTACAAATCAGGTTAATAAAAATATAACCAGATGGATAGATAGATAGATAGATAGATAGATAGATAGACAGACTGATAGATAGATAGATAGATAGATAGATAGATAGATAGATAGATAGATAGATAGATAGATAGATAGACAGATAGACAGACAGATAGATAGATAGATAGATAGACAGATAGACAGATAGACAGATGAACAGTATACTGTATGAAATGATTAGCTATAAAAATCCCTTTAAGCTCTGTAAATGTATAATTCCCCCTTTCCACGAAAACAACAGGAATTCGCTGAAACGGACATGCTGATTAGAGCTGTCTGTTAATTATGAATTCCACAAGGTCCCATCCCCCCATCCACACATCAGGGCTGCTGATCCTATCCTGCCCTTATTATCGAGGCCTGTCAACAGATTATTGATACACACTGTTAATTCAGTCCTAATTTAATTTAATTTACTTAGTGTCAGTGTAATTAATTTGTTGGCATCTGGAGTGATTAAGCCTGGCTTATAAGGCAACAAAATATGTTACATCTCTATCCCATTTCCCCACAGATCGCTGTTTAAAGCGATACAGGTTCATATTTTCTTCTAGTGGATTTTGTAGGCTTTTTTTTGTCTCAAAAAAGAATAATTCGTATAATTCCTTAACTCATCTGCTATAATATTCAAGGCATCTGCTGTGTATGCAGTGTTGGTGCTTAGTTAAGCTGTTTGTGAGGATTTCCAGTTCTTCTGGTGGGGATCACAGGTTTCCTCAGGTTTCACCCACTCTCTCTAAGAGGAGTCCAGCATTAGCGTAAAGCGACTTGAACTAATCCGGCAAAGTCACTAATACTGGGCAACACGGGCCTCGGCTGTGGCGAGCTCGACTTATCTGTGATGCAAAGATTATTAGGACTGAGATGGAGATAAGATCATTCATTTAAGTGCCAAATCTACATTATCTTTTGAGCGTCGGGACGGCTGAAGTAGTGATCCGATTTGTGGACGCTTGAGTTGCTTGGAATGTTTGGGCAATAAGAAAATAACAGCACAGATGTTAATGATGTTTACAGTATAGGGCACAACATACAAAATAATAAAAGTATAAAACAGCAAACAGGTCTCAGAATTCCAAACCAAGTTCTTTTTGTATTTATGTTTTATTCATGCACAGTTAAGTTAATTATGCTTACATTACAGAACATATATATATCTTTATACTGTTAAATTCCTACACAAGCACCTCATTCTGCTTTATTAGCTACTAATTACTGATCATCTGAATCAAATCTTATTTAATGAGAAAAAGTATAAAAACTGCTGTAATCAACATTCTTCTCTTAGAATGTGACCAGAAAAACACTACTTTTAGTACGTCAGAGGTAATTATTACCATTTTGTTGGAGTGAACAAGACTGCATCATTTCCTTAAAAATTATTAAACAACAATATTTTTATTTGTAAATTTAGAGAAATTTTGTCGGCAGTCAAGGCAAAGCTGTTCAGTTCAATACTTGCACCTACAAAAGATAAAATCTGAGAAACTGAGCTGTATATATATATATATATGATATAACTGATATATATATATATATACCTATTATATATATATTTGCCCATTGAAGCATCCATTTTAAAACAACAATAGAAAATACCAAGTTGTGCCATAATGAAGAACAGAGCTTCACCTGTGAAATGACTCCTGCTGCGTGGAATCAAATTCCCTGTGACAGGCCACTAGAGTGATGTAAACAGGTGCTGAATCTGAGAGCCTGCAGGGACCAAACACTCAGACTGGTTGTTTGCTGCCATCTGCTGTACATTGGTTGTTATTTACGGAACAACGGTACCACAGAATCTGCCAGAAAGAAACTGCACAGTAAAACCTTGATGTCAAATCAGTCATCCTTGATTGCAAACTAAATAAAACGTGAATGCTCTGCAGTGGCAAATAGCTTTGGTTTTAGATTTTATTAGATTACATTAATGTTATGTTGAGACTTACAGAAATATTTGAACTGTAAACCAATAAGGAGCTTTTTAAAAGCAATGTTCCCTTGAACACACTTAAAGTGTTTGCAAACCAAATGTTATTGTACTGTTGTTTAAATAACAGTACTTTTAATATTAAAGTGCACAATACACTACTTTTGAATCAATAATTTAATTTTGCGCACGGCAATGTTTGGGGTAATTGCCCAGAATTACCATATAATATGTACTAATAAATGACAACATCTCTTTTCTGAGTGTGTTGCGTTATCTTCAGTGCTTCAGTAAGATATAAGATGCAAGACCCAGGCATTCTGGGGTTTACAGACTCTGATTCAAACTTTGATCACCGCACATGTTCAGTAATTTATAGACCCCTCCACTGCACTTTTATCACTACAGGCTTTCTGGAATTTACAGTTTCCTCCACTGCACACTCAGCCCAGACTTTGTGTAGTTTATAGTCTCCTCCGCCCCATATTCTAATCACGGAAGCTTTCTGGATTCCCTGGGGGCGCTAAAGAGTGGTGTGTTCTGCAATGACTGATTCAACACTGATGCTAAATTCCTATGTGTTTCTTGACAAAGAAAATGAAGTGCTTCTTATGTTGGGAGGATTGGTGTAGTAACTGTGAAGTTGTCACAGAAATAGCAGTTGGTTGGGGAGTTGCTTCTGCGATCGGAGGCTTGTTGGTTCAAAACTCATGACTGCTAGCAGCACCACTTAGGTTCCCTTGAGTAAGGCAAAATCAAGAAGCCTTCATGTCAAGCCATATCATGTTCTAAACCTCCAAAAACAGGTGCGATGTGAATGTAAAGTTTACTGAAATTGTGATGTTAAAACACAATGACATGTTAAGCTTGTATATGCGTGTTCAAATGTATCAAACTGAATGAAAGAGTTGAGGACTGGGTGAGCCATAAATGTAATTTAATTGTATTTATTAACACTTATAGTCATGCAGCACAGCACACAGTGTGAACATGTGAAACTTTCTCTGCATGGGGGCGATCAGAGAATAAAATAAGAAAAATATGTTCTTCATAAGTGAAAATAGCAACATGCCTGTTAGTGTTCACTGTTCAAGTCCACTGATAGAATAATAATTAAGACATTTAAAACAACCAGAGCTGCTGTGAACCTGCCTGGAAGAAGGTTTAGCCCCACACATCATCACCATCACTGACAGTTTCTCACTGCCTGCTCTTTTTAAGTCAAATACTCCCTTACTGTATATGGTTAAAATAGCTGCATTCTCTAATTAGAAGGAGTGTCTGGATACTGTTGGACACTTTGTGTATGTATGTAGCAGAAAGAATGTACTTGCATATAATGACTTAATGACTTACAGATCTACTAAATGCACATGAAATGTTGTAGTAGATTAACAAACCTGAAGAGGATTCAGCTTTATTAGTGCAGGTGAGTGTTGTTTCTGTCAGTCAAACAGCTACTCAGCTAAATACAAAACTGTCACTCATTATTCACTATAATATTTATTTTATTCTCATTCCACATCGACTCAGATGATTATTATTATCTGTATGCTTTGGGCTACTTTTTAGGTGGATGTGTACAATATGGCCATAAATATTGTTTCCTTATTATCATTTACATTTACGGCATTTATCAGACGCTTTTATCCAAAGCGACTTTCATTCTCTAACTACAGGGGGCAGTCTCCCTGGAGCAATTTGGGGTTGAGGGTCTTGCTCAGGGACCCAGTGGTGGTGCTGAAGGTAGGATTTGAACCGATGACCTCTTGGTCTGGAGGCAAGTATCCTACCCACTGAGCTACCTCCACCCATTTCTTCCGCACTTCTCTCCCAGATCAACAGTGTAGAAGAAATACAGTGCATTGTGAATGACAGATAGTCCTGGTGTTTTTCCAGGGGGCAGCTGGTGGCCTAGTGGTTTGTTTGCCCCTGCAATCAGAAAGCTGTGCGTTCAAATACCAGGACTGAGCAAGGTACCATCCCCACACACACTGCCCCCGTATCATTATCTGCTCAATGCTTCACTTGGTGAAAGGGTTAAATGCAGAGAATGAATTTCACAAGTGACTATAAGGGGCCACTTGACTCTAAAAGTGTCCAGTACTGGGGAGGGGATGTGGGGTAGCTGAGTGGGGCACAGTATGTTCATGACTCTTCATAGACAATAAGTTTACAGACTTTACATACTATGGTATGACAATGAGAATGCCAGTCTTTCCCTCACAGTGGATTCGTTTTTAAGTGAAGGGCACTCCTAGGCTGCATCCCGGCAGGTACATAAACCTTCCTCTCCTCTCGACTTTCCTTGATTTTTTACTAATCTAGTGCTTATGTCCACTTGCTTGTCAGCTCTACAAATACACTATATGAACAAAAGTAATGGGACGTCTGACCATTACACCAACAGGGACTTCATGGACTTTGCTTTGTGCACTGGAGCACAGTCATGCTGGAAAAGAAAAGGTCATTCCCCAAACTGTGTCTACAAAGTTGGAAGCATGGCGTTGCCCAAAATGTCTATGTATGCTGAAGCATTAAGAATGCCCTTCAGTGGAAATAAGGGGGGTAGCCCAAACCCTGGAAAACAGGTGTCCGTATACTTTTGTCTCAGTGGCTGCTCCTGGTAAATATTTTTGGTGAAACAAACGCCATGAAGTACCTCGCCGTGCACCCTGGGCAGCTTGATTTTTCTTACCCTAAGTACTTAATTTCCAAGTTTTGCTTTTGCTGCCTCACATTTTGATGTATCTTCTCTCTCCTGCTCTTCCCTAAATATCCTCATAGTTAGTGTTAAATCACTACAAAATATCATTGTACATGATAATGTTTATTTCAACAGTACATAACCAACAATATTTCTAAAATCTATCTAACCACTTTCTCACCTTATATAATTCTACCTCATATCCCAAAATAAAATGGTGACTGGATCCATCTCGCACAGGAGTTAGCAAGTGGCTATGGCTAACAAGCTAACGCCCTTCCTTCTGTGCACTCACAGATGAATAATAAAATATAAAATAAAATAATTATTAATAAATACTAGTAAATAATATGTTATGCGTTTTGTTATGTATTAAGCATCAGTATCACACTCAAGGTCAGTGCTCAGTAAATAAAATAGAACGAAGTGAAAAATTATTTCATTTGATTGGCTACAGTGTTATGTCAGTCATTTTGAAGTGGACAACTACCCTATCACAGTAGGCACTCACTTGTTTCACGGGTGTTACTTACTAACCATTAGAGTCTATTGAAACCTGAAAATCCACAAGCCGTCGTGGGTCGGAGGAAATTTACATTAAAAAGTATGGGGAGGCTAGTGAAACATGTTTCACTGAAATTCTCTGTTTCACCGCGGTTGGGGGTGGCGCTGTTTCGCGTTTTTGACCAGAGCCGATATAAAACCACAAAAAAAATCACAAAAGTGATAGTCATGAAGATTTAATTTTTTTATATCATTTTTCTTGGTGAAACATTGTTTCACCTGTAGTCTTTTAGAAGCCTCCTCTGCTTTGTCCATATAGTGTATGCTAAGTGAGACCATGTGCGAGCGGATAGGCTGACAGGACAACTGCTGTCCAAAGGCTTCAGTGGAAGTTACTACTCCTTACTCAGACTCCAACAAAACTAACTCTACTAACCCTTAACTGCACCAAACTCTATTCGACATAGATGGCCAGTCCAACAGTGATTAAGTGTACAAAGTTTGAGGGAGAGGTGAGAATGAAGCGGGAGTGGGTGAGGATAATGTTGGCTTGGATCTTGATCAATGGATCGTTGAATCGGACTGTGTCCGAATAGTTGAAGACCTGTCTGTCGTTCTCGATTTTGCCTGATTTGTAGAAGGTAACCTCACTGAATGTGGGTACTGACTGGGATATGTTTGGCTTGAAGATCGAAACAAAGCGGGGGGCGGAAATGACGTTGTTTGTTGTTGTCCTGGCTCCCCCCTCCTCGCCATCGTAGTATGGATGGAAAGCTGAACTACCCTGCACGTTTTAGAATTATTGCATTCACTGCGGGAAGAATGTGAGATGATTTTGGCCAGATATTTGACTTGAGTGCATCTTGTGGAGGTTAGAGAGGCTCCCGCTCTGACTGAGTCTAGTACTTATCGACGGCTCGGCGTTTTTTTTACAGTCTCTCTGAAGCACAGTCCGTTAGCTTCCATACTCAAAATGGCGGACAACGAAGACGAGAGCAATAACTCGGCCAGCGCTGCTGGAGCGGAGGGCGATGCTCTCGGTGGGATTCAAAGTCAAACTGATGACTCAACCATTGGTGGACCGGCCAGTGGGAGTGAAAACCAAGCAGAGGCATGTGGCGTTACGGCTGGGGGTCCTAGCGGCGAGGGAGACGGCCCCCCGGGCCTGTCCGAGCTCGTCCTCACCAGCTCAACAGAGGACCCCAAAGACTTGGACGGAGGCTGTCAGGAGGAGGTGATCGGACACATTTTGGGCACCGAGGTCTTGACGTCCTACGTCCAGGCCTCCGATAGCGTCGAGGGGGCCGTGTCCACGGAATGCACGACTGTGAGCAGCGATTTTTTGAACGCCCTGGCTCCCGCCACCACCATCATCTACGTCCAGCCGGACGGCAGCTTCGTGGAGAGCTCGGGTCTGTCCGCCGAGGAGCAGCAGCAGCTGATTGAGCAGCTGTCCAAGCAGCAGCTAGTCCAGCTTACGGGCAGCGAGGCGACACGCATCTTCGAGCAGCCGCAGACCCCAAAATCTTCTGCACCCGTCGCCCCTGTGGCCCCTTCCCCTTCTCACACAGTCAAAACTGCCACCATTGCGCCAGTGGACGTACAACAGGTGATCGACCACGTTAACAAGTCCCAGGTGATCGCTCAAGCAGAAGCGTCCCGGGCTCACACGACGGTGGCCCCCAAAATACTGCAGAGAACTGTCACAGCTCAGCCCACCTCGTACATCACGCTGGAGCCAGGGAGCTTGATCTCTGGAGCCCAGCTGACCGCCACCATCCAGCCGCAGCCCTTCACCATCGTCCAGAACGCTGCCCAGCAGCTGCAGAGTGCAGCCAAGCAGGTCGCACTGCAGCAGTCCCAGAACGGAGCCCACCCGATCCAGCCAAAGGTAAGATGGGTTAAGAGTTCAGCAGATCAGTGGTCTTCCCTGAGCCGCTCTTTCCTGCACATGCTTGCATTTCCCATGCTCTTGCGCACCCACTTCAACCGTATGGATGCAGGTACAACCACAAAGCGTGCTATACATGGAGGGGCTCCAAAACCAAGGCTGAGAAGCACAGGTCTAGAATATTGGACCCGTAATGTAGTCATATCTGAGTCCCCTGAATGTAACTCTCACGCACATCCGTCTTGAATCATTGATCCTAATGCACGTGTGAACTAACTTAAAATTAAAAGAAGTATTATCTTGCAAAAAAACCCTGCAATCCAAGTAGTGTTGACACTGTTCACCAGCCATGCCCCTCATTAATCTAACACGGAGTCTTTCACTATGTGTGAACTAGCTTCGTTAACATTACAGCTGTCTTTTCTCTTATATAAAAAAAAAATTCTGTTTCATATAGGTCAACCTATATAGGATGTTTTAGGCTACACACGGTGTCTGTTGTTATATATATGTACACACACATACACACTCCAGAAAAAAGTTTGGACACACTTTCTCATTCCTTTGATTTCTATGGTTTTTATTATTGGCATACATTGTAGCTTAATATTTAAAATATCACCTATTGCTCTGATGACAGCTTTGCACACTTTGCATTTTTTGCAATGCCGATTCGACCCGGAATGGTATTTAATTAACAGGTGTTCTTTGTCAAGAGTTCATTAGTGGAATTTTTTGCCTTCTTAATGTGTTTGTACCAACACTACCATCACAACTGATGGTCCCACAGATAGTAACCCTATTCGACTACAGATCAACTTCACACTAGGGCTGAGCAATTAATCGAAATCATATCGAAATCGATGTGAATATGCACGATTTCTAAATCGCCTAACAGCACGATTTTTTACGCGCTCCCGACTTTTCCCATGGTATGCTTTTTGTATCAATCACAACGCAGTGTGCCGAGAACAGGAGACTGAGCTTAATGACGAATAGACTGCAGAAACAGGGATGATGAGTTCAGCACTGTCAGTCTGTCATTGCGGCGAAGAGGGTAACAACGAACCTATTTCAACACCTGAGGCAGTGGTGTGATTTATTTATTTTTTGCCATGGGTCTGTTTTAGAGACATGTTACAGGTCTTTGATAAAGATGTAATTGTTTAATTTTGGAAAAATGTTTCATATTCACACTTTAAAACAAAATCGCAAAATTGTTCAAGAAAATCGTAATGGGTTTCTTTTGTCCATATCGCACAGCCCTACTTCACACTAAACTAAATAAACTAAACTAAACTAAATAAACAAAATAAAACTAAATAAAACTAAACTAAATAAAAACAGTCAATCATTACCTTATTAGAAAAATAGTTTTTCTTTTTTTTGTTTGCTTTGTAATTCCATGTGTTCCCTCATCATTTTGTATGTTTTCAATAATAATCTACAATGTAGAAAATAATCAAAACAAAGAAAAAACATTGAATGAGAAGGTGTGTCCAAACTTTTGACTGGTAGTGTTATATATATCCTATTTACCTATTTCTATTTAACTGGTATTTCTGCAACAGTAAGAGTGCAACAGTGTGCAAACTAGCCACAATTACACTAATGGGGTGGACTTGTCATGAGCTTCTTTAAATGATGCAAATTGTGGATGCAAAACAACACCTTTTTAATCATATGACTAAGGTACAGTTCTGATAAAATATTTCACATCAGTTAGTCTTATTATATTGGCATATTGGTTAACATCATGATTTGCCATTCATTTGAGCTGTCTTTGGAATGGTTTTAGTTTGTACTATATACTGAAACCAGGGGAAATTTGATAGGAATGATGGGCTGATAGGAATTAGCTTACTTTTGTGTTGTTTGTGTTCGGTGCCATGATAATTGTCCTGTCACAGTTAGTTGAGTCACTTACAGGATGGATTCAGTACCTGAGCGGTTTGGCAAGTGGTACACCAATCTGGCATAATTTGGTGTTTTCATTGCTCTAACACACATTTTCCAACTAGTCAGCCACATTAACATGCACTTCTTCAGTAAAGGTAGAAAGAAAACAGAAAATAGAATTTACAAGGCAGGGATCCTGCTAGACGCAACATTTTGGAACCACTGGTCTAAGTGAGCAATATGCTTCTGAAACGTTTTTACCCTGTGCTTTTTGTCTACTGTTTAAACCTCCAGCCTGCTGAACCCATCCATATTCATGTGCAGACTCCACCGAAACAGGAGATCAAGCCACGGCAAGCTGCTCCCATCACAATCCTGCAGCCTCAAGGCTTACCTGTGAACCAGCCTCTGGTCAAAGTCTCAACTGTGGGGACAGTCAGCGCTCCTCAGATCATCCACATCACCCCTGTGCCTGGACAGCAGCAGTATTTTTTACAGAATCCAGGCGAACCCCCTATTCAGCTTCTCCTTCAGAAACCTGCTCCAGTAGTCAGCAACATCCCGATCATGCGTAAAGTCCAAGCTCCTGCCGTTGCTCCTAGCCCCGCTCCTGTCAAGAGTCCTACAGTCAAGCCAGCCACAATAGTCTCTCCTCCCACGTTGATACTGACACCTACTCCTCCCGTCAGCGTCTCCTCCCCAACCACTAAGGTATTGACTCCACCAACCAAGGTCACTACAGTTGTTACCAAGGTTTCAACTCCATCTGTTGAAAAGGAAAAACCCAAAGCGAAGAACCGGCAGAAGAAGCCACAGAAAATCCAGACCCGCTCTGGCCGGGTATCACGGCCACCTAAGCACAAAGTGAAGGACTATAAGTTCATCAAGAATGAGGACTTGGCTGAGAGCCACCAGTCTGATTCTGATGACTACTCGGAAATTAGTGTAGAGGAAGAGGAGGGTGACGAAAGCAAGAGGAAGGCAGCAGATGATGGTCTATCACTTCGCAATAAAGCCTTTAAATGTGAAATGTGTGAGAAATCCTACATAGGCCTGGCTGGTTTGAACAGACACTATAGACTAAATCCTAATCACAACAAAAGCCAGACTCTTCCCCCAGCAGAAAAAGAGTCTAAACCAACAGAGGAACAGACAGTAACCGAAGACACCAAAACGAGTCCTGTGAAAGTGGCCACCACCCAAAAGGTTAAGATGCTTCTTCTTTACATAAGCATGCAGATAGGACAAATCAAATCATTTAGTTTTTTATAATTTTTTTTTTACTAAATAACTGTTTAGAAGAGAGTCTTTTTGTCATTCATTTGAAAAACACAGGCTGGATACAATCTCTGTCAAATTGGGCATGTTAACAGGTGCAAGCAGATTCAACAAGACAGATAGAAAGACGCAGACCTGGGAGGCCTAAGGGATCAGGCAGAAGTAGTCTTCCCAAAAGGCTAGGACGGAAACCGAAGAGAGGGCGACGGGGGCGGCCACCAAAGCATCTTTCCGCAGCAGCTACAGAGGAGCAGCAGGAACAGAGACGGAGAACTCGATTAACCGAGGTAAGTTTAAAAAGTATACATGTATAAAATTACTCGGACCACTTCAGACCATCTGAGATGCAGTTGAGCTACATGTTATTGCAGTGTAAATGCATCCGTTTCTCAAAGATGGATTCAACAACCCCTCTGACTACTGTGGCAACCCCTCAAAGTACTGTGGTCTATCTTTCCTGAGTAGAAAACAGATTCATGGATCTAGATTGGGCTGAATCATTCAACGTATTGAACACCAAGTATTTTTCTTGTTCTTTCAGATCATTCGGCAGTATGATGATGAAGACCTGATGGAGATTGTTCTTCCACGCCTAGCTAAGGTCATGACCGTATGGGAGTTTGTGCTGATGAAGGTAAATGTTTGTGTTTTATGAACCAGAGAATCACTGATATTAATGGTTAATGAGTGGTTGTTCAAACATGTGTGCATGTTCTCAAGTATCTTTCTAAATCACACATTCCAGGCTGTGTATGTGGATATGTGTTGTACTGTATCAGTATAGCCAGTGTTCTTTGTCGTGCCCTCGTTGGGTATTGTAGGGTTTGTATATATAGTGGATTGTGAAGCTGTTGAGGCCTTACAGTGAAGGAAACAGTTGATTTATTAAAAGACTTGATGGAATAGACTTTTATTCACATAATCTTTGGACTCATATGTATTCATAAGCTTAAAAAAGATGGTGAGGGTTCCTTTGTTTTGATTCTTAATTCCAGAAACATACATAAATGTTCAAGTCAGGAATTAGGCGATGCAAGCACCTTCACCTGTTCCATAAAGCAGGCTTGTGTTGTTTTGGCTGTGTGGGACCATCTTCTCACGTTTATTGGTTAATGAGATTAAGTTCTCTATTTACCTGTACATTGCTCCATTCGTATTTTCCGTCAATGCCGTTATGCCCTTGTACCAAAGAAGCCGGCCACATATCATAATGCTCCCAGCCTCTGTGTTCATCAGATCTGCAGTTCATTAGATCATGTATGCACCACTTTTTTCCTCAAAAATAAGAAGAATCATTGAAAAGAGCTCTATTTTGTTTCATCTTGCCATGTTTCCAGATCGTCCTGCAATTTCTTTTGATTGACTAACCGCTTCTCTCTTGTTTTCCTTAGAGAAAGTGCACCTGTCCTTGAATTTCCTTATTGTCTGTAGCTAGGTCTGTTATTCTGATAGATAATAGGTCTTAGAAAGGGAACATACAAAGGTCCATCACCCTAATTGCTATTTTCTTATTTTCCTTTCACATAAATTACTTTGTTTTGTTAATGGTTATAAATACATAGTTTTGGTTCAAAGTGTAAAGGAAAAAGGTAAAGGCTTTAACTAGTAAAGGCCATAGTTAAAAACTTACAACATTAATAGAACCTTTTGCAACACTACTACTTTTTTGCAGTGCACATCAAACTGATGCTTTATATGAGAACATCAAAGGGTAAGACAAGGTACTGTAAACAAATTCAAATGGAAGATGTATAATATGGATATGAATTTTTTTCTATTAAAGGTAGAAAAAGGCCACCCGTCAAAACAGCACTTTCCCAGTGTGTACCATGAATTCGAGCAACTCCACAATGAGGTGAAGAAAATGGCACAAGAACACTTTAGTATTGCACCAGCTTCCCGGCCAGCTCTAGAAGTTAACAACATGGAAGTAAGAACCCTGTTCATGAACATTGTTTATTTGTTGTAGTTGTTCTTAATCTCCTTGTAAAGTGGAAAAAGTGCTTTATTATTAAAATTATTGTTACACACAGATCAGTAACAACATTAAACCCATGAAGACGTGAAATGAATAACATTGATTATATTGTTCCAATGGCATCTGTCAAGGGTTGGGATGTATCAGGCAGTGAACAGTTAAACAACAGTTAAATAACATGAAGTGCTTTGAAATAGGATTGGGTGGTAACTCTTTTTTCATACCATCATATCTTTCCAATATTTCTAAGTACTGCGGCACACTGCTCGGGCCTATGGTGAGAGCAGAAAATATAGCAGAAGGATGTGAAGCGACTGACTATAGCCAGATTGGGATGACTAGACGACTGGGTCAAAGTATCTCTAAAACAATAGGTCTTGTGTGGTGGACCCAGTTTGCAGTGGTTAGTACCTACTAAAATAGTCCAGGGAAGAACAGTGGGTGCATATGGATGTTTTTTTAGTGACAAAAGTATTTGAATTTATATATAATTACAATTGAAATAAATTCAACACACACTTCTACATAAACTTACATGCATTATTAGTCAAGGATGTTTTTATTCAATTTCAACAATTCAGTCGTTTTTTTAAATTCAGCTACTTTTGTCACTAAATTACATTCATAGCAGTGCTTGGGTAGATGGTATGATTTAAGTAATCATCAATATAAATGTCAAGACCCAATATTTCCCAGCAGAACGTTGTCCAGAGCATCACACTGCTTCTGCCACCTTTCCTTCTTCCCATAGTGCATCATGGTGACCCCCGGTCACGGCGCACCTGCAGCCGTCCACATGTTAAAGAAACGTGATTGGTCAGACTACGCATCTTATTATATTGCTCCTTGGTTTAGTTCTGATGCACACTTGCCCATTGTAGGTGCCTTCAGCTCGGCTGGTCTTCAACAAACCCAAAAGGTTGCAGGTCACCCCACTGCTGACTGACCTACTCTGGCTACCCATGGCCTGCCTGCAGAGTAACATCTGGGTCAGCACAGCAACCTCAGTCCCATCATTCAACCATATGTTCCCAATCGCTCCCTTTGCTCTTCTATGGAGCATCGTCTGGCTCTGCCGTTCCTACACACAAGGCAAACCCAGCCCACAATCTTCTCGTTTGTGGTTCACTGCTGGTGGAATGAGCAGCCTAAGCCAACAAGAGCTGCAAAATCCCTCTCCATCTTCAAAACCTGAAGACTCTTTCCTAATCTCTCCTAATGCTCCTAATCCTCTTGCATTACTCTTACCTAAAGATTTAGCACTCCTCTGGTTCTCTTTCCTGAATGTTTCCTCATGTTGGATAAAACCATGTTCGAAATGAATGTAATGTAATGCCATGTAGTGCCTTCAGTGATGGACAAGGGTCAGCATGGGCACCAGTCCACAGTTATTCAGCCCCATATACAGCAAACTGCACTGCACTGTGCTCAGACACCTCCCTATCATAGCCAGCCATAGATACTAACCTACCAGACCTGTTGCTTTGGAGATGTTATACTGTCATCACAGGTAGACCCACATCGCTCAGATCCTTACGCTTGCCCATTTTTCTTACTGCCAACACATGAGCTTCAATAACTGACTGTTTACTTACTGCCTAATTTATCCCTTCTTAGGCGCCATTGTAGTGAGATAATGTGATTAACTTCACCCGTCGGTGGGTTTAATGTCGTATCTGATTGGTGTACCGTCTTCTAAATCAATTAATGGCTTCTGTGTCTTTTAAGGTCTTAAAGTCGCTGGGTATTACTGATCAGCCTAGTGGACTGACACTCCTGAACTCCACTCAGGGACAACAAGGCATAGCAAGAGCAAATCAGGCCATTAAGAGTCTGCGAAGCATTGAGGTAAGTGTAGGGTTTCATAAGACGTTCACCTTCTTGTTGCAGAAATCTACGTTTTTCCATCCAAATGTCAAAACTGCTTAGAAGCAGTTTCATCTTTTTTTTTTTTTAGTGTAGCGTGCCATGACTTACTGTCACATACTGTCTTTTTGTTTATAAATCATTTTCAGAATACCAAAATGTTGCCCCCAGCAAAGAGGTTCAAAATGGAAAACTGCACCGGTGAGAAAATCGATTCACTAGTTAATCAGAACGGTATTCCGAAAGATGAGACAAGTGAAGATACCACGTTACTCCGGGAGCCCCAGGTGGTTTTGACCCGTCTGGAGAGCTTGAGCTCCGAAGCTCTGGTTGACGGTGGAGATTTGACTAGCTCCGAGGAAGCACCTGGAGCAAGGACAGACGAAGAAGCCATGGACACAGGAGTTGCTCCGCTTGATTTGGCAGCTACCAAACTTCAAGAAGACCACGAAAATGAGGTTTCAGAAGTTATAAACAGCAGTGGGACTGTGGACGTTGTCGATCAGATGAACCAACTAGAACATGTTCTGAGCTCGAGCGCAGAAGAGGGTGGCCTGCAGGAAACCCCTCCACAAGATGATGGAACTTGTGACCCTCCACAGGAGGGCAGCTTGGGTGAGGCGGAGGCAGTGGGAGAAACTGCTGTGAGTGAGGTGATTGAACCTGCCCAGGCTGAAGAGATTTTCATTCAGACAGCAGAAGGCCTTGTCAGACAGAGTGCTGAGGAGTTAGCATCCAAAGGTATCGTCATTGTGAATGGGCCAGACGGCACCACCATGCATATTGAGGCACCGGAAGGAGTGCCTTTAGAAACTGTCCATGCTCTACTTGGCATTGAAACAGAAAGAAAGACTTGAGGGAGTTCCAGTTTCTGAAACCTACGTGTAATTGGTTGTCCACTCCAAGCAAACTATGTCTGCATTGTAGTGTTTTTTTTTTTTTTCCTCCCAAGGACCTTTTATTGCAATTATTTGTAAATTTGTATAAAAAAATATCATTATTATAGATTAGTGCATTGTTTTGGTTAAGTCTTTTGTTAAGATGAAACATCGGAGTTTTGACACGGACTTGTTACCTTCGCTTTTCTTTATTCTAGCTGCCAAACGCTTTCCCTCTTTTCTCTCCCCTCGCAGCAGTGTCGCAGGGGTTCATGTATCAAAGTTCTGTGTTGTTCTAAGGGGAAAATATGTTCCACTACAGCACGATAGGTTGAACGTTGAGTTTGGATAGAAAAATGCTTTAAGCAGTGAATACCTGCTATGGGTTCATGGATCGGTATTAAACCTCGTTTGAGGATGGTTTAAGGAGTTGGCTTGGATGTACTTCATAACAAGTATTCAGCTTTTCTTTAGAAAGAAAACGAGCAGCATGCCGTTAAACTGAGATGTACAAAACACTCAGAAAGCAAATGGAGAAACATTCTTAAAGTCTTAAAGTGTCTGAAATCCCAGGTTACCTCTTTATAAGTGTTTCATTGTTTGTTACATGTTAAATAGTAGTTTGTCCAGTTCAATGGTCGTTTAAAAAGCACTATTTTATTACTTTTTATATAATCTTTGGGCATAATGTGTTTTTTTCAAACATCTCAACATTTGTAATACAAAGGGATAACATGAACAGATGAAATTAAAACAATCTTTGCGAGTGAGCTTTTGGAATTTACTGAATCGTCATATTATATATGAGAAGATTAAGTGTAAAATGATTGTGAACTTTGCTGTGTTAAATCAAAGTCCAGCAGTCAAAGTTTCTACAGTCACACAGTGCACATTTTTTTTAGTTCAGTGCATAAATAGTTACAGGATATACATACTGACATGGGAGAGATCCTAGGAATGTGCTTACATTTGTTACAGATATATGAAATAATGAAAACAGTGATCACTGTTCATCTGACATCTCTTTACCTCATCAAAAGCAATGTAGTTCTAATACTGGAGCAACAGTGTAATTTACCAATACGCAGGAAGTAGAGCCACTCAAACAAATGGTTATCACAAACATTTTTCCTGCAGCCGCATTATGCTTGGAACCTAGAATTAAACAGACCTAAATATACTTAGTCATGTGTTAAAGTGAAAGTGTTTAACCCATTCACAAATGAAGCAGCGGGCAGCCAGGAAGGGGCCGAGCAGTGTGTGGGGACAGCACCTCCAGGGTACCTCAGAGGTGTTTAGCAGTCTTGGGAATCGAACCCTCAACGCTGATGCTTTAGTTGCCGAAATCCAGTATGGAGTGCATCGGGTTGGAATCAAAGTGCTCTGTGACCTGTTTCCAGCAGCAAGCCCTCTAACAGAAGTTTTGTACTGTCCTCAACGTAGGGTTGATGCAACCAGGCTGAGAGGTAGACCATGGAGAGGTCAGCGTTAGTCGTATGGGCCAGTTCCCGCAGGATGGTTTGCTTGAGGGCCAGCTCTTGCTTGTAGGCTTCATAAAGCCTGGAAGACACTTGAGCTACAGTGGGTAACAAAAATAAATAAATTAATTAAAAATATATTTCTGTTACTATTAACACATTCAATTAAACTTACTGCAGAAACGTACTGATTTTCCAGTCTAGTTATAGAGGTTTAAAGGCCCCATATTCTAAATTTTTCCTGCATTTTTATTTTTTCCTCCTTTGAATTCCACTTGTTAGCTTTGGAAACGAAAATGGCCAGAATTCATTTTTTTTAAAATTATACTTTATCTGTTTGATTTAAACGGACTGAATTTTATGTGTGTAAATGCACACTTCTTTTAGCTTTATCATGAATATATATATAGTAACCCCGTTTCCTTTAAAGCCTTCATTAGCCTTTAAGAAAAAAAGAAACACGTATTCATACTGTACAGTTTACCCTGAACTCCTGCAGTGCTATAATGTAAAATATCAATGTTACCCCTGCCGAGACTGCACTGTAATTCATAAACAGGCGATTTCTTTGGTAATTAAATTTACAGTAATCAAAATACAGGGCTTTATGAACAAAAAAAAATTAAAACTTGAGATGGACTGCAGCGTCACATGGCATCAGCCAATCAGTAGCGAGGAGAACTAAGTAAATAGCTGACTGTGATGTCCGGGCCTCATGCGTCACGCCCCCTCGACCTCATGCTGGTTGTTTATGTTTGGGCGGCGCTGAACATAAGGCTCATTCTGTTCAGGTGTCTTGATTGTCTTGGTAACCGTCATGAGTTGCACAAGGCCTGGACATCACAGTCAGCTGTACTCAAGAGGAGGGAGGTTTGAAAATCTGCAATGGACCGAAACTGCAACTGCTGATCTGTATGAAAGTGGGGGATTACTATCTGATACACACACAGCATTTTGATATTTATGCAAAAAAAAGCTGATCCTTAATTGTTCTGATTTGGTTGTGCAGACTATATTTGTTAAGGAATAAAAAACATTAAGGTATGTTCAGCAATGCCTTAGCTATGGACATAGGTTACCCTATCAAATGCAGTTACATTTAAATTTACAGATCAAATTATATACAATATATACCGCCTACCGTCTATGGTTCAATTTATATCGCAATATGAATTTTATGCCATATCGCACAGCTCTAACACTACCAGTAAAAAGTTTGGATACACTTTCTCATTCAATGTTTTTCTTTGTTTTTATTATTTTATACATCGTAGATTAATACTGAAAACGAACAAAATAATGATGGAACACATGAAATCATGCAGTAAACGAAAAAAAAAAAAAAGTTAAACAAACCAGAAAATATTTTGTAATAAGGCAACGATGGACTGTTGTTTCTTTTTACTTCATTAAGTGATTCTAGCCATAATGTGGAGGAACTGTACTAACTATGTACCAACACCACCATCACATCTGATCCCAAACACATTAAGAAGGCAAGAAATTCCAATAATGAACCCTTGACGAAGAACACCTGTTAATTAAATACCATTCCAGGTCATTGGAAAATGACCTGGTTGGAAAAAAAGCCAAGAGTATGCAAAGTTGTCATCCTAGCAATAGGTGATGTTTTCAATATCGATCTACGAAGTAACCGATAATAAAAACAAGAAAAGAAAACTTGGTTTTCCATGAAATGGGCTCTTTTAAGGGTGGTGATGGGAAATGAGCCTTTCAGTTTCTTACCAAACTCTTGAGTCGACCAAGTGTGGAACAGTGGCTCTGGTCTCCCTTTTCCCCCGAACTGAAACGTTTCCAGTTCACATATTCCCCTCTCAGCAGAGACCATCTTCTCCATTTTGGACAGAATGTGGGCCTTTGAGGGAAGAAACAGAAAACCAGACAACATTTTTCCTCTGTACAGTTTTACATCTGAGCGATTTCACTCAATGGTGACTGGAGATTTGAAACATTGTCTGCTAATATTATCACCATGTTGGTAATCAAAATTCAGAATACATTTCATTGGTGAACAAAGTTATGACATTTTAAAAATATGAGAAAAAGAATTGTGTACTTTAAATTACATGATGAATTGTTAAAAACAAACAAGATAAATTTGCATGTTGACTTTAACTCCAAATGTGGTTTGACATGCGTATCCACAGTATGCGTATCATGTATATTTATGTGATGCACAATTCAAGGACATTTATGGTAAAACCCTGAAACTACTGTTACACATCAAATTACCATGGAACTCATACCAATTTGTCTACAATGTTCTGCAGATTGTTGCATTCGTCCTCCAGCTCCTGACTGCTCTGGTGCACTCTTCTCTCTGGAGGAGCTACAGGTGACCTATCCATTTCTATCACCAGATCAGGCTCCTTCACAGACCTGTTCCACAGAACATCCAGGAAGATGAAGAGCAGACAAAGTTAATAGAAGTAACGAAGATAATACTGTATTCATTATAAACATGGTCATGATTAGAAAGGAATCCTACCTTTCACTAATTTTGTAGTTCACGATTTTGGTTGCGATGGCAGATCCCTCATCACTCAAACGGTCCCATTTCAGAATAAAGTTGTGCCAGTCTGCAGCATTATCCTTCAGTTTTCGGGCACTTCCAGTCAGATTGCCTTTCCGTCCAGGGGTTGTGGCCTCTGACTGTTTCTCTTATCACACAAATTAAAAAAAGAAGAGGAAACATCAACGTTCTGAAGGTAGATGACATGGCAAAAATACAACACGTCTGATACTTTAAGCCATTTTCATGATACACACTTTGCATCAGAATATTTAGAGGTCTGCAAACAAGCTGGAATGGATAAACTAACAGATTATTGGTATGTAATGTCTATATAATAACTATTTCAGTTTTTTTTAAGTGACCATTCTAACGTTCATGAACACACCACAGCACACAGTGTGAACAGAACGACATTCTTCCTCTGTATTTAACCCGTTCACCAAGTGAAGTAGCGGGCAGCCAGGGACACAGCGGCCGGGAGCAGTGTGTGGACACTTCACCAAGCAGTCTGGGAAAAATGACAAATACCTGGCACCCAGTCAGCTATCTCTTATATGTGCAACTAACACTGTCGAGCTGTTCATTCTGTACGTTTCTCTTGTTCTATTGTAATGCTGCCGTAATGATCTGTTGGTTTACTTGTCATTTATATTCTTGTTACGATTGAAATACCCTGCAGGATCTTTCTAAAGAGGCTGCAGAAGTTCAGAGTGAATGCATCTGTGACCACGATTCTTCCAAAAGGTATCTACAGGGCAACTGCTGTTCAAAGCTCCTGCAGAGATTGTTGATACTGTGGACAAGACACTCACAAACTCCTATTCACGCAGACTCCAACAAAACAATCTTTTTTGACTCTTAACTGGAACAACTCTGTTAGACATAGATGGCCAATGTGTGCAACAGTGTTTCAGGCTGTCAGGCTCCTCAACACGACCCTCCTCACTTCCTCCGGTTTGTCTCTCTGTATGCTTCTATATGATTGAGATGACAATAAAGCTCACTCTGACAGTGATTAAGTTTGTAGAAGAAGGTCTTCTACTGTTAGTTTTCTCAATAGATACTCTTTCTCTCTCTACAGGTTAACTAGGGAGTTATTCCTCACCTCTGCCACACTTTGTATGTTGTAGAAGGCGCTAGATAAATAAAACTGAACTGAGATTAACTTTAGTGGATCAGAAATCTAGAATGGGAAACTTGCAGAATGTGCAATTGCAGAACATTTCCTCAAACAAGCGGTCAGTTTATTTCAGTGGACTTGACTGGCAGGCGACTGATCCTCTCTTACTCTCCTTAGTTCTTACATCTGAAAATTGCGGACTCACATGAGGTGAGTAAACTCCATAAACTCTATGGTGTTGTCTAAAATGTCTTGGTGTGCTGAAGTACTAAGTATACCCTTTACTGGAAGTAAGGGGCCTGAAAAAAAGGCGTGTCCCAATACTTTGGTCCATATAGTGTCAGCTCCTTCACGTTTAGCACAGCTTTAGCATTTACCGCCAGCTTAACAAATCATGGAGATTAACGAATCATAGACAAGTCAATTAACAATTTTATGTAACTCTTACCATCCATGTCAGCTCAGCTCTGTCATAAATATACTCCAGCTTACTGAAGGAATAAGACTTTTCTCTAAACGTTTTTGTTTTGCTGCATCTTTCCTTCTTCTAGCTTTAAATTGACATTATCAACTCACTACTGCCATCTACAGAAGAGATGTTTTCTACACATTTTAACTGAAGAGTTGGCCAAACAAAACGTTTAGCACTACAGAGCTGCAGTATCTGTACACCATATGAACAAAAGTATTAGGACGCACCTGGTTTTTAGGGTGAGTGCTCCGCCCTTACTCCTAGTGAAGGTCAATTTTAATGCTTCAGCATTTTGGACAGCACCGTGTTTATGACTGTGCTCCAGTGCACAAAGCGAGCTCCATAAATACATGGTTGGAGTTTCAGTGTCGAAGAACTTGACTGGCCCATACTGAACTGGAACGCCTTCCAAGAAGAGTGGAAGCTGTAATAGCTGCTGAAGAGGGATCAACTAGTGGATCAACCCAGTACTTTTGACCATATAGTGTTTAAAGTAGTGTTGGGCCGTTATCGGCGTTAACGTGCGATAAAAAATATCGCCGTTAATTTATTCACAAAGTTGGGTTGGGAGCTGGGTCTATACTACGCAAGCTATGATGACTTTCACCTTGATATTTT
>JBBPDB010000001.1:36867561-36877858 GCA_037974465.1 Brachypetersius altus
ATTTACATTTTCTTTAAGGGTAATGTATTAAACTGAGTTCAAAATGAAATTCAAGTGATCTGGGAGAACATTTGGAGGAATATTTATGGTTTACAATATAAAATTAGGCATTGGTGCTTCAGACCTTTGGCAGAATTCAAATGAGCAATTTTAATTTAGATGAATCTAAATTAATTCTAAGATTACAATTAGATTAATCTAGATTTAAAAAATTGATCTATGCCCACCCCTAGTTTAAAGTTTAAATTTGGCTGACTTCATTGCCCGTTTTAAAAAGCTTCTTAGAGTAGGAGTCTGGAATCATTAATTGATCAATACGCCTACTCTGGGCCACTTTATGCTTGCTGGCCCATTTCAACCCCCATGCTTGAAATGCCGCAGCAGACTATGTGTATGATACCCCTCAGTGCATATACCACTTACTTACCAGTACTCCTGGATTTGAGCTCACTGAAACAAGCAGTGTTTTTAGAGAGCGATAATTAAAGGTGCACTGCCCCATTTTAGGCTGCACATTGTCTTTGTTCTGATGCTTTATCTGGACCTGATCAAAAAAACTCTTTGAAGCTTCAGACACTCAGAAATTATCATAACTTATTAAATCGTATGTGACATGTTTTGTTATGAATACATAATTGCCAGAAAAATAGGAATCAGTTACATAGAGTTATAGTGGCCTAGTGGTTAGGGAGTTGCCCATGCTATTGGAAGTCTGTAGGTTTGATACCCAGAACTGCCAGTGGCAGTTACCGCGCATTTTCCTGAGCGCTGCATCACTGGCTGCGCACTGCTTTACTCAGTGGGTTAAATGCTGAGAAGAAATTTCACACTGTTCACACTGTGTGCTGGGCTGTGGTGTATTCACACATAAAGATGATTTAGATGTGAGAAACTAAAGCATGTGCGTTTAAAATAAAATTACTCTGCCTAATAACAGCTTATTAATGAACAAACTAATTCCCTATTTGTATTGAAACACTATGCCTACATTTACTGAAAGCTTTTACTTTAACTGTTAATGGATGCATTTTTGTCTAAAAGAAGGCTAGTAACAAATCAGTTTACCAATCAACTTGGAAGTGCTTTTGTTCTTTTATTGTAAACTTTTTTGCCCAACAAAGACATAAAGCCAAGATGTTTCAGCCTTATGAGCAAAGGTTGCTGTAAGGCAACTTAGCTGAGTGTGTGACCGTATGTTCCAGAGCACTGATGATTTGTCAGAAGGTTAATGTATTAATGTCGAGGCTCAGTCTGTATATTTTGGATCCAGATTGCTGCCGTGTGACTGTGGCTGGTTGCTGTCGCCCTCCTCCGACTGTGTGAGATGGTACAGTTTGTATAAGCGCTCAGCCAGTTGGTCAGCTTCCTCTACCCCCTCACAGCTCTTCTGCCAGCTCTGAGGAATGGCCTCGATGCCGTAGTGTGCCCCTGCAATGGCACCTGCCATGCAGGCGATGGTGTCTGTGTCTCCTCCCAGGGCTAAGCTGTAGGCCATTGTCCTCTCCAGACCACCGTACCGCTCTGGCAGACCCTCCTGCGGCTCCAGACAATGCAGCACACAGAAGATGGCTGTGGGGACGGACTGCAGGGCTGCAATGCCGTTCCCTGTGCGCAGAAAGTTTATAATCACTACCTTGAAATGTCACTAGGCACACACGAAACGGCCACTAGAACAAAGTGCTGAGTCTGAAATCAATGTTCTGTAACTAAGCTGGCTGTATATTATACAGATACAAATACAGATATTCCAAGACTGTGCAACATCACAGGATTCTGATCATTAGTAGGAAACTAGGAAGCGGTTAATGGATTTACATTAGAAGTAAACAACTTATTTAAGTTATATCTAGTAAAAACTGTTTGTTCTCAATTTGGGTTTGAGCAGGGTGTCCAGTCTAATGCACAGACACCCGGTGGGGCTGCAGGTTTTCATTCCAGCGAAGCAGGAACTCCCATGATTCCATTTTTAAGACGGAAACCAACCGATCAAACAAGGTTTCTATCAGGCATGCTCCTGCTTGTTAGGACTCAACACCTGCAGTCACAGTGCCTTCTTGCAGTTACAATTAGACATGCTTGGGTTGGAGTAACTCTCTGGTTTAAATGAAGCTAATCTTTAAGGGACGACTTCAGCTCACACTCTGAGAAGTGTTTGTCTGAGATGAGCAGAGCTATAGATGATTAAAACATGTCTAGAACCTAAAATTAATTAAAATTTTACATCTCACTGTGAAATACTGAAGCAGATAACTTGACATACAATTATTGTAGTAGATGTCTACAGCACATTGTAAAAGCTTTGTGTTGTTGACAGAAATGATTCTAATACTGAAATTGTATTTGTCAGAATATTCCTTATGACAAAACAGGAGACTGGCATGTGGTTTCAATGTTCGAATGGTCGTGTACATTAATAAAGCTTGTTCACTTAATTCTATGGTTCCAGCATATCTTGAAACACTACACCTTATCTAGACCTCTCTGAGGCAGACTAACTAACAATTAAGATAATTAACAGCTCAGCTGGCGGAACAACCCATACCCATATGCCTCTTAAACTATGAAACAGTTTTCCAGAAAATATTAGGGAAACTATTTTATTGCTTTGGCTTGTTGTGTCACTTGTTACTACATATTTTGAAATTTGTAGTGCGTGACAGTGGGCTTTCACCAGGCGGCAGACACTCCTCACCAAGCTGTGAGCAAGGTGCTGAAAGGACAGCTCTGGTCCAGGCCTGCAGAGAAGCTGCCAGCCTCCTGCCATTTCAGCACCTCTGTGTTGGACATACCGCTAGGTGAGGAGGTGACCCTGCCTGATGATCCCGGATCACAGTTCATGGTGGTGGAAACTACAAGAAATGGACCGGGACCACAACCCCTCATCTGTTACTCGGTCGTGAAACGCCCTGTTCGCTCTTCCCCTGACCCAACCAAGGATGCCCAACGTCTGCTCACCAAACTCATGGCCAGTGACGAGGTAGAGACATATATTTGAGAGGGTCACTACTTGGGAAGGCTGGTTCTACAGTGCCTGGGCCAACATCCTAGTTCCCTTCCTCTTAGGGAAGGCCCAAGATGCTTATTATGCACTCATGGTGGAGGAGGCTGGTTCCTCCTCGAAGCGTGCATGGAGTTCCACTGTTGGGGCTGGTACTGAAGCTCTGCATTTGCCTACTGGTGGAACAGGGACAGGACAAGAGGCTAAAGAACTGTTAGAGCCAGGTGCTGCAGACTGTTGCGGCAGACCAGGCTTTTAACATCAGATGGCCAACAACATTTTTCTTGGATAAACCCAAACTTGACAGTTACAGGCGGGTAACTGCATCCTCCTCTTGTTATAAAGTTCCAGTTGTAAGTTTCTCACTTGCTGGCAGGGCCTCCATGGGCCCCCTATGTCATCACTGACCAGGTGGGACCAGTGAAGAGTGGTAAGAGAACTGAACAAAACAAAGCATCACTGTTAGAACCTCTGCCGTTTCTCACTCAGCCATCTTTGTGCCCATAACAAGTCCCAGGAACCAATACACCCCCACATAGCTGTGAACCTCTCCCTGGCTCCATGGCAAGAACAGAAGGAACTGGAGGAGCAGATTAAGGACGTGATCTTCCCTGAACCTGCTCGGACCCACTACAGCATGAATAGTGCAGCATTAATCTTGTCCCGGGGACCCACCATCAGGCTATAGAGGAGGAAGAATCCACCAGCCCCTGGTCTAGCCTCATTGTGGTGGTCCCGCGGAAACCTGTGGTTCCCATTCAACCAGGCAGTAAAACTGGCAGCCTTGCTCCATTTAATTTCTGTATTGGACTTACTGCCTGCACATAGTGAGGGGGTGGCCCTGTAATAATCAACGTAAATGGCAGTGGCAGAGTAAAAAATGGCAGAGTAAAAGATTAGCTAATGGCCATGCTTTGCTCTGTGGTTGTCTCCATACTAACTCTGACGCAGCTCTCTTTTTTTGACAGTCTCCACAGACTCTAAAGAATCCACTCCCGCCACCACTCTCTGCTGCTCCCTAGAACTGTGCCGTCTCTTGTCTTACACTAGAGGATATGAACACTTTCACTTTTCCATTGTACTATAGATACATTATATAAACAAACAAAAATCATTCTGATTTCAGGCTGAAACCTACAAATGAACAAAAGGAAAGAGCAGACTAACCGAGTTCCGATATGACCTCTTCAATGCTCACACTGCCCCGCTCTATTAGCTCCTTGATTCTGTGTAAACGTGTGCAGTATGGAAACTCTGCTAAATTAAGCCTGCAAAATAAAGCAGTTAGTTTAATAAAACTATCATGACATTCAGCACCAGTTATCCATACACAGATTAAGCCTAGCTTTGGTCTACCTTCAGTAAATGTAGTACAAATTCAGTAAATTTCAGCTCCACTATCTTTTGTGGAGATCATCAATCCAAAAATCCTTTTTTACCAAGATTACACATGTTTGAATAATGAGAAAAGGGTAACGTTGATGAGGTAATGACTCACGCTTTGGCATCACGCTGGGCTGTCTCCTCCTTCTCGACTTCTTCCATCTCAGAGATCAGTTTGTTGATGAATTCCTGTGGCCAAGCCAGAGCACCCTGAAGGGACAAGTGGACAGCGAGGGCCTGCAGCACGGCACCGTTGTAGCCCAGCGAGCAAGAGTGGGTGAGCATTGCACCTAGCTTTGTGTACTGCCAGAGAGACAACATGGGTGTGTGTAGGGGGAGGTTAGCTTGGAACCAAAACAACTTCAATATGTGTGGTCATGTGTGTTTATACTGAGTAGTTTTACAGTGGATTTAAATGTATCTCAGCTGATCATGGTTTTTTTTTTTCTTTACGGGGGCTAAGATACATTTAAAGCCACTGTAACAATACTCAATATACACACACATGACCACACACATTGATTAAATTCTGCATTACATGTACAAAGCATTGTTCTGTTGATGGAATAATGTTTTGGAATCTGGAATCTTTGGAAGAGTTCATTGTGATTATAAATTAATTTACTGAATACTACTACATTACATTGTATAATTCTGACATCACCAGAGTTAAAGGAATAGTTCCATGAAAAATCTAATTTACAACATTTTTCACAAACTCAAAAAGACAAGTCTGGAGTCCAAAGTGTGCTCCTTTAGTTGCTAACATTGCTAAGAGAAACTAGAGGTCAATAGCTCTTCATTAAGATGGCACAGACTTGTGGATGTGGTATAAACTATTAAAGATCTTGATCACCAATAACACTTGAATGTGTATGTCCTATTCTCAGTTTCATCTTTAATTTGAGGGCCGGATCTAGACAGAGGCCTCACCTGCCGGACATCAGCAGCATTTCTAAAGGCGAGGGCGAAAGGTGCCGCACGCATTGCTCCGCCGTTGCCGAATGACCCGCGCCCACCAAACTGAGCCCGTGCCGGCTGAAACACATCGCTGAGTTGCGGAGACGCGAGCTTCCGTAAGACCTGAACGACCCCTGCCCCATAGCCACGGCCTGGGGCAAGACTGTACTCCTTTGCAAATCTGTGAAGTGAGTATGAGCAAGAGTATTATGTAAATGTACAACAAAACATCAGTTACATTCCTAACACTGACCTTGATTCAGAAAGTACCTGCGCGCCATGTCTTGTTCATCAAACCCAGTCCTGGTTAGGAGCGAATGGGCCACACAGCGCATCATGGCTGTGTCATCACTGTACTGCAGTATGCCTAAGAAGAACGTTGATGCAGTTTACATATGAACTGAAATCAAGGGATTTACATTTTAGCCAAAAATGAAATGAGCCCTGAATGTGTTTGTTGTGCAAGGTTTGCTTCTGCAAAAATAATGTAGTTAAAAGTAAGGATACCTCCTTACTTTCCTAACTTTGTTTAAAAGAAAACAAAACAAGTACAATTAAAATACCAAACATATCCAGGATGTTGGTCTACATCTGGAGTACATAGAAACTTTTGGTTTTTTGGTTGAACCATTGCTTTAAAAGCTGAATAGTAAAGACTCACAACACTGTAATGTGCACAATAATGGCTTAGACTATATGGACAAAAGTGTTGGGAACCTGCACTGGGGCACAATCATGCTGGAATAGAAAAGGGCCTTCCCTAAAGAGCATCCACTAAGTTAGAGTGTGCAGAATGTCTTAGTATGCTGAAATATTAAGATTAAGCCCCTCACTGCAAGTAAGGAGACATTTGATTAAATAAATTAAGAGCGTCATTCCCAGTTTTCTTGCTCACAACACATCTGATCTAATGAATAGGGTTTGTGTGGTAATGGGTGTGCAAAAACACAACAATATGTAGGGAATGAAGGCTCCAGATCCATGGCTGGGAGCCCATAGTCTGACACATTTTACTATGCACAGTATGCATGTTAAGGAAAGTATATTTGTGTTCTTGAGGAAAATTGAAACACTTGAATTCAGGTATAAAGGGTGATGTCCCAATACTTTCGTCCATGTAGTATGTATGACTTACAGGCAGACAGCCCACTTTCACTTTGTTTAACATGAAGACAGGGCCTAGGGAATGTAAAACCATGTAATTCCGTCTTTCTTGAATTTGCCTACTTACCGTCTCCTCTGGTCTCGTCCTCCAGACCCGAGAGATGCTGCAGGACCCGATCGAGGGGAACATCTTCAGCTCCTTCAAACTCCCCTCCCACACAGTCTCCCACCACAGCCCCGACCAGAGACCCCCGGAACCGGGCCAGCACCGACACCGGGCTCCCCACCGTGGCTATCCGGGCTGCAGCCGTCATCCTTGGTCAAGACACTTCACCAGTCACGGCTCTTAGAGGCTAAACTGGCTCTTTTAACAGCCCTGCTGCAGCAGCCTACATCTGAAACACTGACATTTGTGGTTCCTTTCCGATCGGGACTGTGTTGTCATTGTTTGACCCGTTTACATACCGTAAACCTTCTAATATAAGCGCGACACATTTATATCCTATAGAACTACACTATATGGACAAAAGTATTGTTTTTCAGGCCCTTTACTTCCAGTCAAGGACAATCTTAGTTCTTCAGCATGCCGAGTCATTTTGAGGTCACCGTTTCCAGAGGATTCGATTAGAGAAGTTTTCCGCTGCTCATGTGGACATGTAATTAAATTCGTTATATACAGTTATTTATGGTAGTGTAAGTAATGAGTGACTTCTAGCTCAGCGCGCCAATGTGATCCGAGTTTATGATTCCGAACCGAATCATTTCAATAAACTAGCCGTACTGATTATAAATAATAAAATATGATTTTAATTGTTCCTTGGTAATAGTTGTCAAGTCAAGTAGTTAAGCAAGTGTATTGTCATTTCAACCATATACACACTGTACACAGTTTAACGAACTCCAGGATCTGCAACACAACAGAAACAGAAACACCACAAGACCGCAAGTGCAGACGGAGTTGACACGTGTTGTTTACTTTCATGCATGTTATATTAGCAAGGAGATTGTTGGATCACAAACTGCATCACTGATTCGGACGTTAGAGAGTCGGTTCGATGAACTGAATCTACTGAATCAAAGCCTATGAGGCGGGTGATTCAAAATTCCTCCCTATCAGCAGGAAGTCAGAGAAGCGAAGGCTAACTCGTTAGCCCCGAAAGAGGTTAATTATATATATAATCTTGCCTGTATTTACTTACAGCTATTGCTGCATGTACAGTAGATCTAAACGAATGGTTTAAACACGTCTTTGAATGAAAGATTTGAGTTTAAAGTTAATTCTGAGAACACGATTTGTGTTGTTGTTGTTGTGTTAGCCACCTAGCTAACTATAGTAAACAGTGTAGAGTTGTGGTTTGTTATCTTCTTCTTTTAAAGATCTGAGTTTAACTTTGGATTTTTCTTCCCATGTAGTTTAAGAAAAAGTTTAAAATGTGGAATCTCACACCTTACTCAGTGACACCAGCAGCAAAAGTCCTGGCAAGATGTGTTACCTCTGGTAGCATGACCCAAGTGAGATGAAATAAAACATGTTTTCTTGTGATTGGTTTTCATACTGAATATCATACTGAAAACCCTTCTTTTCTATTGGCAGAATGAACTTGATGCTCTGCCACGACAGTCTGAAGTCTTCTCCTCTTGTTTGCTGGAGGCTGAACAGCTGAACAGGATCAAGCATGAAATTGACCAGGTTGGACAACTTTTGACCCTCTTTCACACTGGGGTACTGGTAGAGCTATTCAAGTGGTGTTCACTGTACAATATGCAGGACTAGAATAATGTTTTCTCTGTTGGAACACAGCCAGTTCAGCTTAAGAAGGGCTTAGATTTGTTAATTAGTTAGACAGGGTAGTGGTACTTAAGGAACAGAACTGAAAGACACTGGTCTAGCACATACACTATATAGACAAAAGTATTGGGACACCTGACCTTAACACCCACAGGGACTTTAATATGGAACAACAAGAATTTCCATTCCAGTTCATCCCAAAGGTGTTGGACGGAGTTGATGCCAAGTTCTTCTACACTGAACTCATTCAACCATGTCTTTATGGAGTTTGCTTTGCGCACTGGGGCACAGTCATGCTGGAATAGAAAAGGTTCTTCCCAAACTGTCCACAAAGTTGGAAGCATGACATTGTCCAAAATTTCTTGGTGTACTGAGGTATTTAGATTGTCCGTTCCTGGATATAAGGCCCCCCTGAGTTCAATTATTAAGAGAAAACATATAACACAGGTCAACAAAAAAAGCTTTTTGTCATCGTCAGAAACCACAACAAACTTTTCTAAACCAGATTTTCATGCTGCGTTCAGTTTTTTCAGTCACACCAGCTTTTTGAATTATGAATAATATTAGATTTGCAATAGACTTTATTCAACCGCAGCTACAATCAAGTAACTGTTTCAATATTTTCAGTGTGAAGTCAGACAGGCGCCACTATGTCCCATTACTTTTGTCTATGTAGTATAGGTTTCCAGCCTTTCATGAGCCTGAGCCCCTTTTACTCTATGCATTTTGTTCCTAACACACTTGATCCATCTGCTAATTAATATGCTTTTGGTGGTCTGCAATGGGTGCACCAGTAGTCTGACACACTATACTGTGCACAGGATGCATGTTAAAGAACGTACATTTGTGTTCTCAGGTGAGTTTGGATTTGGAACTTCTAAGACTTGAGAAAAAGAGTGCAGATGTGACGCACAATTATTATCTCAGTAAGTGTCACACAAAAATCAGACACTGACCTGTGCACACTACAGACATTTATTTTCCACCTTTTTGATACTTTATTCGCTAGTGCTATAACTGAATTACATTGATCTGCTGAAACCTTCAGGAAGCTTTATGTATTTTTCTGCTTTTTGACAGGTCAGCGGTTTGCCTCCTTACAGCAGTTTACGTCCCATCTTCATGATGTGCTAAGAGAACAGACAGATTTGCGGCAAAGACTCATGAAACCGCTTTGTCAGCAGAACCTGTCGGTACATGTGGATCTTCACAGGTCAGTGTCTGACACTACATTTGCTCCCTTATAGGCTCCCAACCCTGGTGTAGGAACCCCACCATCCCAGGAAAACCTTATTCTTAGCCTTTTAGTTAATCGGATTTGTTGAGGGCAGGGAAAACACTGAAATATGCAGAGCAGGGTCTTCATGATCAGGGTTGGGAACATATGTGCTACATGAGTACCAAGCAGTGCCCATTTAGAAATGTTATCATTTTTATACAATGTAAACATTTTGTGAAATAGTTTAAGAAATTTTTAATGTCATTGCATCCCCTAATACTGCTTGAAATGACTAATTAGATCTGAAATCTCTCAGCATCAATGTAATTCCAAAATCATTATGTGCTCCTAGTAAATTACATTGTTTGGATTTTTCACTAACGGTCCCTCATGCTCAGAGAGTGTGCTGTTATAAACATACCGTGTTTTACTGCAGGTACGTGGTGGAGCTAATGGGAATGGTGGTGGAATTCATTGAGAAGTTGGAAAAGAAAATAGAGACGGTCCGTTTGATTCCAACCACTGAAGATTCTTTATCTAATCTGGTAAGGACTGTTTTTGCCTCGTAGACGGAGTGTCATTTGTATATTTAACTGGAATCCAAGTAAAGAAAAGATTTACTAGTACTAGTTTTTTTTTCTTTATGCATAACCATTCATCAGACTCATAGATACTGCAGTCATACATTACACAGGTCAACAAAAAACATTTTTGTAATAATTAGAAACCACAGTATTAGATTTGCAATAGATAGTATTAGCCCCAAGTTAACCCCAAGTTGCTCCAGGGAGAGACTGCCCCCTGTAGGTAGGGAATGGAAGTTGCTTTGGATAAAAGCGTCTGA
>JBBPDB010000001.1:36879706-36895773 GCA_037974465.1 Brachypetersius altus
TTTGGGCTAAATAGCATAGGTTGTGATAATATACCAATGGCGTTTTAATAATACACCAATCACAGTGTAAAAAGGGGGTCTTGGCACCAATTGCGGACCAATGGCCTGTCTTCGTTTTGTACTCACGGCCCAATCAAAAGCCTTCATGGCCCATCAGTGGTCTGCAGCGCAGTGGTTAAGAAACCCTGGTTATAAAGCATCTCTCCCAAGGGCATGTATACTAGTTACTGTTTACACAGGTCAACAACAACAAAAATAATTGAAATCATCAGAAACCACAATATTAGATTTGCAATAAATTTTATATTAAACCAATCAAGTAACTGTTTCAATATTTTCAGTGTGAAGACAGACAGCACAGACGAATCCTACCTTCAGTATACCACCACTGGGACCCTGAGCAAAACCCTTAACCCTACGTTGCTCCAGGGAGACAGTACCCTGTAGTTAGGTACTAGAAGTCGCCGTGGATAAAAGCGTCTGCGAAATGCCGTAAATGTAAATATAATGATCAGTGTCAGTCAGCTACCACTGTTTCTTTAAAAACGCTTACAATTATACCAAATATCATGCAATATATAACTAGCTTCATCACAAAAACTATGTGCAAGGGAAAAACTAAACACAGATTTGAAATCAGCATGAAAAACACCACAAAACCCACATAAACTTATCTCTGATGATTTTGACCTGTTGACCTGTATAATAATTTATTTGTGTACCATCCAGTTTGTATACTCACCTTGGACTACTGCACTGCGTAGAATGTCCCGAGCGCGGGCACCGGGTGTACCCATGGCGTACTGGCACACAGCAGCTGCCATCTGAACTCTCTTCTCAGGGTCACTGAGAGCAGAAAGGAGAAGGGGCTGCAGTTCCGCAGGCACAGGCCCCACCTTCCATCCAGGACCATACTGAGCTAACGAAAGAACAATGGTGACCAACCAGTCCTTTTGCTAATCTCTTATACATCTTTTCCTAAAAAAATAAACAAATTTACCCTCTTAACTGTTTTTTCTTGTGTATTAACCTCTGACTTCTTTTCTTTTGACAGTGTTCATTAAAGTGGATGTGGACTAATTAAGCACTGATGTATGTTGTTATGGATGAGAGTGTCTGCCAAATGCTGCAAACGTAAACATAAATGCAGTTGCATTTGTGCTAAAGTTGCTTTTAGGCTAAAGTTTTAAAAGTCTGCCTCATATAACATGGGCAAATGATGTTTGCCTAAGTCAATTATATAATAATAATAATAATAATAATAATAATAATAATAATAGCAGCTTAATAAGCTAAATTTCCTGGCAAAGAAACTGAATTTTCCAAATCTTTTAAAATTATTCCTATGAGCATTTCATTACTGTTGGAACTAATTGGTTTGAAACTATCTGCTGCTGTTTAAATGGCTTAAATTGCATCACCAATAGAAACGGTCCATAATGAAATGAAATAAACTGTTCTATTAACTTACATTGAAAGGTAAAAACATTATTTAACATGCTCTTGTAAACTTGCTTTAATTTGGTTTCGACAACTACAAATTCCCAATCAAAGGTGGGACTGTTTTAATGGGTTACAACAGTCCCACCTAAAACAGTCCCACCTTTGATTGGGAATTTGTATTTCCTCACACCCACATACTTACAGAGTAGTTACATAGTAGTTTCCATGGTTATTTTTGATCATTCGTAGCCATTATTAGATAAACCTTAAAAATAAAAACTAAATAATAAAAATAAATAACACAAGAGTTTCATAGTCTATACCGCTTGGCCTACAGTGATAATGGAAAAATGAGTTTGTAAGTTATTAAAACTGGGGTGACTCTAATTTGACCAGGTCAAGGATATAATTGGCAGACTAACCTTTTTCAGTTGGATCCTGCTCCTGTGGTTTAACTGCTCCCAACGCACAAGTAACAATGGCTGCCAGGCGCACATGGTGGTGCAGGTCAGTGAGCGCCTTCTTCAGGCCTTCAACAGTGACACTCTGCCAAGCAATCCCTAGAAAAAATAGTCCATTTAACTTAACAAGCTACTTTATTAAGTACACATACATTTTATCTATAATTGTTATCCATTTTCAGCTCCACTGAACTTATAGGTGCTCTTTCATACACTGTGTAAAGGATGCTAACAAACGATACAAAGAAACAGCCTGTAATTGTACTGAATTATACAAAGAGAATGTATATGGTCTATGAAGCTCATAAAATGGGCAATATGTATTCCTCAGGTACACTATAGGGACAAAAGTTTTGGGACAAACCTGTTTTTCAGGGTTTGAGCTATGCCCCTTCCTTCCAGTGAGGGACAATCTTAATGCTTCAGAATACCAAGATATTTTGGACAACGCCGTACTTTGTGGGCACACTTTGGGGAAGAACCTTTTCCTGCACAGAGGCCATGTTAAAATCTATGTATTTGATTGCAATGTCGCAAGGTACCGTACCCACACACTGCTCCCCGGTCGCCGTGTTCCTGGCTGCCCACTGCTTCACTTGGTGAATGGGTTAAATGCAGAGGTGGAATTTCGAGCTGTTCACACTGTGTGCTGTGGTGTGTTCACGTATGAACAGAATGGTCACTTTCACTTTCACTTAAAATCCCTGTTGGTGTAATGGTCAGGCGTCTCAATACTTTTGTTCACATAGTGTAGGTTTACCTAATGGAGTGGCTCGTCTGTGTATACACAGTGCAGATTTGTTGGTTAACATAATGCTAGTAGAAGAACTTACTGATCTTCCAGGCAGTCCTCCAATCCTCCACTGCATAGTGGACAGAAGAAAGTTCTGGAATAGGGCTGCAGCGAACCCGCCGTCTGGACACCTCTGTTTCCTGTCCACTGTAGTCAGGAGGCCTGAGCCCCAACTCCACAGCATAATCAGCTTTGGTGGGCAGATCCACCCATCGCCGTGCTCCTTTCTCTACCTTAGCCATTCCTGCGCAAAAAAAGTCTTTTTTATGCTTAAAAGCTGTTTCCTACTGGCCAGTGGTGTTAAGTTACATAAAAAAAAATTCAAACAATATTATTACAGTAAATGGTGGTTTTATGTGTGGCAAAGTGTTCGCTTAGCCATTTCCAGACCTCTTTCCTCATGGAAGCCCAGTTTTACTTGCAGCTCCATCAAATACCTGTTTTTTTTGGGTTTTTTTTACTTCAGTAGATTAAATTAGGTGTTGATTACGAAATTTTATCAATTCACCCAATGACTGGAGGCACTGAGCAGAAACTTACTTGCTCACAAAATATTGACTACTTTTTACTGCTTGCTTGTTTGTTTGCATTTATTCTAATATTCAGCTGTTTTTGCTGCCAGAAAGAAGCCCATTGCTGATAGAAATGACTTTTTGCACAGGTGCCTAAGACTTTTGCACAGTGCTGTATATCCTATCCATTATGTTGCTGCTGAAACCTTCTAAATTTGTCCTTCTAGATTTTAGTTGTCTAGATGTTTTACACATCTAATATGTTCTAACACATCACAAACCTTCCGTCACACTGAACTTGCCGTCTGCTAGAGAATGCGTCCACTTCTCTGGGCCACATGGAAACAACTCCTGGAGGTTCTTTTTGTATTCTGAGTTATTGTCCATGATGATGCGGTCCTGATTCCTCCTCGCTTGTTGATGCACTTGTCTGGCTGTTCCTAGAAATCACAAACTCCGCTCACATTCAGAGATCCTAAGTGACTAGAACCCTGAACCCAAGATGAGATTTAAGATGCATGAACAATAACAGCATTTATCTATACAGTAGATTTCCATTTGTAGCTGTAAAGAGACACGGCAAAGCACACAAAATGGTGACAAACCTGGAAAAGGTTTTCTTTATTATTTGATTGGATCTATCTCTCTAGCATCAAAACTATTGTAAAACAATATCTAACCTTTTAGTGTGTAGTAGCTTTTAGAGCAGTAGGCCTAAACTGCCATCCAGGACTCACTTAACAAGTCTGTAATGTCATTAAACTGTGCCATGTCTCTAAACAGGTCATCAAAAATAGCAGTCAACAAGTCTGTTTCACATTTCATATAACACCACTCTAAATGGGTTTGTTAAACCAGGGTCATTTCAACAGTTTATGAACTTGTGATGTCTACTACTGTTCAGAATTTGAAAAACGTACAAACTTTTGGACTTAAAATGCATGTTAAGATGTTATTACAGTTCTGACAGCCACAGTTCACCATTTGACCAACCTGAGTAGAGTTCCTGTTCATACTCATTCTCAGTGTGATAAATGTATTTTCCAGCACGCGGGTTCAGGTGGTCCTGCAGACGAGCAGGTTTTGGGGTCTCCATATGTTTGACCACCACATCGTTCGCTGTCTGGTTGAATCCACCTTGCTCTTCTGTGCAAACCGGTGGGACATCATGACCCTGTACCCTGTGAGATCAAACAGTTTTGATCCAGTCAAAATTTAACAGAGAAATTTGTTTGTTGCTTCTACAAGCGAAAAAAGATGTTCCCTGCTTGTCAAAAGTTTGAAGGAATCTGGTTTGTACTGGGGCACTTTAATGAACATGAATTAAATGAGCTAGTGATAACCAACTGCCAAAATTTCAACTGTATTCCCTGATTTCTGATGACATTAGCACATACATAATACACAATTTACACACAGACAGAAAAAATGCGATCGATTATAAATAGGGGTGCTGCTAGGTGGTGGTTGTGGTATTCCAGGTGGTTGCTAGGGTGTTGCCATGTGGTCCCAGGTGTCACTAGACATTTCCTATAGCATCTTATTCTGTTCATAGATTGTTGGTAGTGTGTTTTTATTGATATACGTGGGACATAGCTTTACCCACCATTCATTGCTATGGAAAAAAATATGATAAAAACCCTGCAATTCATGCACACACCAGTTTATCTTGAAGAACTATCTTGAAAACCATGTGACTAGTTATCCAGAAAAAAGGTAATCATATCAATTAGAAGAATATTGTGTGAGATAGCGATTGTGTTATCCTAAACACAACTAAATAACCAAAATTGAACCAAATTTTGGTCTCAGGATCAAAACTTCATCTGTGTCATTACATCCCTCTTACCCGTAATGTGGTAAAGGTGCCTTGGCTTTGCTCAGCAGACTTTTGGGTTCTGTGCTGGGTTTTGGCTCATCGTGGAACCCACAGAAGTCTTCCTCACACATGGACTCTTCCATTACCGGGTCTGTGGGAACAGCCGATCCATACTGACCCCTCAGCAGAGACTGCAGGGCTGCTTTGTGCTGACTCTGTGAAGGGATCTGCTGACTGACGATCCACTTTGCGGTGGTCTTGGTCAGCTTCTTCAACACAAAATCTTCCCACTTGTTCCTACTGTTCTCCTCCTGCTTCCCCGCAGTCACTTCTTTGAGGCAAATTGACTCCTTTGAGGGCTCTCTCAGCCCTGTCCTCTTAACGGAGCCCAACGTTGCCCCTTGGTGGCTGGGAATCGTAAATGACTCCTTTGTAGTCAGGGGAATGGGATGTGTGGTCTGTATTGCAGGCAGAACTCTGACCAAGTCTCTCACGTTCTCCTGTGCATTAGGACCAGTGTGGTGAGGAGACAATTTGATTACATCCTTTTTTCTGCTCTTGAATCTGGGGCCTGGTGCCAAAGGCCCAGAAGCGCGGAAAAGCCAGCTGAAGTCAGCTTTGCAGTATGAAATGTCGTCCGCCCCCATCTCCCACATGACATCTTGAGAAAAGGACAGGCCCTCGGAGGCATTACTGAGGAGCTGTCTGTAAAGATGCTCGCCTCTGCGAGAGTGGCAGTGTTCCATGATGCCTTTTGACCACTCTGAATCCATGGGGCTTCGTCACACTACACTGAGAATGAACTGCCAGGCACAAAAGAAAATGATCAGCTTAAAGCAATGGCGTCATATTCTTAGGGATGCACCAATAAAGGAATTATGAATACTATTAAGTATTATTTCAATTTTATCTGTGTATGCCAAAATCTAACCATTTAGATAATGTCAAGATTAGGAATCCAAATTAATTACTCTGCAGAGAAAGGCTTTGCTTTTCCAGAGTACAATAAATGTGCTGTTAAAAATCTGTTACTGGTTGTACTGACCAAAAAAATAAAAAAGGCTTTATCTGCTAATACCAATATAATTCTGGTGTCATTGTCCATCCCTTATAATTATTACTGGACATCTAAGATGAAACACTGACTCTTCTTACATCTAGCATCACAATATCTGTTGCTCTTCTCTATGGTCGTATATGACCATAGAGGAACACACAACAACCAGATTATGTTTTTAGGAACACACAACTACCAGATTATGTTTTTGTTACATTTTTCAGGAATTTTGTTGGACTTGCTCTTTAATCCAATAATGTCCATATATTTTTAATAAAAATGATTAAGCCATTAAGTCTTCTTTTTGTCACCTATCACGTTCAATTTAGTCTTTTGTTTACATTGCACAGAAAGACCTCTAAATCTGATAGTGAAAAACAAAATCTGAAACAAACCCAAGAAACCAATCCAGTGCCGAAAGCAAAACTAAACAATCACTTCAGTAGAAGGAAGACAAACTTTATCATACTAGAGTTAGTAGCTGAAGAAAAAGGGTTCATGATCGAGAACAGTCATCTAGCTTCCAAAATATAGCTGTAAACTGCAGGTCTGCTCTTGTGTTTACAAGAGTTCTTCCTTTCAACACAAGTCCTGCAGCAACCATTACCTCACACACACCAGACTTGTTTAATCCAGAAGTACCACAGGACACCTCACCTTTTCTTGGTCTTTCATACTGTAGTGAGAAAATTGTTTCACATGGTTGTTGCTAGATTAGCGTGTTGTTCTCAGCTGCTGCGCGTCACCATGGAGATGAAGCGTCCCGGAGCAGAGGAGCTCTGAAATCTGATCTCAGATCAGCGTTTTTAGATTTTTATCAATCAAAAAAAAGATGCAGGACAGCTCAAGGTCTTTACCAAGTTTATTTCTAGGCATTCTGTATAACAGTCTAATCATTCTTAGTAACAGTCACGGCCTTTTAACAGCGCTAGCCTGATCGGAACACACTGTATGAACAAAAGTATTGGGACGACTGCACATTTCACCAACAGTAAGAGACTTAATGGAGTCCCCCCCCGTAGTCATGCTGGAATAGAAAAGGTTCTTCCCCAAACGGTGTCCACAAAGCATGGCGTTGTCCAAAATGCCTTGGTATAGGCAACTGAAGCATTAGTATTGCCCGTTTCTGGAGGTAAGGGGCCACCTGCATTCAATATTTAAGAGGTATGTCCCAGTACTTTTGTCCATACAGTATAACAAAAATCTCCAGTGTTCAATCAATACAGTGTGGAGTGAAAACCCAACAGGTTCCTACAGTCCTCAGTTCACACCTTCAGGACTAAGGCAGCACTTGCAGTATACAATTGGACACAAATGCACACTGAATGTAATCCTGGGGATCTGGCTAAAAACATATATAAAATAATCATATTTTAGCCATAAGTTCAAAATGAAATGAACTACTCAGGGAAGTGACTGTGGATATACACGGCAAACAATGTGGTAGTATCCACTAATGGCTTGCTTTTAATTTTCTTTACAGCAGCCCCTCCTAGCATGTGTTTTAATTATATTGTTCCATTAACAAGCTACACCTTTAACAAGGTGTTTCTGCAGCTACTGGAACTTTTAGATCCTCTGCATTGAATTTTTGGATGAGTTCACATATGCAGCTTAAAGCCAAGAAAACATTTGCTCATATACAGATTTGTTTGTGAATGAAGTGAGCTGATGTATTTTATGAAGCATGTTTTGCAACAAAATTCTACTTTTATTCAGGCCTCACCGGAGTGATTCCATGTCCCATGTGACACATAAATTACCAAAAAATAAATAAATGAATAAATAAAATATAAAATAAACCTACTGTCAAAAAGATAAGACATGGACAGTGTGGGAATCCTAATAGAAAATCACATTTCTGTTCATGGTCAGTATTTTCTGCTGGTCTTTACTACACAATGTATATCTAATGTATTTTGATTTAGCCTTTTCAAATCATTTCAAATTAATTTCTATGTCATATTTCAAATTTATTTCGTTAAAGGTAATGTAACAGGCTGTGCTATTTGCTATTTATACTGAAAAACTGAAAATGTCTTTATCGCCACAGCAACTAAAACACTTTTGTGGAAGGGCACGTGCCGCTGTAAGGACATTCAGTTTCGTTAAAAAATGTTTAAATGATTTGCAGCTTTGTAATGTTCATTATTTGCATTATAGACTTTTACAGATATTTTTGTGGAGGTTCATTTTCTAATCATATGAACGGCCAAATGTGCCTATAGTTTCAGAAACACCCAATTAAGAGGTAAGGAACATCTTTCATTGTGCTTAACCCATTAACTCACTGCCCATTGGAGATATGCTTTATGATTATTTGAGATATGTCTTCTAATGCTGCATTGAGAAACTCTCACAGGACAGCTGCAGAGTGTGAACAAGCAGAAGCCATATTCGCATATTAAGGCATTTGAGCCAGTCATTTGTAGTATAAGTAACTCCTTCTCCCCTCAGACTTCACTCTGAGAAGATGCAGCCAGGTGCCTTGTTTTGATGACTGATAGTGTTTCCATAATAGGCAGCAAATAAGATAAAAAGCAAGGAGAGTATCTGTGATTCCACCTCAAATGTTCAATTTTTTCATTCAAGAAATTGTTACACCTTAGGAAATATTGTTACTGTTACTTTCCAAATATGATGACCAGGTAGGAAGTCATAGTAGACCACATTCTGCATAACTGAAACATGCTTTCATGGACACTGTGCTTTTGTAGTTCTGTAGTCACACTTTTATCAAAAGCGACTTCCATTCCCTAACATCAGGGGGCAGTCTCTCCCTGGAGCAACTTGGGGTTAAGGGTCTTGCTCAGGAACCCAGTGATGGTGCTGAAGGTAGGATTCGAACCCATGAGCTCTTGGTCCAGAGGTAAGTATCCCCCCCATCAGGCCACCACCACCCCTCATCTAACAGACTTTGGCTTGAGCACATGCTTCTTTCTAGTATGACTACACAAATACACTCTATACACTCCCTCGCTAAACTTTCCTGAATTAAAGGCATGGGCCCTACTTCAGTGTTTCAGTTATGATGAATAAAAAACTAACATGTATTTTAATAGCTGACTAGTAATCAACTAGTCATAGTTGATTTTCCACGTATTGGTTTGAATGGTCATATAAACTTTGTACAATAGTTCATTGCTTGAGCAAAATGTAATGCAACAGAAAATAATAAGGCGGTGATGACCATTCAGTGCAGCAACACTAAGAAAGTGCACGAGTGAATCTGTTCCATAAGACAGACTGAAACCTCTGAACTGAAAGTGCTTCCTGTGTGAGTTACAGATTCATCCAGTCAAACTACACTTACAAAAATTAATGTTTTACATTCTTCATTTGTATACAACAGCAAATGACTGCTAACAGTCCCCCACATTCATTATATATATATTTAAGATTGACCTCTTCATTTTCATTTTCAGGTTTTTGCAGGTTTCACATGCTTTTAATTTTTATCTTAACAGAAGGGCTACCCAAGGTTAAACCAGACCTCAGGGAAGCCCAGACTGTCCACATTTTTGTTCTAAATGTGTTGCTGTGTTTCTAGTGGTCCCTAAGGACCAGTATTGGAACCTCTGCCCTAAGGCATACTAACACAATTCTTCACCATCTGTTCTTTCAGGATTTTCCTAATTATTTCCAGACATTCACCTATTTTGTAGTACAAACAGGATTTGTTATACATGCATCTTTTCATGGTATTTAAAGCTTTTTGGGGTTTTTTGTATCAGTAAAATTAAGCCCTTTGGGTTAAACCAGATTCAAGACAGACAGGGGCAACTTATGTTGCTTAAGTGCACAGGAGATAACTTTTTAAAAAGAGTTCATTAGCCAACCACTGAGGCCTCTATGAGCCATGTTTTTACCTCTACTGGATATTAAAGCAACTCAAAATTAGTGAAACTGCTTTGCCCAGTTCCCTTGCAGTTCAGATGACTGTCATAATGCTTTTTCTCGCAGTAAAAACAACTTTTAGAATGCCCAATGCATGCCAATTTAGAGGGAAGTCTCCAGACAGCAGGAACCTCTCCGGACGTAGTACCTCCTCACCTCTGAATGCTCCCCACAGCCCTCAGGCCTGTGCACGATGAGAACAGGGAAGAACTGGGCATCCTGGTAGTTGGGTGGACTGTCATTGAGGGCCAGCTGACTGGAGTATGACCTGGAGCACTGATCATCTGGGCAGCAGCGCTCAGTCAACGTACTGCTACGGCTCCTCCATAGCCCCACGGTGTGCCTGGAACCGTACATTCGACACAGCGAAAAACGAGAAGTGTCCAGGGACACCCGTGAGTGGGAAGTGTGGCGGGAAAAGATGGAGGAACAGCTGGAGCTGATGGTGGCTCGTCGTCCGCCTTCAAGCGGACAGCAGTGCTCGCAGTCTCGTACCAAGGTGCCATAGTTTTGACTTGGGTAGCCATCCAGCAAGAAGCAGTTGGAGGACCTGCTGTCGTCCTGGCCTGACCCCGACACCATGTTCATCAGCATGGCTTCTGAGTAGCTTGGGATAAGTTGACGGTTTGAGCGAATGTGCCACTCCAGCTCGGTGCTGTCCACCGTGTCTCCTCTAGGGATTCCGCACCGGCCGTTCCTCACTGGAGCCAAGTCTTCTGGAGATGGGCTGCTGTACTCCAGCCCAAAGAGTTTCTCCACCTGGTAGTGCACAAAGGCAGTGCGATACTCTATAAAAACCCGAAGGGGCCAGGACAGCATGAGGAGAGCTGCCAGCCAGAAGGCGACCTGTGAAGTGTACCAGGGTAACCTCTCAGGATCCACATAGGCTATGAGGTGCTCTTTAAAGTCCATATTCTTCAGCTGCATGCCTTCACGTGCCTCCATGTAGTCATCCAGGCCCTCGATTTCCGAGAAGAATCTGGCCCGTTGGTTGAGATATGCATTCTCAGGTCCTGATCCTGCAAAACTAAAGCACTTGGTGAAGCGTAACCTTGTGGCTGGGTGACCCTCCAAGCCTCGCAAGTCTCTTGAGACATCCTTCATTCCACTATGGCTGTAGTCAAACTCGCCCTCGGCGACATGCGTGTTGACGCGCTCGTGATAGACCTGTGTTGTAGTGTAGGCATCTCCGTTCCGGTAGCGTGTGACCTGACGAGTCCTCCGTACAAAATGGTAGCTGATGGCTTTCCACCAGACACACGGTCGAGCCTGCCGCATGCGCAGCACACGTTCATACACGCTGTCCACATTGGCCTTGTATTGGAGCTCACTGCGGGCACGGCAGTGCCAGCACTCCATCAGGTAGACCGCATAGAGCATGAGCAGGAAGGCCAAGGGGATGAAGACGTAGCCATCGGAGCAAGGGCTGTCGTGATAGATCATGGAGCGCCCTCCTCCATCTCGTAGCGAGTTGATGGAGGTCAGGGAGGAGGTGCTGGAGGAATCAAAGCTCAGTTTGGTGACACGAGTCAGTTGGCACCAAGCCACAGCACCCAGACAGCTGTACATAAGCAGAGACAACAGAAGGCAGCGCCAGTGCATCTCACGACACATAGACGCACTCAAGGACTGCTTCACTGGCCTTTGCTGCGGAGACACATAGGGAAAGAGACAGAGAGAGAGGATGCAGATGCCATATGACACTTAAGACTCAAGCATTTTTCAAGTGTATTGAAAACAGCTGCAAGACAAGGATGGAATCGATCTCTTAGAAAACTCACAGTACGAGGCAGTAATAGATTATCGAAGAGATCCTCCAGGGATTTAAGTCCATTGATCTTAAAGGACCATACAAATGAGGCAGTGTTTGCCAAAGGAACTGCGAGTCCCTGGATGTACGCCTTTTGTATTCAGCTAAGACATCCCATTATATTCTTAAGCACTTAATGCTCGAACCTGCTGAGGCATGAGCACGAGAGATGCAGTTTGATCTGAATGTAGTTAAAATAAAGTGCAGAGTGAGCACTGGATGTAAAAACTCCACTTGCCTGGAAGGGAAAACCCTGGCGAGTAGGGAGGACCTGACAGGCCAGAGGATTTGTGAATCTACCTTATCTCTCATTTCAGGCTTAATTACTTATCCCAGCTCTCTAGTTTACAGTGCATCTAATTAACCCAATAGTGTATGTGTTTATATGCATCCAAGAGTAGACTGTGCTGGTCAATGTGCTATTTTTTTTAAATCAAAAGGGAAGAGGTGCTGAAAACATTCAATGATTCAAAAGGACTGCCCATTAAAGCTATATTACAGAAAAATACACACAGAGGTTTCTCAGATCAGATTATCAAAAAACCCAAAAGTTGAATACAGTGAATTCACCATTCATTACGTTTGTTGATGCTGATATTATCTTTTCATCAGGTTTAGCAGTAGACTGCAGTTTTCATTGTGAGGTTGGCCAGCTGATAACGTGGGTTTTGATATTTAGAAGGGTCAACAGGCTTTTAAGGGAGCAGGGAAGGCTGTGTTGCATTAATAATGGAGATGCCACATGAAACAGAATGGTTTAGTGTCTGGGAAAGTAAGTGTGAGACGTGCTCGCTGTGGAAAATCCCAGCATTTTTCAGTTTTCCTGGGGTAGCCAGGATTTCAGATTCAGGTAGATATGATTAATAATCCAGAATGAAGCATGCTTTAATTTGGCTGAATGCACAGGAAATGTAGAGTGCCAACTACCAACAATTATCAATTAAATGCTTACTTTCAAACAAGTCTACAAAGAAGTGTTATAGAAGAACAAATGGCCAACAATAAGCATTTCGGTCTCTTTTCTCAGTACCTGATGAGTGATTTTCAGCTTGTTTTGGAGGCCCAAAAACTCATTTTGTAAAAACATAGATTTGTATTTGTTCATAAAACATATATTTGTATGATGGAAATGTGTTCACAAACTGGAAGCAAACAGGATCTTTGCAGTGTGATCAAGCAAGTAACCATTTATAAAAGTGCTTTAATTGTGTTCCACAGCTCTCATTCCTCCCCTTTCGCCCCACATTGCTCCCTAGCAGCTCCATACAGCCTCACAACTCTTCTCACAAAGACAGTCAAGAGTTTCCTACTTAATACTGTAACAGAATTTGACGGGGGAAAAAATTATTTCCATTTTTTTTCGACGGAAGGGGTAGAAACAGGCTACCTTAACGAGACAAATGAGGTGCTGCAATCCTTAACAATGATCCGGTATAAATGAAACTGTAAATTACTATACTTCTGGAGATGCTATTTCCAGTCTTAGTAGTGGATATTATACAATGAGCCTTGACATTTTACTCAGCATAATCCCTAGTGTTGAAAAGACAGGACATAAGTGAACAATGTATCTCTTTTCAGCTCTTTTTATTTGCAGAGTACTGGAGTAAAGGAGAGTGGAATAAAAAGTATTTCTGAAAAATTAAAGAACATGCAGTAAAGTTGTCACTGTGTGATTCAGGTCATGATAAATTGGGTGATAATTCTTTTTAGCAGAGCAGTCTTTTTCACTTGTGCAAAACATGTGTGCTCTGTATCACAAACTACAATGGATGTATCCATGTTGACAAAAATATAAGAAAGGTACTTAAAAAAAAAGAAATATTGCAATGCAAAGAAAGCAAGATGCAATTCATTGCATAAAACTAGGTATATGTTTAATAGTGGAACAGTAAAAATTTGATGATTCTAGATTTTAAATCAATAGATTGTTATAAAAGTATATGTATATAAAAGATTATTTTTAATGTAGACCATGTAACCTCCAGATTAAAATTGTTTATTTAATGCAACTTCTTTGAAAGTACTAACCCAGGTGACTTTAGGTTCATTCTGAATCTGGCTCCTGTGAGTAGCATGCTGAAGGTCTGCAGTGGGAGCTTGTGTGACACAGAGTGCTGCAAAGGACTAAAATAGGTTTCAGCATCAATGACAATCAATACCGCTCTAGCTTCAAAGTTTGTCATAGAGGTTAAGGGCTTTTTCCTATGACTGAATTAAGGCTTATATTTTCAAGCCTCCCACGATAATCTGCAAGCTTTCATTTCTGCATTGGTTTACAGCAGTCTGGTCAGTGAGCGCAGCAGAAAAGCCCCCCCGCCTCCAGTGGAGAGAGTGAAAATGTGCTAGTGAAGGGTCTCACCTCCTCTATCGTGTCGAGGCTGGCCGGGGTGTCTGCAGCCCCGCTCGGGCTGCTGGGTGCCGTGTCCTCCCCACTCGAATCACTTTCCACATCTGGAGACAACATCCTGCAGCAGCACAGGCATTTCAGTCAGATCTCATCCTCGAGCTCAGGGACCCCCGCTTTTCCCACTGAAAACGGGCTCCGGGCGCTTTGCGTCTGACCGGTGGGAAAACAGCCAAGGACGAGAGAGGGGGATCCCACTCTGACTGTCCAGGTCCGCCCGAGAGGGGGCGCCAGACTGCGGAGGTTCCCACACAGACAGAGACTCTCAGTGGTGTGTGTGTGTGCGTGTGTGTGTGTGTTGGGGGTGATGTGGAGTAAGCATGGAGAGCCCATTAGAATTTAGCTGAAACAATTACAAATACTGGTTTTGTGGATCCAGTGTACATGCATATACCCACTGTGTGTATCTAGCTATCTATCTATAGAATAGAATAGAATAGAATAGAATAGAACATTTTTTAATTGTGATTGTGCTTTAAGAACAACAAAATTGTGTGTAAACTCATTCAGTGCAAGTAAAAGAGAGCAGAAATGTTAAGATCAATTTTAAGAGAAATAAAATAAAATAAAAAAAATATATAGTATAATTTGTGAATTAAAAAACAAAAAAACTGCTGCTGTATATAAGAATAAATAAGAAAAGTATGGTTAACAGCATTCACAGTCGACCATGAAAATGAAAATCTTTTGTATTTCATAACGATTAATCCCCAGAGTATTGCACGGTAGTAGAAGTTCAAAGTTTTGTGTTTCACAGGGATTAATCCCCAGAGTGGTTCCCAGGAAAGCAGTGAGCAGGGATGGTACCTTAGTGGCAGTCTTGGGTCTTAAACCCACAGCCTTCTGATCAGAGGGGCAATTCCCTAATCGCTATACATATAGTTCACTTTATATATTATATATTATAAAAATATAAATATAGAGGCTTGCTTCTTTTGTTCTGTCCACTTAACTGTGACAATGTATCTTATCCTACATACAGGTGGACATTTTAAGTGTTTCTGCAAAATCATTTTGACCTTCTGATGTGAAGTGAGAAAGGTGAGCCCATCAGAAGACCAAACTGATTTAGCTGAAACAATTAAAAATTTTCACCTGTATGTGGGATCCATAAAACCAGAATTATGCTTTGTCTGGATTTAGAAGGAAGGAAAGTAACCGTTCAGTCATACATGAACACCACAGTGTGAACTGCATTTTACCCATTCAGGCAGCCAGGATCAGTGTCCGTGGAGCATTGTGTGGGGACAGTACCTTGCTCAGTGGTACCTCAGAGATGCTTAGCAGTTGTGGGAATCAAACCTACAACTTCCTGATTGCAGGGCGAATGCCCTAACCACTAGGCCGCCAGCTATTTCAAACTTTCAAAGCATGGCAATCGCATCACATCATTTAAATTATAATATATTTTTAAAAAAATGTCAATAAAGTGTGATGGCTTTGCCTCAGTTCTGATGACATGCATTAGTTAGTGGGAGAAAATAAGCCCCCCCCTTCTCCCTTCCACTGTTCAGTCAGCTCAGAGACCCTCAAAAATACACGTTTTATTAGTGTGCTTGCTCAAGCACACAGCAACCGTAGACCCGTCCTCCCAGAGCTTTAGAGACGCCGTTCCAACTCTGACACGTCGGGCCCGATCCGCAGATGCGCGTGTGTTCACAGCTTTTTGATACGTTTTGTCGTTCACGCGTTATTCGGGTGAAAAAAAGCCCCATAGGAATGAATGGGTAGAACTTTGGGGCGATGATGTCACCCACTCTAGCTATTAGAGTGAGGGCAGCAAAAAAAAACAGGATAAACTGGGATTTTAAGGTTAAAATCCACATTTTAAACCATGTGAACCCTCTGAATTAAGTTGGAAAACATAG
>JBBPDB010000001.1:36895873-36907886 GCA_037974465.1 Brachypetersius altus
TCCAGTAACTAGGGTAGACAAAGCTAAAGGCAAAGAGCGGCAACATCTTGTTCAGGAAGAAGTGCGGGCAGGCGTGGAGGAAGTACGAGCTAGCAGGATGGTGGGATTGGGACAACAAGGGGCATGGACTAAATGGGAAAACGTTCTGCAACGTAAGATCACATGGCCCAATATTTGGAAAGCAGACTTCCATTGTGTTAAATTCTTAGTCCAAGCCGTACATGATGTCCTTCCAAGTCTAGCTAACCTCCATGTCTGGGGCAAGATCGACACACCGTCCTCAATGTTCAGGACGGGGATCCCTGGAACACCTCCTTAGCAGCTGCCCAAAAGCGCTAGTAGACGGGCGTTATCGTTGGCACCATGACCAGGACCTTAGGGCAGTTGCTGACAGCATAGCCACGGCCATCAACACCACTAAGGGCCACTATATGCCAAAGACCAACATGTTCCACAGAGCTGGAGAGAAGCCCAGTATTCAACCACAGGCAAAGTCAGGCCTCCTCACCTCTGCCACGGACTGGAGACTGGAAGTGGACCTTGGCAAACAGTTAAAGTTCCCTGCCAGGATAACACCAACACGTCTGCGACCAGACATGATCATCGTGTCAGAATTCACCAAGCAGCTGATCATACTTGAGCTCACAGTGCCCTGGGAAGAGCGCATGGACGAGGCCAATGAAAGGAAGCGTGCCAAATACCAGGAGCTGGTAGATGAGTGCAAGAGGCAAGGCTGGAAAACGTACTCTGAACCCCTGGAGGTGGGCTGCCAAGGATTTGCTGGGCAGTCACTTTGTAAAGTGTACACGTTGCTGAGCCTGACCGGGGAGGCAAAGGAGAAGGCTATTAGATCCGCAACTGAAGCCGCAGAAAAAGCCACAAGGTGGCTGTGGATAAAGCCATGGGCAAACGCTGCTGGGACACAGGCTGGGGTCTGATCAACCCCGGTTGGGTCGCCTGGGTGAGGGTGTCTGATGTTCGAAAGACCCGAAACACCCTGTGACCCCAGGTCACATCACTGATGATGTGTCCCAGCGCATCCATGAGATGTATCTTTCAACTCAACAAGGAGAAAATCTAAAGCAGGAAACAGGCTATGAAAAGGTGAAATCTGAACCCTATCCAAGTCTCTAAGTCTAATGTGTATTTGGGAATTGACTTCTGAACCTGACCAAACCAGATGTGGGCAGTGGACAATCATTTCAAGCTTGTTACGGAACTTTTTTTGCAAATTGATTTTGCATTACTTAAGACAAAGGTGAAGAAGATCCCAATATGAAACTTCATCTAAAGTGGTAATCATGCCGGACTGCTTCTTGCTAAATACCATAAATGTAAATGTGAAGAAGACATTTAGTGCTGACGAGAATACAACATACGTTTCATACGTTTCACACATTTTATGAGCTTCTTTTTAAGACATTACTGCAATGCCACTCCTATGCTAATCAGTCTTAAAGCATTAAACTGTGTGTAAAAATGACTTAGAGTCTATTTATTGCCATTTGCTGCTAGCAGTTTGTCGATGGTAGCAAATTTTGGCTCACAACTGACTTTAGAAACAAGCATTACAGAAACAAGCTGCTTTAACAGGCTCATTTTAGAATGATCACCATTCTCTCTCACTTTCTCTGTTTCACATGAACATGTTTTACTATCACTGCTTTGGTCCCTGCTTCCTCCACCTACATATCACACCATGCAGCTGGGGGACGAAACTTATACAAAATGGACAATATTGATTGTCACAATAAATAGATTTGAGAGAGCATGTGACCACAGGGGGTTGAGCCTTCTCCCTACTCACCTTTCACTCTCTCTCTCTCTCTTATTTTTCGAATGTGCACATACACATGCCCCCTTTCTTTTGAAAACAGCAAGTACCCAATGACTCACTGGCTGAAGGCCTAGATTAATTTGCTTCTGCGCTCTACTTAATCTGGCCCCTGCGCTGTGAATCCTTTGAACTGATTTGCTGTGATTGCTAGGCTAGTCCTGGGAGCTTTTTAGAATCTGCTGAGATGTGCAAGAGAGGCGGGTAAAGAGCGAGAAAGTAGACTGGAAAGACAGGCAGATGGCCACTACTTTGCACGCTTTAGCTTTAAAGGCTGTGAGTTGGGCACCCCACCCCCCAACCCCACTCCATTATAGGCAGGTTATGTAAAAATCTGGCAAAAATAGCAATCCAAGCCTTTTCTTTTAAAGTGTGACGTAGAATTTTTAATCACAAAGGTTTAGATTTTCCTCCATATACTATATGCTTTATCTTTTTGATGCACCTGGCAATAAAAGTCTTCTTCATGTTGAATAATGAACATACTTTCAGGTTCATGATTATACTAATCCTAATCCCAGCGGAGTGTAGTTGAGGTTTTGATAGAAGAATGTCAGCATAATTTACTGTCTTCTTAAGGCTGTTAAATGGGTTATCTGTACATTTGTGAGTCAGAGCTTCGGAACAAAAGCAAGACTTCCCAGCCCCAGACTTCCCAGCCCGCTATTGACCGCGTGGGTGACGCACGCGACGCGGACCCCCACGTCTCAGTCAGGGGATCTCCCATCTCGCCTATATGCGAGCCAACACGGGAGCTCATCTGCGGTCGAGTCAGAGACAAGGGGATCCACTATGCGCTCTGGGTCAATAATCGAGGAGCCGCCGATCCACCCTTTCCACCCTTTCCACCTGAAACCCAGGTCCTAGTCACTGTCCTCCAACTCACCACCGTTTAACAACTCTCGGACCGACCACCGACTCGTCCTTGTCGGCTCTTCCTCGAGCTGGGTCCAGCTTGTCTCACTCCTGGGAAGCTCCTTTGCACTGATCTGCAGCAGTTCCTCCGGGACTGAGCTCATTCCTGCTGGCGTGTAGCCAGCATCGCCTCTGTTTTGAAAGGTGGGTTCATCTGTCACGTCGCGTCATGGACCACTACAGCAGGAGTCACAGAAGCAGACGTTCATTCTTTTCCTTTGTGTTTATTTTCACATAAAGCAGGACTGAATATTCCGGTGAACCCACGAAACACAAACCCCACAGTTTTAACAGTTTCCACTCCAAACACCTGATGCTTTTGAGGCCACATTCCTGACCAGTAAGGAATGAGGCCACTCCCACATAAGTAAACTGAATATTAGGACGACCGGCAGTCCACCCACCCACATAACCCCCTTAACCCTTACAGTATGTATGTGCAGGATTGTTCTGGATTTAAACAGTAAGTATGGATTTGGCTCATGTCAAAAACTCATTAAGAGGGCAGGGAGTAGATTCGGGTTTGGTGAAGTATCCTTATCCTTAGTAAAAAAGATACATGCCAGGCTAGTGTATTCTGTCACAATCAATAGTGATAAGTCACCACTGGCTGCCCTCTTTCACCAGCTCTCTTTGCTATTGCATTGGAACTCCTTCCAGTAAGATTAAGAAGTCATCCAGTATTGGTGGTTTAAAGAAACACACATTTGTCTGTATGCTGATAATGTATTGCTGTTTCGGCAGAACACAGATAAATCGGTCTGCCCTCTCCTAGATTTAATCACTTCCTTTGCCAAACTGTCAGGATATACAAGAAACTAGATTAAAAGCAAATGTATGCCTCTCTCAGATGCCTATACACTGGGGTTTTTAGTAATTATCCCATTTAAAATAGTCCAGAGTCACCTTACCTATCTTGGTTTAACAATACCCAAAGATCCTAAGGAAGATTCAAGTTAAATGGCTTAGAGTTTGTCTTAAAACTCAAATGGGACATAGACAGCTGGACAGTTTTACTTCTTTACCTCTAGTCTAGATCTGAAGGGGACCTTAGCCTGCCTGTATTTAGACATTATTACTGGGCTGCTAACATTAGGGATTAAATGTTCTGGCAACAAGGGACCCTCAGTGGCTACATATAGAGTCTGGTTCTGTTATTGATTCTTCCCTAACAGCCCTGTTGTTCTCCAAGGTAAAGAATCCCAACATCTTAAAAACACAACAGTTTTTTTGGCAAAAATCTTAAATCAAGTTAGAAGTGTGTTAAAATTACCAGAGACATTAATACAAGCTTCAGTTTGCTATAATCATTCTTTCCTGCCCTCATGCTTAGATAAAGATCATCATACCTGGAGGGAGAAGGGTTTGATTTCCCTTCTCCCACCAGGTATGTATGTACTGTATATAGAAGGGAAATTTGCTACCTTCACTTTGTTGAGGGAGAACTTTGGGTTACCTCACTCCCATTTCATCCGTTACCTCCAAATCAGACGCTGCGCTAAATCTAAACTCCTTCACTTTGAAACCCTTCCAATGGATCAAGGGTTTTTTGATGTTCTAAAGAGCCCTCCAGAATCCAGACACCTTGTCACTAGATTTGTACGTCTGTTTGTATGGCTCCAGGCCTCCACTGTGAAAACTGTGGAGGCCTGTCGAGGGGAGTTGGGCATTGAGCTGCTAGAAGCTGCATGGGGCAAGGCACAAGATGATTCAATTCAAGGTAATCCACCGTTTGGATTACTCCAGAGTTAAGCTGCTGAGGATCTACCCCTCTTTTTCATGTGATAGGTGTCAGGCAGAAGCAGATACTCAGTCACGTTGCTTCAGATTTTGCCCCCCATTGGCAGAATTCTGGACTAAAATATTCCAAAGAATACAACAGACTTTTTCCTTTGAAGATCGATCTTGCCATTTTTGGCTGCTCACTGTTCATCTCGTCCTTTCCCTTGACCATACAACAATCATGGATGCTGGGGTCAACTGTTGCCAAGAGACTCATTTTGAAAGAATGGAAATCTCCTTCTCCTTCTTTTCATAGATGGATGACTGTCATAATCTCGGTCACTGAAATGGAAAACCTTAGATCCTTGAGAACCAATTCAATGAAATTTTTTTTCGGCTATTTTGAAGCAGTTTCTCTCCCTCCTGGAAGAGGCAGTGGGAAGACGAGTCGCCCCCCCACCCAACTAAAACTAAAGTCTCTATTGTTGTTGTTTAGAACCTCATGCAAAATAATTTAGGGTATTATGTTTTCCTGGCACCTTCTTATATACTGTTTCACTGTGCATGATTACAATATCTAACTTTCCTCATTGTACACTTGTCTGAGCCTATTTTAGTTTGTGTATGTTTTGCTCTTGTCTTTGTTTTATTATTGATTGCCTTGTGGTTATATGAAAATTGCCTAATATACAGAAAAAAAACCCATTGAGTGGGCAAAGCCCTTGTTGGTCTGTCGCAAATCTGCTGTACATCCTGAATGGCTGTTTTAAGGCAACACAAAAACTGAACTTCCTTTTCTTTCCGGCCCACAGGATCTCAGCATATGGAGCTGCTGGAGGCAAAGGAGCAAAAAACCACAACAAGCGCTCACATGGAGTCATCATCTCAGCCATCTTCACCCTGGAGAAGGGGGACCTCCTCTACCTCCTGATTGGTCATCAGGGTGAAGATGCTTGTCCAGCGGTGAGCATGAAGCTGTATGGCAGAATGTAATGAAATTAAATGAATGTTCGTCGTCATCATTAAAATGAGTTTATTGTAGTTATTTGCTTAAATATATTTTAGTAAGCTGTTTTATTTGGCTAGTTTGCCGTTTTTATTATGGAAATCACAGTGAACATGACACACAGACCAAGTCCATGTGAGTGCAAAGAGGGTCACCTTGGATGTGGTTTGGTAGGTATAATTTGAGCTGGTGCAGCTTGTGCTCCTTGTCTCTGTACAGAGGACATGTGATTTCTGAAGCATCACCATGTGCACAGTGGTGCAGTGTGTTGTGCGATGTGCACGAATTTGTGATGCTTTCAACGAAACCAGCTGTTGTTTATTTGAACATTTGATAATTCCCAACAGATATACGGCGGGTAAAAAAAACATTGAACACTTTTTCTATGAAAATATATTTCTAAAGGTGCTATTGACATGAACCAGCCAACCCATCCAGTCCACACATGCAAAGAAGTCAAACCATAGATGTCCAGGAATTATGTGTAATAAAATTAAATGAAACGGGGAAATAGTATTGAAAAAAGGAAGGTGCAAAAAGGCTTGGAAAATCATGACACCAGCTGAAATCCATCAGTAATTAGAAATCAATCCTGCCACTTTAATATCAGCTGATTCAGTCCCAATTGATGGCCTTTAAAAGGGTGTCTTATTACCAAGTTGTCACACAAGAAACATCTCAAATGGGTAAAACTAAAGAGCTCTCATCACTTTAGCAACATTATTGTTGCAAAACATACTGATAGCATTATTTACAGAAGAATTTCTAAATTACTGAAGTTTCCAGTGAGCACCGTTGGGGCCCTAATCCAAAAGTGGAAAGATCATCTTTTCACCATAAAACCAGCCACAACCGTGTGCTCCCCGCAAGATTTCAGGCAGAGGAGTGAAAAGAGTTATCAGGAGAGCTTCTGAAAGAGCTGCAATTAGCAGGTACTGTCACGTGAGAAGACCATGAACCTACTTCCTGTTTATATACTGTTCGTGACGTCAGCTCCTTGACCTCGTGACGTCACGTGACCCAGCGCGTGTGACAGGTACAAGTGTTTCAAAGAAAACAATAAATAATGCACTCAACCACCCTGGCCTGCATGCACACTCACCACGCAAGACTCCATTGCTGAAGAAGAAGCAAGAAGTTTAAAGTTTGCTGAGCAACATTTAGACAAGCCTGTGAAATATAGTCTGCTCAGATGAGACCAAAACTATACTCTTTGGGTGCCATTATACACACCATGTTTAAAGATCAAAAGGCGCTGCATATCACACCAAAAACACCATATCAACAGTGGGTAGGAATATCATGGTGTGGGGCTGTTTTTCAGCATATGGCACAAGTATGCTGCATTTAAATGAAAGAAGGATGAATGGAAAAATGTACCGAGACATTCTTGATAAAAATCTGTGGAAGTTCCAGCAAGACAGTGATCCCAAACACAGCCGAGGAAACTCTCAATTGGTTTGAGAGAAAGAAAATAAAGCTTCTAGAACAGCCCTGCCAGTCACCTGACCTGAATCCTGTAGAAAATCTATGGAACGATCTAAAGCTCAGAGTTCATAGAAGGGGCCCACGGAACCTTCAGGATTTAAAGACGTGGAAATCACACCTTAGCAATGCATGCGACTAGTGTCTCCACACTGGAGGCGTCTTGAAGCCGTCATCACCAACAGAGGCTTTTGTACGAAGTATTAAATAAAGTTTGGGAAGTGTGTTCAATACTTTTTCCCAGTGTCATTCCATTTTATTAAACATAACTTAATTTATGGACTACTGTGGTTGGATGTCTTTGCGTGTGTGGATTGGATGGGTTGGTATCAACATCTGGTGAGAATTTCGTGTCAATAGTACCTTTAGGAAAATATTTATTTAGAAAATGATGTGTTCAATACTTATTTTAACCGCTGTACCACAAAGGGCTCAGTTGAAGGAATTAAATGGAATTAATTACTGTGTACAAGAAAAGTTTCTGCTGTTTATCTGAACACAGCCAGTGTTTTGATTCAGTAAAATGTTATTTTGAATATTTCACAGAATACCGTTTGTGTAAATACAGTTTGTGTTTAACATGCCGCTGAACTGCAATGAGTGAAGGCCCTGTCTGCTTTGTTTCTCAGAGGAACCCTCTCACCCACAAGATCTGCCTCGGAGAGTCGTCTGTCATCGAGGACGGCTTTGACCGAGATGGTTCTGCTGTGGAATGGGCCGGAGGTGGCGGCGGCGGTGGAGGAGCTACTTTCATTTTTCGGGTAAACTTCTCTTTCTTCCTGTTTCTCTCCTCTCCTCTCCTCATGCACACATCCCCTTGGCCGGGTGACACTGCCTAAAGGAAAGCATGTGGACAGCAGTCTGTGGCACATTGAGCATGTCTAGACGAGCATTTTTGAGACATGCTGAAAGTATTTGGAGTTGTGTGAACAGAGACACAGATGGAAATAGGGATGGTCTGAGATGATAACAGTGGTTTGAGTCGTTTCTTGAGAAAAAGTGACTTTAGTTCCTATTTTTCCTCTTTCTCTTTTTTGTTTTTTGGAATGCTCGGGTGCAGATGGAGAACGGGGAGCCAGTTCCTCTGCTGATAGCGGCGGGTGGGGGAGGGAAGGCGTACCTGGAGGACCCCGAGAGCAATTTGGACCAGATCCCTCTGGAGCAGTATGAGAATGATACAGTGGCAGCTGGGGTCAATGGCAGAACTGGAGCAGCAGGTATTCATTCATACACCTCACTTTCATCCCTTCCTAGTCAGTCTAAGACTTTCACTAATTGACTGGCCCCACAGAAAAGTAGCAGACTAGTTGCCTGTTACCAAATGTAGGACTAGGCTCAGACACTCCTGACTACGACCCTCACTTCACAGAAAACCTGATATTAACTCTGAAATCTGTTTTAGAAACTTATGCGATCTGGTTTTGGAGACTCTATTTCAGCACAGTTTTACACAGATTGGAGTAGAAGTGGTTACATATTGTGTAGTATTTCCACACCAGTAAAATCCATTTTGTTCATTCTCCTGGGTACACACTGCTGTCTACAGTAGATTTCCAACTAGTAGATTTATTACTTGTCTTTGTAGCTCGTAATTCCTAATTATTTAGTCAGTTTTAACAAAAAACTGTTTTAAAAAACAATAACAAACTGTGCACAGACTTTCAAAGATTCCAAAAAACACAGTAAAAAATAAATCAGTCTGGAAGCATCTAATTTTTGTCCAAATTTTTTTGTTGAGCTCTTCGATTCTCAAGGAGAATGTTTTATCATTAGTAGCAAGCTGCCACCTAATAATTATGATTATAACTAATAAATATGATTATCAATAATTATCAAGTTAAATTGAAATGAATTTGTATTCTTTTGCATTTCTAACTTCATCTTCCCCTAACAGGCAAAGGGCTTTATGAGCCTGTATTATGTTTTATATTGTTACCAGTTTTCCTTTGGTAACAAGAAAAAAGTTAAAAGTTTCCTAACTAAGAGTTGTTAGGAGTCTGTGTGTGTACCAGCAGGTCACTGAGATGCACTACAGTTCTAAGCAACACTTAACAGCAGAAAACAAATTATACCCCACTTAAGTCCACTGTCCAGTGAATGGCCAGTTTGTTGGTCGATTGTTGTTTACCGCTTTCTTCAATGTGAAACTTCTTTCTGTGCCATTCGTTGTGCTTAAGAGCTGTGGGTTTGACATTAGGATCGAATTGCATTATATCAGTACACTTAATAATGAGAGATGTTATTTCTGTGGGTACTCGATGCTTGTGTGCTTCTAATAACATGAAAGCTTTTCATTGTTTAACGTCTGTCGGGATGAAAAAGATACAAATTGGTGGTGAGGTAGGAGACAGAGTGGACAGTCTGGTGTTTGGGTTGTTTGTAGACATATGCTATTTATTTCGTCTAGAGAAGAGAGAATTTGTTGAAACAGCAACTTTTTAGGTTGTCCACAAAAGGCGATGGTTCAGTGTGTGTGTGTGTGTGTGTGTGTGTGTGTGTGTGTGTGTGTTCTCTGCAGGAGGGGGAGGTGGATGGCGGGACTTCACTACGCACCTCCGGGCTGGAAAGTCTCTGGTTGAAGGGGCAGAAGGGGGGTCAGCTTGCCCCCTGGCCTTATCTAAACTTGGCTGGGCAACTTTTGGAGGTTTTGGCGGAGGAGGAGGTGCCTGTACTGCTGGAGGGGGTGGAGGAGGATACAGAGGTTAGTTTATTAGGATACGTTTTAAAAACTATATGTATAAAAGCACACTATATCCCGTTTTTGATGGAGGTCGGGAACGTTTTTGCCCTGTTTTCTCTCCATTGCCAATTCCCTGTTTATCTCTATGAGGATGGTGGCTAACATCTGTTTCCACCACATCACACAAAGCACCACTGCATGTCTTTGAAATGCTACTAAAGCAAGGTCACTGGAAAGTTTTACACATTTGGAAGAGATTCTGTTGCATCGCCTAACAGATGCCAGTGCTGGCTAGCGTCGCACTGTGTGACTGGATGAGTGGAAGTGCCATTCTACGCATCTAGAAAGAGCAATGCTCCCCACCATGGATGGCTGTGACATCGTTGGTGTTTCATGAGGGGCCAGTACTAGCTTAATTACTTTCATGTTCAAAAGGGTATGTGCTTGTACCTCAGAACTGTGCATTGTTCTGTGCTTTATGCCAACAAAGAACACAATGGCACACAATGGAGCTGTCATTTGACTCATCCAATGGTGAGTAGACACTTAGCCACACAAAGATCTGCCATGTCAAAAAAAGCATAAAGGCCTTTTAAAAATATGGTGAAATAGATGTTTATATTGAGTTGCCCTTATTTCAGGAGCACATGTTACTATACACACAGACAAAGTACTAGATTTAAATGTACACTATATTGAAAAGTATTGGGGCACCTGACCATTACAAGAACAGGGACTTTACATTGCATTCAGACTTATAGACTTTTATATGGAGTTGTCCCACTGAGGCGATAACAGCTTCCACTCTTTTTGGAAGGCTTTCCACAAAAGTTTGGAGTGTTTCTGCTGGAATTTGTGTCTATTCATTCTGTAGAGCATTTATGAGGTCAGGCTCACAATCTACGTTCTAGTTCATCCCAAAGGTGTTGGATGGGGTTGAGGTCTGGGCTATGTATATATATGACTCTCACATGAATTTTTTTGCACCACTGTTTAGGTGGTGATGCCTCCCACACTGATGACATCACAGTAGATGGACAGGATGGCATTTCTTTTGTCCACCCCTCCGGAGAGATCTTTCTGCAGCCATTGGCAGGTGTGAGATTCAGACATAAATATATGATTGCTTCTGATTGATGTAATTATATAATGTGCATTAAGTGCACTTATAGTGTGTTCATAAACAGTGCAGTGACTCCATTACAGTTACATAATCATTTTGAAACGTTCAGTAATGAGAGATTTAATTAACTTAAAAGTCATGAGCAGTGCACCTTGCTGCTTTTCAGGTAACTAATACAATTATGTGCACTTGATATTTAGATAAAATCCTTATTTGATTCATTATTAATTCTATAATGACACCCAAAAACAATAAATTGATGCAAAAATCACATTCCAGTTCATTAAGTTCACCTGTCCATGGGTTTTGCATAATGCTCACTAATATGAGATCATATGTCATTTGTGTGTGATGTGCATTATGCAGGAATAAATAGAAACAATGATTATTTTCTTTCCTATTTTAATGACTGAGAAACTTTTACAGCTCGCTGGTTTATTAATAATAATAATAATAATAATAATAATAATAATACATTTTATTTGTGGGCACCTTTCTAATACCCAAGGTCACCTTACAGAGCATAGACAATAGACAACAGACATAGACAATAAGCAGTATTAGAAATAATAAAATAAAATAATTAAATCATAAAATTAAGTTTACAGTTAATGAAGTTCATTAAGCTGGGATAAAAGCTCTCCCTGCACAAATACAAGTACAGAAAACTTCAAAATGTTATACTACAATAATAACAATACCAACAATAATAATAACAATGACAACAACACCAACAATAATAATAACAACAATAATAATAATAAGAAGAAGAAAAGGCAGAAGAAGAAATAAAGAAACAAAGTAAGTAATGTATATAAAATTAGGGAAATAATTATTATAACAAAATTATCATAAATCTGAAAAGCGCTAGACTTTACTGAATTACTAAAAAATAAAATTTCACAGTTTTACAGCCAACTTATGCATAGAAATAATTTAATTCTAAGTTTCCTGGTGAACAACATATAAAAATAGCATAAATAACATTCCACAGAGAGCATAATTATGTTCCTTTTCAAGCATCATGAGATCTACACTGTTTTCAGTTCATTTCATTATGTTTGTTATTTATTAATGAATAATCTAAAATAATTATATAATTTTAATAGAGTATCACTGTACTGCTCATGAATATGAATTATGTACATGTAGTTTCTGTAAAGTGTTCTTGTTTATACACTCAACAAAAATATAAACGCAACACCTTTGTTTCTGCTCCGATTTTTCATGAGATGGACTTAAAGATCT
>JBBPDB010000001.1:36907986-36926237 GCA_037974465.1 Brachypetersius altus
TAGATCTTTAAGTCCATCTCATGAAAAATCGGAGCAGAAACAAAGGTGTTGCGTTTATATTTTTGTTGAGTGTATTTTACTATAGTCGTTTTTATTTGTTTCAAGGATGAAGTAAACAGGATCATGCAGGCATGCAATTTAATAAAAGACATGAGAGTGACAAACACATTGTATTGTGTAATGAAAGGCCTCATGCTTCTCATTGACAGACGCCACAGTATGTTATGTGTCTGGAGTCGTTGCTGTCCAGAGTCTTTCTGAGAGGCCAGAGTTGATATGTGGTCAGCTACGGTGTCGTGGTCATTTTAGATGACAATAATAATTAATGAATTAAAGCACTACTAATTGTAATCATTATTATTGTTAGAAGCAGTATTCCTAACGGCTAGGCCTTGAAGGCCTCATCCACATGGATGTTGGATAAATGAAAGTGTTCTGAACCTCATACGTGTTTTTGTTCTGTAGCTGCGCTTGATTGACTTCAGTGAGGCGTTACATTGGCGTAATTTAAGGCTGTTTACCACCAGCCTGCCGCCCATTTTTGTAGTATATGTGGGGGAAGTAATTATTGTGTTTACATGTGGGTTGTCTTTGTGGGTAGTTCTGCTTTAAAAACCTGTTCTTTGTTAAAACTAATCTTCCTGATGCAGCGTCATAGACAGGAAAGGAACAAACATCACTGCTGATACTGGGTTTACCGTCTTACTGCACAACGTCAGGTTAAATGGATGTTTTTTGAGATTTTTGAAAACATTTTTGAAGAATTTTTTTGAATATGTTTATTATTAGTAATAGTAGTAGTAGTATTGTTATATTGTTATTAATAATAACAATAATTGTATATAATATCATTATATATTGTATTATAATATAATAATAATAATAATAATAATAATAATAATAATAATAATAATAATAATAATATAGCAATATGTTTATAATAAATAATTTATTATTATAATAATAGCCACAAGCCTAGGAAGGAATACAAAAAAGGAATGATTAATAAACACTTGTTATAGTATCGTGGGACATATTTGGTTCTCCAGGACATTAACCATTCACCTACATGTCGGCAGAAAGTGACTAGATCCCTTACTTCCAGTGAAGACATTTTGGACCATGCCATGCCTCCAACTTTGTGGACTCAGTTTTGCGGAAGAACCTTTTCTATTCCAGCACGACTGTGACCCAGTGCACAAAGCAAGCTCCATAAAAACGTGGTGGGATGAGTTTCAGTGTGGAAGAACTTGACTGGCCGCGTAGAGTCCTGACCTCAACCCCATCCAACACCTTTGGGATGAACCGGAACAGAGATTGGGAGCCAGGCCTTCTCATCCAACATCAGTGCCTGACCTCATAAATGCCCTGAAAATGAATGGGTACAAATTTCCCAAAGAAACCAACTCCATATTTTTAGGTGTTATCTTTCCACAACTGAATCGTTTGGATTCGATGATGACTGTTGGCTGGCAGCAATCTGCAAGTCATTCCACTTTATGTCTGGGTTCTGACTACAAGAACATTGACCTTTTTCTCCGTCAGTGACCGGGTGGTTAATTTTGCTGTGAGCTTTCACAAGTGGAAGCCAGTTAGTGTGGTATGCAGTGGAGATGGTTGTTAGTTACAGCTGATTGAATTTAAAAGTGGTTTTTTTTAGGAAGGGCAGATCTTTTAGCCCTCTCAGTTAATGTGTTTTCATTCATTTAACTAATTATTTATGATGCCCTTGGGCAGCTTGTTCTGGTGGTTAGGGAGTTGCCCCTATGATTAGAAGGTTACAGGATTCACACTGTTCACACTGTGTTCATGCGTGAATATAAGGGGCCACTCTACTTTTTACTCTGTGAAAATGATTTTACCATTTAGACCAGGACTGATCTAGATTTTTTTATGGCGCCACACATACAAAGTAATATAAACCCTAGAAAGATGTATTTACAGATACACTTTGGGTGACTATTGAGCTCTAGTGCTTGTTAGCAATGTTAGGATTGCAGCTCAAGTTCTAAACTAAAGAGGCAAACTGTGTAAGTTTGATGCATCCCTTTAAATATACATTAAAGGGATGCATTGGTATGTTTCTGCTCACACAGAATTGTCAGTATTGTCAGTGCTGTAATAACTGTAGTATTATCATTGAAGGCAATATAGTAAGAAGATAAATGATAGAACAACAGCACAATGACAGGCACTTTCTAGGATCATGGAGCTGAATGTATTTAAATCAAATCAGTTCTTTGCATTAGGAAAACATTATTCAAGTTCTGACACACTTCTCCCATCGGAAACACTGCTTCTTTTCTCTCACACATGCAATCATGTGCACCCAAACACACACACACACACACACACACACACACACACACTTTCACTCACTACCACCTTCCTATTGTACGCTCTATCTCTCTCTCTCTCACACACACACACACACACACACACACTTTCACTCACTACCACCTTCCTATTGTACGCTCTATCTCTCTCTCTCTCTCACACACACACACACACACACACACACATACACACACACACACACACACACACACACACACTTTCATTCACTACCACCTCTTCCTATTGTACGCTCTATCTCTCTCTCACACGCACACACACACACACACACACACACACACACTCTGTCCAGCTGTTTCTCCTCCCTCACACTCTCATTAATCTCACTCTGTCAGGTATGAGCTTCATTGCTTCCTTTGTTTCAGGAAATTGTGTTGTCATTTCAGAGTGCTCCAAAGCTTAACTTAATACTCTCTAGAGCTTTCATTGTGTACACAGTCTAGAGCTGTCAAAATGATTAAAAAACAATTAAAATTGATATTCTCAGGGAATCAGCTTAGTAATTATTTTGCAAACTAGACGATAAACTTGGTAGTAACAGGACATTATAAATGATCCAAACCCTTTGTTCCCAAGAATAAAACAGAGGAGTTTTGTAACCATCTGTTTAAGACTTACGTTTGCAAATGACCTCTGTTCTGTTTGGTTACCCTATACTGTGCCTTAATTGCGACTTCACTGACAATTTCAAAATGACATTTCAAACACACTGCTCACTGCCAACAGTAACAACACTCTTTAACACATCCGCATTAATAAGTGGGGTCAGTTGCTGTTGGCTGACTCTGTTCTTGGTTGTGACATGATACACATGATGGATTTAATGCAGTCTGTCAGTTTCCATATCCATATTTTGACTGAAATATGAATGGTATGATTTGAAGAGGTAACCTTGTTTGTCACTAACTAAACCTATCAGAGAAAAATATGTATTCGGAGGAGTGCTGGAGGTGTTGATGTGTTTCTGTGTGCTGTCCTCAGCCATGGAGAGCCACGGGGAGGCGGAGATTGAAGTGCACCTGAACTGCAGCCACTGTCAGACTCAGAGCTGTAAACGAGATGAAGACAGTAGACTCGTCCTCTGCCTTTGTCACAACGAGGAAGTGCTTGCTCCAGACAACATCACCTGCATTGGTAACTACGCATGTCAAACTGTTGCTCTTCAGAAAGTATATATGAGCTGCACAAGTACAACATACAGTGAAATTCTTTCTCTGCATTTAACCTATTCACCAAGTGAAGCAGTGGGCTGCCACCAACGAGGCGCCCCAGGAGCAGTGTCGGGGGATGGTTGGTATTCGAAACCCAACTTAAAATAATGTGTGCCATTAGGACAGCACTTAATCTTCTCCTAAAACATTTCACATGGTTGGAGAATACAGAGAATCCTGTGTCCTCTATTCTCTTCAACTCACCCCACAGGTTTTCTACGGGCTCTGAGATGGCCATGGGGCCGATTTTGTGGCCATCCGAGTTTTATTTAAAATGTTCTTGCATTTCAATTCCTGATGCCTGATGCCATGTACTCCAACCAGGTTCCCAGAGCCATTGGAGGACAAACATGTCCACAGGATCACAGATCCACCACCATATGTAACAGTGATCTTAGTGTTTCTTGCCCAAAAAGCTCAATCATACTAGTTTAGTGAGTTTAGTGTCAGACATGTAGATGCTTTATTGTCTCTCTCCCACTCTCTCTCTCTTATTCTCTGTCCACTGATCCCCCAGTAGAAACCCAGGGTTCGCTGGCTGAGGGACACCCGTCGCTGTCTCTGATCCTGGCGGTGGTGGCGTCCACTGTGGTGACAGGCATCGTGCTGACCTGCGCCAGCCTCACACTCAGTAAGAGACTCTTCCAGTTCTGCATCAACTCCACCTTCCACCGCCTCTGACCCCCTCCACCTGTACCCCTCCACTCTCCCTGACACTCTACACAGCCACTTTCATTCTATAAAGACTTCTCAAAGGGACTGAGACATACAGGGATGGAGAGAGTTGTTTTTAGCCAAAATATTGTCTTGGAATGAAGTGACCTTATATCATAGATTTTCACGTTTTTTGGGCAACACAGTAATTTATAGGCGATGATGCACCCAATAACACGGACTGAAGAGGCGCCTAGGTCACTTGATGTAAAGGTATAGCAACATGATAAACACCAGAACAGAGTGTCCTTACATGTGTGTTAAATTTAAATCAGCATAGTGAGACCAAAATCAGCTCAACATAATTATCAAGGCTGGCTTCTTACACAGAATGTATGTAAGAAGCAAAATATTGTTCTATTTTCTTTAAAAACAAGGCAATGCAGGATTAACTGTGACATGAATAAACATTATGGGCAGCCAGGGCACAGCGGCCCCCAACCTCTTTTGCACCACGGACCAGTTCATGTAAAACAATATTTGCCCTGGTGCTTGGGGACCTCTGCTGTAGCAGACTGAAATAGTAACAGAACAATGGCTAATGAATATCATCAGGCTAAAATAGTGACTGGATAGACTAACCTTTATTTTCATCTAAAAGACATTTTGAAGCTTCAAGCTAACCAGCGAGTTAACCTTTAATCTATTATTATTTAGACGTTAATGGCAAAATGTTTCATTTTAACAAGCCAGTGTTTTTCTCTCCTGATGGTCTGTATTGACCATCTGGCATATCACAATTCATTTGAGAGCCAAAAAATCACTGCTTGCTCCTTTATGGGAAAGCTGTTAAAACGGTTAAGCTCTATTTCTTATCTAATGAGGATATGTGCTTAGTACTAATTGTATTACCTGACTGGGTAGTGTTGCACATTAATGTCAATAGGAATGAGTAGGGAATGAAGAAAGTCCCTGCTATTAACCTTAGATTAATGATTTTCTTCAAAGCTTTGTGTTTTTTGAGTGCATTTGAACAAAAGAGCCAGACTATCTCCAGAGCATCTTTAGTCTCTTCACAGAGCTACTGTATCAATGTTGGCTGATCAATATCCTTCTCATTGCTGCTATTTGATATGTTTCTTTTTTTTTTATTCGAGACAAATGTAATTCAAGGGCTTTAAAGACAATCATTTCCAGTATAGGAAGGTGAGGGAATGTTTTCAGTGTCCATGCACTGTCCCCATGAATGTGAGCATCCTGTAAAACGGACAGGGGTAATGTGAAATTTGGTATAATTTGTAATCATTTACAGCATTTTTTTTTTTATTATTTAACTTATTCTATATCTTCCCTTACACCATTGACCACTTGTCATTTTCCATTCTGACCTCAAATTTACTCGCTAAAAAGTATGTTCTACCAAACTGGGGTTGGTTGGCACAGTTTTCCTTCACTGTCACCTTTACCTCGTGTAACATACAGTACACTCTGAGAACCAAATTATCAGTAAATGAAAGCAATAGATCTCAACAAAAACAAAAAAAACTAGAATCATTGTGATAAAGTATAAAGACAATTGAATACCGGTTATGCAGGCATGTGAAGGTTTTCTTTCTTTTCCCAAAACAACAAATAAAAACAACAAACACAGTAACTTTTCATTTAAAACCAAACATAAACAAACATATGACATTGTCTAAAACTAGTAATGTACCCTCGTATAATTAGTCTGGATAGACTCAGCCACATTCAAATGCTTAATCAGAATCAGAATCAGAAAACTTTAGTTATACCGGAGGAAATTGTTCAAATATACACATATACACATGTATAATGTTTTTTGCAACTGCTAATACATGTTTCTTTTCAATTGCTAAGAGGTCTTTTTCACTTTTTCAAAATGCATTTAATGCAGAAGTTATTCTATAGCGCCCCATGGTGCCTCACACCTCCAGGGTTGGGGATTCGGTTCCGGGTCTTTTGTGTGTGTGTGTGGTGTTTGCAGGTTTTCCTTGTGGTGGTGTGAGGTCTCTGGTTTCTTCCACAGACTAAAGATGTGTGTCAGGTGAATTGGGAATTCTAAATGGACCGTAAGTGTGAGTGTGTGAGTGAATGGTATGAACGCCCTGCGGTGGCCTGGCGCCCAGCCCAGAGTGAGTCCCTGCCTCGCAAGGTCCGGGTACATGTGACCCCGTTTACAAAAAAATAAAAGGAATATATGATATTCTATAGCTGCTTAAACTCTTCAAACACATCTCGAGAAAAATTCATACCTTCACAATATCAATACCAGTATTCCTGCAGCAGGATTAGTGTGGCAACCAAAACAAGATATATCCCATAATCTAATGAAGACATAAATCTTTAGGCATACCTGATCCATCCCTGGTAATCTTCAGCTAAGATGTTTAGGCATCATTTCCAGAGGGCACATAATAATGTGGACAATGATCACAGACCGTACAAATGCTTTATCCTGATTGCTTGACACCCATGCCAGGGTCTAGGCTGCTGTTCTGAGAGTCATACCTACAGCACTTGAAAAACGTTGTCTGACAGCCTGAATTTCTTTGTTTTGATAGCATTATCATAAATGACTATAGTGGTGGTGGCGTAGTGGGTAGGATACTTGCCTCTAGACCAAGAGGTCATGGGTTCAAATCCTACCTTCAGCACCATCACTGGGTTCCTGAGCAAGACCCTTAACCCCAAGTTGCTCCAAGGAGACTGTCCCCTGTAGTTAGGAATTGGGAGTCGCTTTGGATAAAAGCGTCTAATTGTAAATGACTATGATTATAATGGCATTTTCTGACTCATCAATAGCAGCTGATGGATCCTATAGAAAAAATCAAACAGAAACAGATCTAACCAGCTGACCAGCTTTAAGCCTGAAGTATACAAAGTTGACAATGTTTATTAAATGTTATGCAAGCTTCAGTTGTGCCTGTAAAAGGAATAACTTTCATAAGTATTATTGGACCCAGCCTGGGAAACCAGTGTACACTACTACTTGTTTGACACTCACATAACATGGTACATTGTATAGAGTTACTAGTAGAAATCTTGCTTATTAGAGCGGCAAACAGTTCAACAGATGCTATTTATAACGGCATGGCTTCAGTGTTAAGCGTTGCTGCTGTATGTGGATGATTATACAGCCAAACTGTGAACTGATACAGTGTAGAAATTTTTGAAACATTGGAAACATTTTGGAAATCAAAGAATTATGAGGCCTTGTGTGTTCCAAATTCTTCATTTGCCTGAGGAGCAGTAGTTGGCATTACGTCGCATCACAGTCTCACTGTTTTTAAATAATGTCAACATTTATCGCCAGTTGTTAAACGTTCTTCTTTGAACGTTGTTCTTTCATTTAAAAACATCCATTTGAAAACGTATTACATTCTGTCAACTTACTAGCAGCTAGTTTAGTTAACGGGGATAACTAAACTAGCTGCTAGTAAGTTGATGGTAATTATAGCTTATTCGAATTACTGTAACAGTCATTACTGTAACGTGTTTATCTAAAGGGGTCAACAGAAAAATGGAAAACATTTCTTAAGACTGTGGCCATCAAATGCATCGACAGAATGTGAGTGTAGGTTACGAGGCTGGCATTACATTTTCATGTTTTCAGTATTAGGCCTGTCCTGACTCATAAATTGTGCCAACATTGTGCCAACCATCCCCTTTATACCCTAAATCTGACCTCCTTCTGTATGACCTTCTAAATCTGACTGTGAGGTGCCCTTTCTCAGTTTGTTGCTGTAGTGCTGGAAATGGGATTCAGCACTCGTGGCCAAAGAAGTGATTGCTAAAACCGGTTTTGTCTGAAAATTTGAATTTATATTGCATAGCCCATCATATATCTGCCCTTTAGAAGATACATGGTGAATAATGTACATATATCTCAGTTAAATCGCAGCTTGGTTAGCCCCCATAATGGTTAGCTTTATATTTTCCCCAAATCCTTCAAATGTGAGTTAGGGTGAATTATGTGCTCTTGATTATGTGTATATATGATGTGACCTCACTCCGGGAGGACGTCATCATGCAGTGATTATTACTGAATATGAGCTTCTACTCAGTGTTGGACTGTTGCCTCTAATTTCAGTTGGACTGTTGCACTAACTGTAGAATGCTGTGCTGTGTTAAGATGTGTTACGTCTTTGTAAGAAAAATAAAGACTCTCCATAACAAGTCCTTACAAAAAAATGCAAAGCCGTGGCTCATAAAACATCTTTGATCAAGTGAAGTTATGTACTAAAAGTCAAGGTTGTGCTAAACCTGGTTTCTGTTTTAAAAAAATATATATATTTCATTCATCATGTGCTTCCCATATGAAGCAGTGTTAATATCATAGTAAACTCAGTTGAAATAGATTTCAGTTACAGCAGGTCAGTAGATTACTGTGTTCTAAGTGCACTTATTTAAAAGAAGAACACTTCTTATTCCTTAGTCAAGGTTTGCAAATGATGCTTTAAATCTGCATAATTGGTTCTTTTGTATGTGCGACTCGTTTTCCAGAAGGGAGACTTTGTGGTAAATTGGTGGGTGGGTTTTCAGGCACTCTATATGATTGTTCATGGATACCAGAAAACCTCAGAGAAAGCTCAAATGTAGCACCAGAGTTCAAATGTAGGATCAACTGTAGTCTTATGCTGTTACAGTATAATGTTTGCAGCCAAATGCAAAATATAGAAATCAATTAGAAACATTAAGTCACGTAATTGGCCTCTTTCATAAATGTATTGAAATGTGTGAAGGTTATTCCCCATAGTAATCAATAGTACTGATGCGGAGCATCAGATCAATACAAAAGGAAATGCAGCCATGGAAAAAAATGAGTTTTTTTTTTTCTGGTTATTGCTTTTGTAATTTGTGGGGTGTGTCTGTGTAAAATGTGCATGTCACTATCGTTTTTTTCACTATTGGCCACACAAAATATTACAATTCCAATTTTTAAAATAATAGATATAAATAATTTATTCTACCTTTGAAATGTAAAACTACACAACACGCTTACATTATTTTATAATTGCAACAATTAAAACAGTGATGTTAAGAGCACAGTGTGTGCTTGTGTGACTCTGTTTCATCCCATCAGAAACAGAGTCAGAGTGAAGCTGCTAGAATACAGCACGTGTGGATAAGTGCAGTAGTGTTTGTAGCTGCACTTACAGCACTTCTTATTTTTACACAGCTCACACTGCAATAGTTCAGAAAACAATAGCAGCCTGTGCATTTTATACACACAGAGGTCTCATATTGTGCAAACACTGAGCAGAAAAAAGAAAGAAGTGGTATCTTTATTTTTTTTCCATGACTGTATACATGCTTTTGCTCAGTTTGTAAAGTAGTCAGGGCCATATCAGTTTTTAAGTGTTGCCGGTGCAGTAGTTTTCGGGCTTCTAAGCTGTTCTGAAGGGCAAAGCGTGTTCTCTTGAGGTCCTCGCCTTGCAGTGCTGGTTGGTGGTTAACTGTTGTCTTTCCCTGAGCTCTCCCTTGTGCAGGTTGGTAGTCTGTGCTCGGGCAATTCCCCTTCCTCTCTTATTCCCACCCACCCACCCCCAACTCCCCACCCTTGGTCAACTTCCTGGCGGCTTCGCTTCGCGCCACTGCGCCAGCAGCCCGACGGCAAAGGGGACCTCTCACCTGCACGCAGCGCCCCCCCCCCAGGCAGACTACCAACCTGCATCGGGGACATGGGCACCCACTGCTGAGGGTGAGTGCTTTCCTGCCCAGCTGCCAGTGGAGACGGCAAGCACTTCGCCATCCCTGACACAATTTGAAGTAACAGCTCGATCAAAAAATCTTGATCTTACTTGAGCTTATTTACCAACTCGGCTTGAGACAAGCATGTGATGATTTAGGCATGCAGTTAGCATGATGGTATTAGTCAAGTATTTGCTATCATTACTTTTTAGCTACATGAGCCTCATATATAGCCCCAGTGAAAGGCATTGGACATCCAGCATGTCTTTGCTGCTCATCTACATCACTGGGACAGTTTATCTTCCAAACTAATCCTTCAACCAATGAGAACATTTCTGGACTGTGGGAGTGTCACAATAGCGGTCTGAACACTAAAAGACACCCGCTGCTTAGATCTCAGGCAGATATGCAGTATATCAATGCTATATTGAAAATGGTAAAATGTACAAATGTTATAACTGTTAAAAAGATACCTCAAACAGAACATAGGAATAGTTCAACAAAAAAGCGCATTTACCCTTCCACTCAGCCCAGATATAGTCAATCAGCCATGACAAGACATGTTTGGTGTCCAAACTTTGCTTTGTCAGTCTAGCACTGTTATGAGGCTAAGGCAGCTAACGAACATTTGAATAATTCTCCAAAATTAAATTTCCATAAGACAGCACCAGGGCAGGTGTTCACAATGGTTTTTTTTTTCGTTAAAAATTAATTTGTAATATTGTATATTACAGTCATACTGTATCCTTAAAGAAAAGACATTGTGGTTTGGTGTAGTTACAGAAAGGATTTGGGTGACCACTGACTTACATTGTTTGTAAGTAATATTAGAAGCTCCAGCACTATTCTAAAGCCAGTCAGCTTCATCTATGGTAACTGAAATATTGCGTAAACTTGATTTTTATCCGAACCATTCCAGTAAACAGAAGTTCCTCATTTCTTACACCAACATAGTAACTTGCATAGTCATTTTTATAGTAGTTTTTGGGACAGCAATTATGGCACCAGGTTTCTGTGTGTATATATAAATCAGTATTTTGCGTATCATTGAATATCCACACTTTAGGCTACTGACTGAGTTTCATGCTGAACCCATTTTAGCTGTCAACCTTTATTTGGAATGTGTGTTTGTTGACGCTGGCTCTGTGCTGCATGTCTCTGCAGTGTACTTCCGAAAAAAGAACCACCTACATGCTGTGCGAGTGCGTCTGCAGAGCCCAGAGTACAAGCTGAGCAAGATCCGCTCCTCCACCATCATGACTGACTACAACCCGAACTACTGCTTTGCTGGCAAGGCAGCATCGCTGAGTGAGCTGAAGGAGGTTCCACGCAAGAACATCACGCTGCTCAGGTTCACCTTCTGTATATGCTCTGTGACAGTTTAGCACAGAAGGCAGTCTTTATACCACACAGGCCAGAAGGAATCAACACTATCTTTGTAAAAATAAATATATACATATACACTGACCAGAGATTAGCTCGATACCACTTATGTGCAATACTGATACTGATATCCGACACTGACTTTCTCCCTCTCTTAAACAACTAAGGTGTAAATAATACATTTGTCTGGATGCACCCTCTATAACCATCTAGAAAACATCATGATCAACCTCAAACTGTTCAGTGCATGCCTTTCCTTAATGCTTTTGCAACTGTTTTGTCAAGTTTATGGTGTTGAGGCTGAATGGAAGTTCCCACATAAGGCATATCATCTGTAATACTGGCACAAATTTTCTTTATGAAAAATGTTGTTAGGGTTAGTGAAGTACTTACGTGATAATTCAGGCTTTTTCTGATGTCCGATCCAGCGATTTTGGCCTGTGCTGGCCAGTGAGTATTGTACTGGTGCACCCTTAATTAAAAACCACTGGCAGGGGTAGAGAATACCATTAATTATTTAATTATAGTGGCACCTGTCAAGGGGTGGGTTCTGTAAGGCAACATGTGAACAGTCAGCAGGAAACCGATCTTACTTTGGATTTGTTACTTTGACAACAGCCTAACTGTGATGACCAGATCAGAACATTCCTGCATATGCAGTGGCTAGTACCTGCTCAAAGGGGTCCTGGAAAGGACGACTGGTGAACCAGTGAACCAGGATACCAAGGCTGTTCCATCCGGTCCAGTCCCACAGAAATGTTACTGAAATTGCTGTTTAAAAAATGTACTGCTGGCTATAAAAGAAAGCATCACAGTTTGCTGTGTATGGGGTTGTGTGGCCACATACTGGTAGGGGTGCATGTAATAACCAGACGGATGGGTCCTGAAGATATGCTGTGATATCTGGCACCTAGACTCTCCTGTGGGACTGGAACAGACAGGCTAGTCTCTGATCGCCACATGCTTTAATGTGTCTTGGGTGTCCATGACTCTTCTTTGGACTAGTTTTTATAGTTAGTAACCACCGTATACCAGGAACACCCTACAGAACTTGCAGCTTCGACGATGCTCTGACTCTAGAAGTGCCTGACATGCTACTGTTGCTCACCTGTCTTCCAACACATCAGCTTCATTCACCGACATTTAACCAAAACTGACTGCTCACTTGCTGCTTAACATATCTCACCCCTTGTGACAGGTATCTTTGTAACAAAATAATCAATGTCATTCCATTCACCTGGTCAGTGATATTAATGTTGTGGCTGTTTGGTGTATATCCAGTTTCATTCAGTAAAGGAGTAAACTTCCATAGTACTAAATGTCTTGCAGCTTTTTGAGATAATCTTTGTATTATCTACAGACAACGACAATGTGAGATTGGAAATATAAAATTATGAGCTTTAATACTTGGTTTCACTGTAGGGCTTTGGGGCACGGTGCTTTTGGAGAAGTGTATGAAGGCCAGGTTCTGGGTATGAATGGAGAAAACACTGCTATGCAGGTCGCTATCAAGGTCAGTATAAGTCTTAGGCCTGTTTGTTTGTTTCAGTGTGGTCTGCTTTTGATACGTCTTAACGGCTTCTGTTTTCCTTTCTCTGGACTGTATGTAGACTCTTCCGGAAATCTGTTCTGAACAAGATGAGATGGATTTCCTCATGGAAGCACTGATAATGAGGTGCGTTTGCAACACATAAACACACAAGCACACACAAAGTGTCTCTTCTTGCACATGTGGAAGAAGGGAGTCTGTCGTCGGCCAGAACAACCTGAGGGGATGAGATGTCTTGTTTTCTTTGCATGTTTGTTTTGGTTGCTCGTTTGACAGATGTTCCTTGTTATTGAGGTCCAGTTAATGCATCAGGCAGCAGCTGTTCCTCCGTGTTGGTGCTCTTACTGTAGAGTCCAGCCTCTTAAAAGAGCTCTTGATGAAAGAGAAGATGAGATGCAGTCATTTAACCTTATCAAAGCAAGCGCAATGTCAGCAGTTGATTCTGAGAATATGGCGATGGCCTGTTTCACCTGTTTGTTCTATTTAAGTTTTATTATTATTATTATTATTTGAGTGCACAGGCATGAGTCTGCTGCAGCATGTTATGACTGCTCCGTGTGTAGTTTTCGCATTTTAGGGTTTTTAAACGTATTGCTTTAAAGCCATTTTCTCCGGGATCATTCAAGTTTTCTGATTCGGATTCGGATTATATTCCACCTGTTTTTGGGTGCACATTTTCCTCGGACCTGATGTTGAATGTGCCTAAGAGTGTGCCTAAATGTGCCTAAGAGTGCTCCCAGTGTGCTTGTACACAGCTGGCCACAGTAAAATGCTTGTAAGATGAAGAATGCTGTTGTTTGTTCTATCGCTTTATTAAAGCCGCATGAGGTTCCTTTTATTGATGGAAGCTGTGAATTTTACTGAGTGAGCACAAAGCTCAAAGAGCATAATTAACAGTCAGCACCTTTTTTTAGTCTGTTTCATCAGAGGACACGACTGACACATACCTGATTTTGTCTTTACTTATCAAATAAATGCAGTCCAGAGTAGCCCATGTTACAGAGAGTAACTTGTTCTCTGATATTTTAGCTAAAAAACCTTGATCAGTAACCCGTTCACTTTAAGAGTTGAAAAAGAAATGTATGTTTAAAGAATTCTTTCTGCTGTCCTCCACAGCTGTTCTGCCACATCCTTCGTTTGTATGTAAGATAGGGATGGGCGACATGGCCAAGACATCATATCGTGATTTTTTTACAGTTAAATCACAATTTCAATTTTATCACGGTATTTATATTGATTTGTAACTATAGATTTTTTTTACTATTCTGCAAGTTACTGAACAGTACAACCAAACTATTTTCCCTTGTTAAAAATATAGTCCTAAACAACTAAACAGCATTTAAGCCAAATAACATAATAGGTTTTAATCAGTTTGTGCAATTTTGCCAACATGTTTATTTCAAGCTAAATAAATACTTAATGTAACTTCAGGACCACAAATCAACGAGAACAAAAAATGTTTTCAATGGTGAACAATTAAAATGGCAACTAGTGCAATTCTTAAACTATTACTGAATTATTCTACACAGTTATTTTAACATGACAGAAGGTGCAATACTGTGTCTAAAACTCATCAGCTTAGAAAGATGTTTTTCCAGCATCGTTTTTACACATTTATCAGAACTGCAATAGATAGATGGAATGTAGTCTATATAGACCAGGGCTCGGCAACCTTTAACACTCAAAGAGCCATTTGGACCCGGTTTCCACAAAAGAGAGAACACCGGGAGCCGAAACCGACCCTGATTTAGACGATACTGAGATCTCTCTGCTTTGGCAGATCGTCAATGCATAGATCGTCTTCAGGATCTCATATTGTCATATCGCCCACCCCTAATGTAAGATATGAACATAACTGTTCGTCAGTAATGAACATTGGTTATGTTTTGCCATGTTGTATTTCAGTCTAATTTCAGTGAATATAATAAATAAAGAAAACAATAATCAGTATTTCTTCCATAGAAACATTTATGTCAAACATGAGCTTGACAAAATATTCAACAGAAAACTCTAAAATGTTAATATATTTTATTTCCTGGCCTAATTAATACCCAGACTTAGCAGAAAATGACATATGTGTGTATCAGCCTTAAAGGGCGACATAAATGTTTTTGCCTCCATGGCAGTTCTGTCTCTGAGGTAGTTCTGCCGGGCAGTTCTAAAAGAAAAACACGAAAGCCTACAATTTTATATCTTTTGAAAGAGTGAAAGGACATCCATTTGGCAGTGGCCACTGATAAATGCTTCCTGTGATTCAGCTGTTGCTATTGATTTAGGTTTGCGGCTTTCTGGAGTGTTTTTGTACTTACAGTTGGTGACAGAATGTTCCAAACTATCTTGGGTCTGTCTTTTAGGTTAATGTTTGAGAAGTTTGAGAAGTTTTTTATCGTTTGGTTGGTTGAGGGAGGACTTGAGGCGGACACATAAGTGTAGGAACATAAACACTGATAAACTAGACAAATGAACAAAAACACAATAAAGACAAAGTGAGGGGTTAAGTGAGAGAGTAAACAAAGACAGCAGTATTTATACAGACATGGGAATATGGATCATCGGGTGAGGAGAGGTAACAAATACACACATGTGACAGTGCTGAGACGGCTGTGGCAGGGTAAGGGCAGCGCCTAGATACCAAACAGAGCAACAGCCACATAGAACAGCGAAAGGTGGGCAAAAGGGGCAAAACAACCAGGATGTGAAAAAAAACCCCTCCAGTAACCCACCTTAGGAGTTGACCTAGAAGGCAAGACAGGAAAACTAACACGTCACACGCTGTGGAACCAAGTGACTGTTCAGCAACGTTCTCAGGAAAACAAGGGCGAGCTGTGAAACGTCCTCCAGGATGCTGGGAGGTACTGGTGTTGATGTGCTCTCTGAAGCAACCAGAGAAGTCAAATCAAGTAGGCAGTCCTGAGCAGCAGGTGGCATTTATAGTCCAGGCAACAACACAGTGGCATCCTCTGGGATATTTGAGGGCCTTTTCACAGACATCCTCAAACACTTTGTGTTGAGTTTGAAGGGTCATTCCCATCTCACTCCACCTCATGCAGCCTATTCGTGAGTCTATTAACTGCATTTCTGCTGCCATTATATCCACTATCAATCCAAGTGCCTGCTTAGGTGCATCATTCGAAACAACAGATGGGTCTAATGGTACACTGTTTAATCACACGGGGCTAGACATGCCTGAGCTAGTCATACCAAACCGGCCGACAGTAAGGAGGCCGGTGACCGTCTCACAGTTTAAAGCTGTACTAGTTCAGCGTCGTCCTGCAGTCTGCTGAACAGTGAAGGAGCAGAGAGAGGAGGGCCAACTCAGCAGCAGGGACAGAGAACCTGAGACCAGAAGCCCCTGCTACAGCCCTTTATGAGTGCTCTTTACAGCACCGTCTAGCTGGCCACTGCCAAAGTCCAGTCTTCAGGCCAAGTGCCATCAACCACAGGGCTGCCCTGGGTCTCCTGGACACACCTCCAGGTCACCTCCTGGCCTTTACCCAAGTCCCATTAGTTGTTTCAGGAGGAGAGGATGGCCCTGTTCCCCTCAGAGTGGCCCCAACCAAGCCCTCCAGCGAGCACACACATAAAGGTGGCAACAGTGATTGGGGAAAAGGACAAGGACAGGAAACAATATATATAACAAAAGTCATATAACAGGGGGCAAAACAAGACATGTTTTTTCCTTTTCCTCTAAAGTTTCAGAGGGTTACTTATGACAGGGATGACACGGCTTTCTTGTGTGTTCTTTTGCAGTAAGTTCAACCATCAGAACATAGTGCGCTGTATCGGAGTCAGCCTGCAAATCTTGCCCCGTTTCATTCTTCTGGAGCTCATGACTGGAGGAGACATGAAGAGCTTTTTGAGACAGAACCGCCCTAAAGCTGTGAGTGTCCCTAGTCTGTTTATGTGCGTGCAGTTCTTACTTGTATCTCATGCAGTCATTTACTCTGACTATGTATAGATACACACTCACACACTCACATTAAAACCCATAGGGAAACAGAAAAGCATAAATTACGTTTATACCTGAGAAGTCACCAGTGACAACCAAAGCGAAGTTCAATTTTATACATTAGTGTAATTAGTTATGATTTTATGATAGTTATGATTGTGATAGTTATGATTATCATGATTTGAATCTGATTATGTTTCATTCAAGTAATTTAACAAAAACTTCTAATGGTTCAACCCGTGTTTGTGTGAGTGTGGGTTGTGTGGGATTAGTACGTTAACATTGTGTTGAGCTCGTCTGACAGCTCCCACTGACTGCTCTCACAGAACCAGCCCTCCTCTCTGACTATGCTGGAGCTGCTGCACATGGCCAGAGACATTGCATTCGGCTGCCAGTACCTAGAAGAGAACCACTTCATTCACAGGTACTCGCACACTGCCGAAATACAACAGAAACATTTAGATTATTGTCCATGAAAGTTACAGATGCAATTCCTATGTTTTGTCATTAAGGATGTAAGTATGGCCACACAGTGGTGCAATGGGTAGCTCTGTTGCCTTACACTTCGAAGGTTGGGGGTTAAAATCTGGGTTCTGACCTGTGTGTGTGTGTGTGTGTGCGTGTGCACCATGGGGTGGGCTGGTGCCCCGCCCAAGGTGAGTCCCTGCCTTGTACCTGTACACCCTGGGATAGACTCTGAGTACCTGTAACCCTAGTAAGGATTAAGCAGTTACAGAAAATAAATGAAGTATTAAAGACAACAGTAAATTGATTCTGCTTCTTGAACAATGTGAACTAACTGTGAACAGACTGTTTGCTCAAGCTGGTTAGGGATTAGTGAAAAAGCATGTGTCATTTCCCATTTTAGAGACATCGCTGCACGGAACTGCCTGCTAACTTGTCCGGGTCCAGAGAGAGTGGCCAAAATTGGAGATTTTGGAATGGCTCGAGACATATACAGGTACTATTATCATCTTCTGCTTTTTCCCCAATTGCTGTATGGGATAAGCATACTTTTCCGTGCAGATTCATAAGGAAGTGTATTAATGCAAGTACTAAAAATCAGTAACCTGATTAAACACCTGAAGTTCTGATTGCCACATCCTGCAAATAGTCAAAAACCTTGATAAGTTACTCTCTAGTAACTTTTGGATCTATTTAAGTAATATACATATATATTAGGGCTGGGAAAGTTAACGTGTTATTATCGCGTTAACGCACTATTTACATAACGCCGACAATTATTTTATCGCGCGTTAACGCAGGTTTTTAAAATCCTTTTCACCGAAGTAACGCGCGCAGGGGCAGACTGGGACTTTCTTTACCAGGTTGGGTTTTCGCATCTCGGCCGCATCTTGGGTCTTTTTGCAGAACGCACAGATCACCCAGTCCGCCCCTGAACACCAGCGCTGAGCTATTTAATATGGACAAAAGTAAT
>JBBPDB010000001.1:36930419-36940862 GCA_037974465.1 Brachypetersius altus
TGTGAGCGTGAATGGTTGTCTGTCCCTATATGTGGCCCTGCGACGTGCTGGCGACTGTCCAGGGTGTACCCCGCCTTTGCCCATTGCAGCTGGGATAGGCTCCAGCCCCCCCCCCAACCCTGAATGCAGGAATAAGGGGTAGATAATGGATGGATGAATGAATATCTGAGAACGGATCAGAGTGAGGTTCAGGGAAGAACACATTGCTTTTGGCTAAGGAATGTAAAAATATGGACATGAACATTTTGGTAAATGTTGGTCAAGTATGCAGAACACTTTTGAAGTTCATAGATCAGGGATTTTTTCTGGATGTGTGTGTCCATACAAAGCAGTGTTTGTGAACTTTTATTTCAAAGAGTGGAACGTGGCATTTCAACTGAATTTTGAGTTGTCAAGGAGAGGTGTGTGACCTCTTCATTCATGTTTTCTGACCACAGTGGAGTATGGAGGCACAGGGTTGGGCTTTCTTGAACACGTGATTGTGATGGAGGAGATGTCTCGGGCATCGGCAGCTATTGCTCTCAGCTATGGCGCACATTCAAACCTTTGTGTCAATCAGCTGGTGCGCCATGGCAACCCGAAGCAGAAAGAGAAGTACATGCCGAAGGTAGGAGTTCAGATAAGGCTAGAGGTGTGTCGGACCTTGTATAGAATAAATGACCTTTTTTCTTCTCTCACCTTTTTCATCCAAGTGCATGAACTCTAATGTTTAGGCCAGATTAATAATTCTTTCTCTCGTTTATGTCAGTAACTGTTTAAACTGTCTCTCTCTGTTTTATGATACAAAAATAGCATAGACAGGTGGACTGTGAATACATGTTAAAGCTGAGAAGCTGAAATGAAAACGATGACTGGCTGCGTGTTTGTTTTGCAGCTGATTACAGGAGAGCATGTAGGTGCTTTAGCTATGAGTGAGCCCAACTCTGGCTCTGACGTGGTGTCCATGAAACTGACTGCAAGAAAAGAGGGTGAGCTGTTTTTTCCTGTTCTTTCCATGATTCTGCTACATAGATTTGGGTCTGAATTCTATTTTTACTTTCTATTCTTTATGTTTGATGATAAGTGGAAATTTAGATTTATATTAGTGGTAACGGTACACAGGTGTCACGGTTTGGTACGTACCTCGGTTTTGGGGTCACGGTTCGGTACGGTTCACGATTCAGCAAAGTTGAGCAACAAAAAGTTCTAAAGAATGAGGCTTGGTTTGTTTTCGTTTCTTTTAAATAAACAGCAGTGTATTAACCAGCAAACACACACTCTTGCTTATATTTTCATGTATGTGTAAGGCAGCAGAAGTATTACGCCAGTAGGTGGCACTATTGCACCACACTACGACCCAGGTTTATTATTTACTTGTGCTTTTTGGTCCCTCTGTGATTCCGTATTACTTCAATCATGTCTTCTCCGTTGTACCGTGTATTCTCTGAAAGACATGTACCGAACCGTGACCCATGTACTGTGACGGTTCAGTACAAATACATGTACCGCTACAGCCCTAATTCATATACTTTTCCCATTATGCCAAAAGTAGAGATGTCTGATGGCCAAAGTCTGCTTCTTTAGTTTTGCACAGGAGCTGCTAGGTGAATATAGTGTCTGAAATGACACATGAAAGCCTAAGACCCTGTTTACACTTGGCTTTAAAATCTAATAAAGATTTTTTTTCAGTTGTGGCTTCTGTATCCTGTGGGTAGTGGGTAGAATTCTTTGTAACTGGAGAGAGAGGTCATAGGTTCAAATCCTACATTCAGCACACCACTACTGGGTTTCTGAGCAAGACCTTTAACCCCAAGCTGCTCCAGCGAAACTGCCCCCTGTAGTTAGGAAATGGAGGTCACTTTCGATAAAAACGCCTGAGAAATGCCATAATTCAGTGTAGCCTTTGTGGGCTGAGCCATGATTAGCACTTTGCAGAAGGTTTTTCGGTCATGAATACCAATTTTGCCCAGCAGCCACAACTGCTGAAAGAAGAAATGGGTTAAAAATACAACCAGGGTTTGCTGAGTGGTCCAACTCCATTAGCTTTGTGGTCGGGGGACCCACAACCATGTACACAAACACATAGTTCATCTAATCTAATCACAGTACTAGACTAAACACAATGCAATCACAGACATGGGTACCCTTGTCTTTAAAATGGACAATATCCAGATTTCTAAAAAGCCTTTAATGCCGAGTGTAAACAGGCCTTTGCCATGCAGTTTGAGGCAAATTTTGGGATTGTTTATGCTGTTTGCACAATGCTAAACCACAGGTATTAGCTTCCATTACTTGGTTGCTACATTAGACACATAACTCTTAGATGCTAAAGCTAACATGTTTTGACCGGTGAACTACATTTGGGGTAAGGCGGAACATTATGGACATTTGATTTTTCACCCGAGTATCACCTTACTAGCAGTTTCCCTTGTAATAAAATTGACCGTGTGACTGAATGGATCTCATGTATGACGTATCTCATTAATATAGCTATTAAATAAACGTCTTTCTGCGTTTATGCATATTATTGCACTACTTCATACATCCCCTTTTAGCTTTGATCTGCTATGCCCTTTAAGGTGACCACTATGTGCTGAATGGTAATAAGTTCTGGATTACGAACGGGCCAGATGCGGATGTGCTCATTGTGTATGCGAAGACGAGCCCAGAGGCGCTTGCCCGCGGCATTTCTGCTTTCATTGTAGAAAAGGTTAGTGACACAGCTTTTAACTCCACCTGCTCCACGCATGTACAGTAATCCCCCCGCTTTCGAGGGTGTTATGTTCCAAGAGCACCCGCGTACAGTGAAGAAACGCGTTTTTTAAAAAATGCTTAAAAATGCAGCGAGGTGAACGTTTTTTGGAGAATAAACCATGTACCATGGCTGAAAATACAAATGAAGGCTCGTTGGAAAGGTCTCCTGGAGATCTACCGAACTGTAGAGTTTGAAGTGTCTGAGTACTTTCCCCGGTCACGGGACAAAAGTATTGGGACACCATGGTGAGGTGAACGGGTCCACTTGTGGGGATTTACGCATAAAATTATGAGTTCGGTTTTCAAAACAAATCCATGTGTGACTAGATCCGCGACTCCTGATCCGCTTAAAACTGGGGGATTGCTGTAACTTCGTTGGCCTTTGTGTAACACTCGGTGCATGTAAGCAATAATGCCTTATTCTATAAGCTTTTAATTGATGTTTGTTTCTCAAAGGGAACGCCTGGCTTTAGCACTGCACAAAAACTGGATAAGCTCGGAATGAGAGGCTCGAACACTTGTGAGCTAGTCTTTGAGGATTGCAAAGTTCCAGGTGTGTGTGTCTGTGTTGCTCTTGATGGAGTATCTCTTCTGATCTTTGTTCTGGTGGTTCTGCTGCATTTTTTATAAAGTTCATTGCTGATTTCAGAGGAGAATTTGTTGGGCCCATTGAACAAAGGAGTGTACGTCCTGATGAGTGGACTAGACCTGGAGAGACTGGTGCTCTCAGCTGGACCTTTAGGGTAAAGAACGTATTGTAGACTTGCATTAGAACAGACATTCGGTTCTGTTAAATAGACCACAGGGTTTTTATATTGGGCTTTCTTTTTTACAGCATTATGCAAGCTGTGCTTGACCACGCTATTCCATATCTACACGTCCGGGAAGCATTTGGACAGAAAATCGGACTCTTTCAGGTGGGCGATTTAGCATCAGTACATTTTTATGATTTTTTCCCCCCTATGCAAGTTCATTTAGGTAGTAAATATTTATATTTTGTGATGTTTTCTTTTTTTGCTCCGAATGTAGTTGGACTCTTTTTATGTATGTTATTCTCCTGAATCTTAGGTTATTTCAAGCAATTTTGTGTTTTTCCTTTGTGCAGTCATAAAGATACTGCCTTCATTCAGACAAACATTTTTAAATCAGACAGTCCTCGTGACGTACTACTGTCCTGCACTTTTTGTCAAGATACATGTTTTGTTTACTTCCTGTGTGAAAATGCCATCTACAGAGAACATTAATGCACAGTTACTTTTTGCTGAGTTTAAGAAATAGAAAAAAAAAACACATGCAAGAAAAGTTGCCTGTGCAAAAGTATTATATTTAGTTTTACCTTTTCTAATGTGTTAATTGTGCACAGAAACTGTCAAACAGGGGTGCTCCCTGTAGAAGATAAATATTTTCACTCGCTATTAACTACTGGATAAATGGACAAAGTCAACCCCCAAGTCCTGATCTCCAAAACTCCCTCAAAACTTTTTTTTTTTTTTTTTTAGCCAAACTTGAATTCATTCATTGAAAGGGTTTTACACCTCCCTCTCTTTCTTGCTTCCTAGCTAGCTTGCTTGTAAATAAATAAATTTCTAAAGGAAGCTTTGTTGACTTTTGACATCCTTAATTGAAATGGTCTCTGGTAATTACAACCAATAACAGCCAAAGTAACTGCACACACATAATTTCATAACCCTCCGAATTAAGTGAGAGGAAAAACGATGTGTCCTTTTTGATACAAAGGTGCAGTGTGGGTTTATAAAACAAAGGTGCAGGCACAAAAAATACTTTAAGGCATTCTTTATTTATTCCTTGGGGGCCCTGGGCTGCACAGTGTCTCCCTGGCTGTAACATACTTGATTTAACGCATGTAGAGCTTCATAAAGAGCTGAGGAATGGAGTCAGATATGTTAGAGCAGGGCAAGCCATTCTGCAGCACTGGGATCCCCAGTACTGAGACTGAGAATGTACTTTTTGTGCACTTGGATAGTAAAGAGTGTCTACTTTGTATAAATCCTCTAGTTGATGCAAGGAAAGATGGCAGACATGTACACCCGACTCAGTTCATGCCGTCAGTATGTGTACAACGTTGCCCGGGCTTGCGACAAAGGGCACTTCAGCGCCATGGTGAGTGTGTTTTCGACCACTTTGTTTGCAGATCATTTAATTTACCGCTGGAATTGAAGCGCGCAGCATTTCCAGGTGCCGTAGTAGCAGTATTGATTTGTGGTGTTATTGTAGGACTGTGCTGGGGTAATCCTTTATTGTGCTGAGAACGCGACTCAAGTTGCCTTGGACGGGATTCAGTGCCTGGGTGAGTGTCTGGCAGCGTGCGCTGCAGGAAGTGTAAAGCATACCTCTCTGTGCCCCTTCCAGGCCAGTGTTCTTTCTGCAAAGAGCAGCTGTTCTTTCAGGCTTTAGGATCCACCAGGGAATATCGCAGCAAATGCAGCCTTGGTTAAGAATTACTTTGTGAATGATTATGTAATGAGCTGTAGCAGTAGTTACTCATTTGCTCGTTTGTTAAAAGCAAACAGCTTGGACCTGTACTTAAACACCCATCGGGTAACGATGGTTATTACTGTGTTTAATATAAAGCATATTATAAAGCATAATATAAAGTCTGTGCTTGATTTGGGTACATGTATCTCTGCCATGAAAAATTAAACGCAGTAACATGAGTGCCTATTTATTCCCGTAGAATCAGTCCAGTCATGATTTTACATCTGGAGATATGTGTCCTGGACTTTTTCCTTCTTCTGCCACCAAAATATTAACCAGTGATGAACTGTAAAGCAAAAGAAAAGAACTGAGATTTTAATACTGATTGGTTGATGGAACCATGTGCAACTCATTGGTCATGATGCAGCAAAGTTGTGTTGCTTTGGTGCTGGAGTCATGAACCAAAAACCAAAAGATTTTCTTTATGCTTTAAGCAACAAATGGTCCATAAAACCATAGAACTCACAAATCAGTTTTACTGGAAGCCATCTGCACCGAATGAATTGAAATCTGTTTGAGAAACTTTGAGCTTTACAAATATAAGAAGAGAATTTATTTTGCTGATAAAGTGGTGATTTTGAATGACCATCTATGGAGAATTTTGCTACCACACAGTCTTTAGAGCTGGCCAGATACACTGGACGAGCCAAGCCCTACTCCTTCCTGGCCGAACAGTGCAGGACTGTGTCTGCCTAGTTCTTTACGACTCTATGACTCTATGTTTGTATCCACAGGTGGAAACGGTTACATTAATGACTACCCAATGGGCCGTTTCCTCAGGGACGCTAAGCTCTATGAGATTGGAGCAGGCACCAGCGAGGTCCGACGGATGATCATCGGCAGGGGTTTCAACGCCATGTACAAATAAGACCAGCACCGAACAGGAACCCGTTATGCCTTATGCAGTATCCCTCTGTACAAAAAAGCGACAAATGCCATCCGGAGGTCTGACTTGGAGGTCCATTTGGAAGATAAAAGTTTTGAAAGTGTATAAAGAACATAAATGAGCTGTTTCAGCATTTTTCAACTGAACTGTATCTGCTGTATCAGATACACAGACTTACCACAGACATCAATGCAGACATGTTTAAATAAAGAATGAAGCACATTGACTCAAAACACAGTTAGAGCTGAAGCCATTAGTACATGAAATCTACTTGAGAGATGCAAGTTTTTAACATACAATGGAATCTCTGGCCAATATCTTGCTATACTATACCATACTACCTGGGTTCCCAAAGTATGGGCCTGTCTGTCACTGTGCCATGCCCCACCCCCTTGACTTCATGCCCCACCCCTTGTTTCAATATTCTAGAATTTGCAGCGTTCCCAGCCACGAGACCTCACTACTTTCACTCCAAAACATTTATTTGGTCACGTGTGTTATGCAGGGCAGGGATCTCGGAAGCATTTTTTATGCTTTTAGGACACTGGTGGCGTCTGGAACCGGAGTGGGGTGTTGCTAGCTGTGGTGTAGTGTTTTACCATGGGCATGATGGGGGGTGTGGATCTGATCGCACAACACCTTACCGTTCTTAAATATAAGCATAGGCCCATACTAATAATACTGCTGTACCACAGCATACCATGCAATTACTTGAGGGGAAAATCTTTTTGCATTAACTCACCAGTTTTCTTTCTCCTCTGAAAGTACCGTTTCCGAGACAAAATATTTAGTTCCAACAGCAACAATTTGCTTTCCGTAATATTTTCTGCCGTCCACACAGGTTCAGGCGAGAGCCTGTAAATGCACTACTCTGGTAAAGAATGGCCACAAATACTTCCCTGCTGAAAACCAGCACCATCGCTGAAGGAACGAGTTATATTGCGTTACATTTTAATAGCTTTAATTGAATAATTGATAAAAAGAGGTCTGGTTAAAAATGCTGGAGTATTTCTTTAGTTTTACTTGAAGGCTGATATGCAGACACCTTGTTCTAAAAGGAACATTTAATGAGCAGTTTCTGCAGCCGGCACTTCCAAATTATATGCCAGGCAGACAGAATGACATGCTGGTGAACTGAGGGGTAATATTGTAAGGAATAAGATGTATTCTGTTACACAGACTGATCACACTAGAATCTTTATCCGCTTGAGGACTTTCTTCTTCGTGCTTGCCTTGTGTGTTTCTGACGCTCCCTAAGAAAAGTTCGGGGTGGGTCTTCAGTGGTGTGATTAAGAAATATAATCTATTTTGTATCATATCATGCCTTTGATGTGCACCTAGATCCATTATTTTGGCTAATTTAGGAGTGAAGACACAGGTTGCATATTGGTTTGTGTAGAATTAAAAATCCAATCAAATCCTTTTGTGATCTTCATTGAGTTGCAAATCCTGTTGCATTTTTCCCTTCTATCTTGGATTGCTTTTCCTTCTTCCACAGAATCGTGGCGTGCCTTCAACAGTATTATAGACACACATTCATAGGCATTTTTTTAAATACAGTCGTCTTCATAATTATTAGCACCCTTGGTAAAATGAGCCCAAAAAAGGTGGTGATAATATTTTACTGTGGCTCGGTCTTGCTCAACACATGAGGGTAAAAAAAAAAAAGCTTACCTTTAATAGAGGCAAATCTAAGGACACGTACAGTTAAAGTAAAATATTAGACTGTAAAGAAAAAAGGAGACTGTACCGTCTGAGGCCACATAATCTATCCAGACTTTCCAGGGTCCTCTTCAACTTTTCAGCTTACTTTAAAGGTTTAGGTCAGGGGCCTGAAATAACCGTAAAAAGATTGATTATGTGGTCACAAACATTTCTGTGTGAATTTAGACATATGTTTTGGATCACGATCCTTCTGGAAGATCTAACCATCACTCAGCTTTACTGCTTCGGAAGAAGCAGCCAGATTTTCCTTTAAAATCTCCTGCTTCTTCATTCCAGGCAAGTTCACTTCAGTTCAGTTCAGTTGAACGTCTCCATTATTGCCCTAAAAGTGGATGCGGACATTCTCAGGCGTCTTATTTTATAGATTCATTTGAAAAGTTTTTGTCTTGATGTCCAGACGACTTTACAAACTATTGGTGCCCTCTCAAGCAACTTTGAATGCTCTTCCAAATGGGCAGAAGTTATATATGACATACGCCGAGTCGAGTAGGTGTTTATTGTAATTTCAACCATATGTACAGTGACATGAAACAACATTCCTCTAGAACCGTGAACAGAAAACCGTACACCACAGGATTAAAGAGAGGGTGCAAAACAATAAATACACAGTACACCAACAGTACAGTAATATACAAGACAACATACAGGCCAGTTCTGATGCTTATGTGCCCATTATAGACACTTTCAGTCATAGCCTATGGCTATGCAGCCCCAAACACAGCAGGCTGTGATGCACTGTGTGTTCTGACACCTTTCTACATTAGGCAGCAATTTTCAGCAATTTGTGCTACAGTATCTCTTCTGTAGGACTGGACCAGACAAGCTTGCCTGAGGTTTAGACACTCGTCGCCGGTTCACTGGCTGTCTTTTCACTGGACCACTTTTGGTAGGTACCAGGAACATCCCACAGGACCATTTCTGATTACTCCTTTTTCCTGCTTTCAACTGACTGTTCACTTTCTGCCTAAAACAGCTCCAGAAAAAAATAAGAGAGGTTTTATCTTTTTTCTTCTCAGGTTTTATCTCTTATATGTGCAACTGAACATCTTTGATTTTTTTTTAAGAACTGCTGACAATATTTCTCCTAATTTCCAAATAAAATATTGGGCTTTAAAGCATAATTTTAAAGAAAATAACAAAACAAGAGAAATGATGCAGTGTTTACAGAACTTAAATATTTTCAAGACATTAAATCTCTCGTTCACTCTTAAACAAAATGGCAATAATTTCCTTTAATGGAATTCTAGTAGCAAGGTGAGAGTGTTGATTACAGCAGTGTTTTAATACTTTTCCTCATTAAATAAGACGTGATTCGGGTGATCAGTAATCAGTACCTCATAAAGCAGAAGGAGGTGCTTGTGTAAGAATTGAACAGACACCAGCATGGGATGGATGCTGATTTAATGATAAATTGGAGTGGTCTCTTATTTTATTCCAGAGCTGTATATCCCACCTTTTGATTGGTACCCCTGTAACACTGTAACATGATAATCCATGTTATTCATCTGTCAGTGATTTTAATGTTGTGTATGATCAGTACGTAATTAAGACCAATTCCGCAGATTCACTTTAAATAGGTGATGTCAAAATATGTCTTCTGTAAAATGACTTTTCATGTCTCAGTTGAATGAAATCTGAAAATATATGTCAGTGAATGCTATCCCATATTGTGCTGCATCTGTCATGTTCTCTTGAGCTAGTTCTGTTATACAGATCACCTTCAGCCATGGCAGTTTCTTTTTTATGTATTTTGGTGTGTTACATTTTAAAGCAGGGATAGCAAGGAATCCACTGACAGCAAGGAATCCAGACTTGTTCTTCATCCTCTCACTCTCCTCCAATATCTCTGTCTTGCTGTCATTTCCTCCCGGTTCTACAGACATCCTTTCTGGCGTTTGGCTCTTGTGAACTCCCATCTCATATTACTGATGCTCGGGTAGCGCTGTTGCCTTCATGCATCTCTCAGCAGGGCGCAGCCTCAGAAGAGAGCTGCCCTCCTTTAATGGCTCCACACTAGCACCTGCCCCAGCCAAGAATTCCAACTAAAGCTTTCTTACTGTGCTAAAGGTTTAGACGTTCATTTGCTGTTTGAAGTACTGCAGCCTCCCCAGAACACCCCACCCCATTCAGGTCCACTTGAATTGTAATATGTGGTTTTATTAATAATTTTTCTAAACATTTTCTAATTTACCATTAGTTGTTTTTTTAAGACTGGTATATATAAATGATGTCTGCTCTGACTGTAGTGACTAAAGGAGCTGACAGCTGCAGGTGTTGAAATAAACTCTCATTAATGTTAATCTAGCTTTGTGTCAGTTGTCCTAAAAGGCTTACCAAGAGTGATTTCAAAACTGTATAGTGTTGCAGCATAATTTCCATGACTGGGATATGAATGATATGTTTAAATTTTAAGTCCATGAGAGGTGCCTCTATTGCAGTAATTCTGTGCAATCATTCAGTTTTACAATAAAATTAAAACTTTTATATTTCAGTCTGTGCTGCATTTTGTTAATGGCAAAACAAATACATTTTCTGTTTAGTGTATATAACACACACACACACACATATATATATATATATATATACATACATTCTTATATATA
>JBBPDB010000001.1:36953712-36983117 GCA_037974465.1 Brachypetersius altus
GACGGTACCTTGCTCAGGGTACCTCAGCGGTGCCTAGCGGTCTTGGGGATCGAACCCGGACTTTCTGGTTGCAGGGCGGATGCCTTAACCACTAGGCCACCCAACTGCCACCAGGTGAAGTAAATAACATTGATTATCTTGCTACAATGCCACCTGTCAAGGGGTGGGATAAATTAGACCTCAAGAACAGTCCGTTCCTGAACCTGATGTGTCAGATTCTTACGCTTACCATTTCTCCTGCTTCTGAGTGGCTTTGACAAGGGCCAGATGTTATGGCTGGAGGACTGGGTCATCTCCAAAACAGCAGGCCTCCAAGACTTGGCCTCCAAATTACCCAGATCTCCAATTGAGCATCTGTGGCATGTACTGGACAAACACAGATCTGTATAGGCCCCACCTTAAAACTTGCAGGCTTTAAAGAATCTGCTGCTATCAAATGCACACCTTTTAATTTTAGCAGCACAAGGGGGAGGACACAATCTTTGACAGGTGGTTTATATGCATGTTGCCACTTAGAGTGCTGTGTAATACATTGTGTATATGGGAGTAATGTTTTATACAATTTTTACTTTTAACTATATTTGAGACACAATGAGCATTACGCTACATTACAATATGATGCGATGCCTATAAAACTGCAATGTCCATTTTGCCAAGTGGGTTGTTTTCGGTCAGTATCCTACCTGACAATTAATTGCAGTGTATATAATTTCATGGAGTTTTCAAATGTTCTGAAATAACAGTTTAAAGCAGTTTGTCTTACAGTTTTCTGTAAAACTGATTGGTGTAATTCCAAGTGAAGGCAACAACATAAAACAGTCCAGTTAAAACATGCAGAGTGAGACACTACCTGTAGCATGGATTCGTTAATGAATGTAAACAAACATGCAATACAATGCTGTAATTTAGAAACATATCATGAAATTTTATCAGCCAGTAGTAATAACCCCTCTATTTCACTGAAGGGGATCTGATCACTCCAGGTGTGTAATTGCTGATAATGAGGCTCTTTTGGAGACTGATGCTGAACCTTTGACCTGTCAGTTTATGTTAGTCAGGATATGACAGCAGCACTCTGGGTGATGAGTCACGGCGTTAACCTTAGCACCTTTTCAGTGCCGTGTTTTCCACTCTTTAAATGGCAGCTTGCAGATGGACAGGATGTCACACTCATTGCGTCACATGCTGACAGCTAATGAAACTTAATTGCACAAACAGATCGTCAGAGGGCACAATATTATTAGGTCAACATGTTGAATAAGACTTTTTATGTCCGTCTGTTAACCCTTTAACTGCAGTTAGTGATTCGTACTTCCTGGTGTGCATCATACAACATGTTTGTTATTTTCCTTTCCCTCATTTCATTCTCATGTAGAATATCATCCTTAGAGCCCAGTACACCTGCAGTGCTGCCGTTATCATAGATCACCTTTCTGACTTGAATCAGTGCACATAAAAGTTGTAAACAGGTGTCAGTAATGTGAGGGTAAGCAGTGGCCTACTAATAGCTGTCATGAATGCGATGTGTTTTATTGTTAGGTTTTTTGTTTTTACATGTGGTAAGTAAATGGAATAATACCAGTGCTCGTGTTTTGCATGTCACATGCAAGGAATCCTGCTCAGCATGTTGTTAGTACAAGATATATGATTCTGTGCAAGTTTTGGGTATTCATGCAATTTTTTTAAAGGTGTTGAGCAGTAAGTGCCGTTCTGTCCACAAGAACACAAATTAACATTTGAATAAATGCAAACAAACAAGAAAGCTGTATGAAATATCAAAATGATCAGATATTAGTTTATGTTCTGTGAGCTGGTTAGAAAAACACTGCTTTGATTCTCCACCATCTGTTGCATGGGTTTGGGAAGATTAGCAACGCACCTGACTTAATTTAACAGGTGCTTGATGCTACATGAATTCTGGGCTTCCACAATAAGTGGTCTGGAAATGGTTGAGCAAGAACATTCATGTGCATAAAATTAGTGTTTACTGTTTTATTGTTGTATAAAGTGGTCACTCATAATTACAGGTTAAAACGCTGCACCGCAGGAACAATGTAAAATTCTTTCTCTGGGTTTAATCCTCAAGTGACGCAATGGGCTGCCGCCAATGAGGGGCAGTGTTTTGCCCCGGTCTGGTGTTCTCAATACAACCCATCAAGATGTGCTACCGTGACTTTCTGCGCATGAGCAGTTCCACAGTCTTGGGATTCAGTGCTACCTAGCATTAAGGAAACTGGCTTATCTGTGCTGGTTTATCTGTTTTTCTGTGATTATGCATCATTTTTGCCTATTTCTCATCATTATGTCGCTGTTACTCTTGGCTTGGTCATCAGGGGCATTTCATTCACACACACACATTTATTTCACATTTATTTCATTTTGTAAAGCTGCTTTGTGACAATGACCATTGTTAAAAGCGCTATATAAATAAAATTGAATTGAACTGAATTGAAATTATCAGTGTTATAAACTGATATAAACTGTATGAACTTTAGACGAATTAAGCTGCCTTGTCAGAAAATGCTCCCTTTAAGTTTATAAACACTGGCATTTTTATATTAGGGTGTGATGAATGAGTTCAGCGCACCTCCACGTTAAAATGCTTCTGATGCCTGAGAGTTTATGTACATTGCCTTAAACTGCACCTTATAGATGGACTGGGTTCTTTCACTGATCTTGCTGAAGCATTTTTTTTCTCTCGGCATATTTGGTCATATTTTGGATTGCTGTGACCATTACTGCACATGAACACTGCAGAAACGGTTATTAAATGAAAGAGACGTTGAAAGTCTGTAATGTTGATTCACTTATAAAATTCACTTACATTTTTAAATACTTTCAAAGTAAAATTGTATGGAATTAATAACAGAGCTTGTAATTAGATTCATTTTTTAATCGTGTGACACTCCTAATTTTTCAATATAATTTAAGATTTTTTGATATTAGTGTTAATAAGACACTTACTGTCTGCTAGAGTAGCTTTTCTCAAGTGCCAATGACTGTTGCACAGTACTGTATCTCAGCATTCACTCACATTATATTATTCATTTTTACATTCATTCATCCATTGACTTTTGTAGTGATTCATCTGTTATCAAATGGACGCAAGAAGGCCAGCCTGCACCCCGCTCCCCTTTCAGTGCTAATGGACTTTGATAGGTGCTTTAATATGAGTACAGTAATGTTATGGTAAATCAGATGAGTAATGCCGCCCACTCTCTTGCTAAGGTCAATCTTCTGGAGGGCATGAATGTCTCAAACCACACCCATCAGTTCCTGCATTAAAGGCTACTCAGACTTTAAAACAGTTCAACTCTGAACCCCATAATGATAATACACTCAGAGTCAGAATCTTTTACAATGCTAAAAGGCGAGCCTCTGCCTAACTTGTTGATTTGATAAAATGCAGCCTTTAGCTTTTTTTATACCATATGCACCATTTCTTTCTAATACAGATCTTAAAACCTGGTGTTTGGACTAATCCAACTTTTTCCCTTTGAAAACTTTAACTAAAGCACTAAAAGTAGTGTATTGTGCACTTTTATTTTAAAAGCATTGCTATATGAAAAAGGTGCAATAATATTTTGGTTTGCAAACACTTCAAAGTATAAGGAGCTTTTTAACAGCAGTATTTCTATGAACACAGTTGCTTAACTGCTATTTGCCACTACAGGGTATGTTTTATCTAGCTTGTTATACACAGTGTATATATACAGTAAACTCCTGCTTAATCGCTTGTGGAAAGCGATTTGTGGAAACTCCCGCACATTGCAGAAACTGCAGATATCCTCAGAATTTTTTTTGCTTTTGTGATGTCCGGGCCTCGTCCTCATGCTGGTTGTTTGTTTGACCGTGGTGCTTAGCAAGGCAATCAGACACCTGAACGGAATGAGAGGCTCAGCACCGCCACAACGTAAACAACCCAGCATGAAAATGAGGCGGCATGGCAGACGAGGCCCAGACATTTTTTTTCATGTCAATATAGTAATCATTAAGAAAAATTTAATTTACTTGTTTTAAGTCATAACGTACATAATATTTCCATATAAAATATAACAATATATTTTTTGATACTGTCCAGAGAAGACAAAGAAAATGTGTATTGTGATGGTGAAATACAGCTGTAGTCAGAGACGAGAGGTTTGAAAGTAGCCAATCCGAGAACCTTATTTTTTTCTCCTTGCTGCTGATTGCCTGCTGCCTTTTGATGCATTTCTGGCAGCTGCAATCCCGAATTTTCTGCCAGCTGCAGTCTTGAGTGTTCTCATGTTTTTCACTTTGTTCTTCTTAAAGCCCTGTATTTTTATTATTGTGGATTAAATGAATGTACCTGCTTATACCAAAGAAAACGACAGCACATACCAAATAAAACGTCTGTGCATGAATTACAGTACAGTCTATACAGGGTTAACATGGGTATTTACATTCTAGCACTGTAGGAGTTCAGTGTAAACTAGGGCTGTAATGGTACATGTATTCGTACCGAACCGTCACGGTACATGGGCTACGGTTCGGTACATGATGTCTTTCGGAGAATACATGGTACGACGGAGAAGACGTGATTGAAGTAATATGGAATCACAGAGGGACCAAAAGGCGCAAGTAAATCATAAACCTGGGTCGTAATGTGGTGCAATAGTGCCACCTACTGATGTAACACTTACACATACATGAAAAGATAACCAAGAGTGTGTGTTTACTGGTTAATATACTGCTGTTTATTTAAAATAAACGAAAACAAACCAAACCTTACTCTTTAGAACTTTTTGTTGCTTAACTTTGCTGTATCGTGAACCGTGCTGCACCGTGACCCCAAAACCGAGGTACGCACCAAACCATGACATCTGTGTACCGTTACACCCCTAGTGTAAACTGTACGGTACGAATACGGGTTTACCTTTACATTTTCTTTAAGGGTCATGTATTAAGCTGAGTTTTAAGATGAGCATATTTGGGGGAATATTTAGGGTTTACACTATAAAAGTAGGCTTTTTTAGGCATTTTTTATTTTTTAAATTTTTTCACCATACACGCAAGCCCTTGGAATGTAATCCATGCGATTGCCGGGGTTTTACTGCATATGAAAAGTTTTAATTTAAAGTGAGCCATCATGGTTACTGATTTGATTGCACTTAGTTTTTTCAAGGCAATCTTTTGGCATGCTTTTTTAGGTGAGGCTGTCTAACTTGAATTTAGAATGGATGACTTAAAATTTTGCATTCACTGACCTTCAGATAATTTATCAAACTGATAATTGGTCTGTTACGTCAAACTTAGAAGGCAAAAGGATGCATAATATTTTATAGTCCATAACCACCCAGTGTGGTTGGTGCCGGCCTATTATCCTAATACTAATAAACTGTCACAAGTTCTACATGTAAATATAAATATTTTTTTTCTTTCGAATATATTAATTATTTTCCACAACATCATACCAGGCAGCCGTGGATTTAAAGGCTGTGTAGTTTGGGTGTTGCTGTTTGTCTTTGTATTTGCCTTTGCTCAACAGTCTGCTGATGTTTGCAACATGCCTAACAGCCAATCAGCAGTCTAGATTTTTCGCTCACTGGCACTGATAAGACTGACTGTTTGGTAAATTTGGTATCAAATTACATGGACATTGCATTTTTAATAACCTGTAATTAATGTGGATGGAGACGTTTTTAATCTTTCAGCCACATGCAAATTTGAGAGTGTGAATGGTATGATTGTAAAGTCTCACTGACCAAACCAGTGGGTACAATACAGGATGTTCTTCTGTTGTGTCCTTTTGTTGTTATTTTTCCCCTCAATGTTCTTTCTTTCCGTCTTTCTGGGACATGGAGATCTCAGTGTTCTGCGCACGAATATTTACACTTAATGGCCCAGGTGCTTAATGGCTTTCCTTCCTTTTTGCCCGCAATCAAACTAATGTCAAATGAGAGCTTGCAGCTTACAGCATTTTGATGCAACGTTGATGGTCTAAATCAGCGAAAATGCTTTGTATTATTAAAAACACGCATTAGTGTCATCAGTATTTGGGTATGTTGTGCAAATGTCAGTCTGACTCCTAAAAACACCCACGTTCGTTCTACCTGTTGGGTGGCCTGCTGCTCATTCTCTGATTACAGCCACTTTTCGGGATCTACTTGGGTGTTTTCAGACCATGTAAGGTTTCAGTGAACTGGACTGTGTTCTAGCAGCTGAGTTATTGTACATGAGAGTGAAAAGAGTGAGGATTGAAAAAAAATAATATGAAGACATTGACGTAGCTGAATGATGATGAAGCATCTCGTAGGCTGTGAGTGTCTCCTTTTTTTATATTCCTGAAGACACACCAACTGCATATCAAGTGAGTCTGTGAGGGAAGAGGGAGGGGAGAATACACCTTTATTAGTCCCACAAGTGAGACATTTGTATTGCAATGAGAGAAGGTGGACAGTATAAAGGTAATAGCAGCAAAAACAATTGAATAAAATATACAAGACTATACAAGAATATGGTATACAAAGTACACTATACAAATAATACAAAAATATAAGTATAAAAGTGTGTGTGAATGCAAATGTTCAAATATCTGTATATACAGCTATATATGTATGTATATACACATTGGGTATATGTATGCATATATGTACATAGTGGATAGGGACACATTCGAGTATGCTTAGTTGTTTGGAAGCAGCAAACATTGAAAAAAACAGTAATGATGCACCAGACAGATTGCTCATTGCACACAGTAATATTTTTTCATCTTTTTCTTTTTCTTTCTCTTCTCTAATTAGAATATTAGTTGACATCCCAAAACTTTTTCAACAGTCCTCCATCTCCCTTGCTGTCCTCATCAGCCTCAGTTCTCACTGGAGGTTTGGGAGAGGCTGAATTAACAGTCCATTACGTAACAGCGCGCGACCCTTCCGTTACTGTAACAACTGACGAGCCTCGCGCGCGCGGAGGTCTCCGCGTTCTTCTTGTGGTTGTTTTGTTGTTGTTGTTTCGGTTGTTGATTTTGAAGCTAAAGCAGGCTGTGATGGATCTCTCCCGATTTTTCAGCGCCGCGGCAGCTTTCGTCAGCCTTACCCTGAGCGTGCTACTTCGGAAGTAGGTCACCGCTCCGGCGTGTCTTGTCAGCTGCCTCCCCGCTCGCTCGGTTTGGTCTCTCCGCCCGAGCATCGATGTGCTTTCTGCCCGACCACAGCAACTTCGCCCGTGCTTCGGAACCTGCTGCTTTCCGCTCGGAGCGAGGGCGAATCAGAGCAGTAAGGAGGTAAAGCCTGGCTTTTAATAGTCTGGTTTATTTCGGTGTATGCTTTGCTGCTTCTCTGCCGGGGGGAGGAAGAGGAGGAAGAAGAGGAGGAGGAGGAGGAGGGGGGTGGTGGTTAGAAAGATAGCCCGTCTGAAAAATTGCATAGCATCCACGAGCAATGTGGCTTGGGTTGGGTTTGTGAAGTCGTGGTTGGACTCCGAAACTGCTCTTTTGTCGTGTCGTTTGGTGCCTGAGGACCGAGAGGCTCTTCAGCTCGGTGGTCGGGTGGTGGTGGTCGTGGTGAAAACAGAGTGCATGGATTGGATTTGCAGTCGCTGCTTGCTGGTGGGGTTTGGGGCTTTTGGGGTTTGGTGTTTGGAAAGGATGGTCGTGTTGTGATTTTTGAGAGCACATTTCAAAATGCAACGCCCTGCACGATTTGCTCCCAAAACACCAGCTTCTCAGCTCCTCATCTTCTCATCATCTCAGCTTCTCGAGCCTCTAACGTGGGAGAAGCACACGCGTCTTTCGTCTTCATCTCTTTTCCTGTCAGGTGCATTTTTCTTTGCTCCACACACCAGCAGAGACTGGAAAAAAGACACAGAGTCGTATTCTCCCTGGATTACTTTGGTTCAAAGTTAATTCCAATTTGCGTCGAGGTCAGAACAGCTAGACTACTTTGTCTATGAAGATAACACTCAGTCAGACACCTTAAAACATCCACTTCTGGTAATGCTTTAATATGAGCCTCTAAAATAAAGAAATAACTGGCCACTGTGCTACGTGTTAGCAGCAGTTCTTAATGGCCTTTAATCAAAGAGTCTGTAGTGTGTTCACCAAATTGGCTACTTTAGAAATGTTGATGGGGCTGATTAGCACGCTTGATTTGAAACTATTCACAATTTTGAGAAAAGAAAAAAAAGAAAACCATTAGATTTGACCTGAATAGTATCAGTAGTTTTCTGTAATTTGGAATAACACCAAGTCAGCTGGAATGAGGGAATATCGTTTAATTGGATACGAACATCCCTTACTGTGTGTGTGTGTATATAATACATAGCAGCATAGTTTCAGTGGTTGTTTTCAGTTTTGCTTGAACTGTCTATAATGATTTTGATGCTTAACTTTGCACTTCGAACATTTTGAGACTGCATGACAGTCAGGACACCATTTCAACTGAATACATTTTTTTTTGAAGGTTTCTTGTAAACTATTAACTACATGAAGTCCTACTCTTTTTCAGTAAGTATTCTCTCTGCTACAGTCATATTTCAATCAGCTGTGAGATTTGTCTTGCTCCATTAATGTCACCTATAGATTAAATCACTTGTCTAATAACCCCAAGAAGTGCTGGCAGTTTTTTTTTCATACCATGGATTTCTTACTCCTCATTATTTGCCATCATGGCTGAATGAAACAAAATAGCAGAATGCAACAAGACAACTGAACGATAATGGCTATCTGTAAAGGGAAATGCCACAATAATAATTTCTTTGGAAGCTGTTTCCTGGACATGTTTAGCTTTCGTGCTGTGGTGTTGTATTTCAGATTGGGGGGGGCGTTGTTTGGTGTTTTTGTTGCGTTTTTTTGGGACCGTTCCTAACTGCCTATTGAAATCCATATTGAAAGTCTCCAGTGGGTCTTTCTTGCCGACCGACGACAAAAGGACTGCATTACAGCTGAATTTTGCATTACAGCTGACTTTTTCTAGGCTTGTTTCATTTGAAGGAATCAATCGGAGAAAGCTGTGGAGCACAGTTAGGCTGCAGTAATTAAACACAAAGGACACACACATCTAATCTAAAGGATGACAAATGAGACTAAAAGCTTCGGCCTCCTGTGTAAAAGTAGAGAGTTGCACTGGAAAGCCCAAGGACATTAATTCCCTTTATAGAGCGAAGGGCCAGTGTTAAGAACATGTCAATAGGTCAGAGGAGGTCGTTTTAAATTTCATATGGAGCCAAATTAGTCTGAAATGTCTCAGTGGTGTGTTTCTGACTCTTGATTTGTCCTTTAACAAATCAATAAATCCCAAGGTACAGAAAAATAAATTCTTCAGGGGTTGAACTTTTTAAGGAGCAATTCTGTGTACATCTGATGAAATATATGCTCTATTGTCCAAATTGTTTGCAGTTTTTGCTTTTCTAGGTGCGTGCATCTCTGACTATTGCGAAGTGCTTGTTTTGAAAGTGGCATCTGTTAATACAGCATGTCATTTTAAAAAGGGTTGGTCTTTTCCTGAATGGCCCTTGAATTTTGAAGATTGCTATAATCATTACTAGGTTAATTTAAATAGCAAATTTAGATGTGCGTTCAATGAGTGTACTTGTATTTATTTGTCTGTGCACACATGGGCAGATCCATGGACAGGAAGATCCATGTTAACGAGAATATATTTTTGATAATATTCTATATTATTGTAAAGCAATTCGTGCTTCAAAATTAATCAGATACAGCATTTTTGCTATTTCTGTGTTGTGTATATGCTGGTGTATTAAGTATCATAGACAAACAGATGCCAGTGAACTGTACACATAAACCAAACAAACCAGAATCTCAGGTTTATACTTTTCATACTTACGCCTGTGCTACATTTTCTGTATTTATATTTCTCTACATTTCTATATACTTTTTATATTGTTGTAAATTGATTTGTTGCTGACATGTACCTGACAGCACTCTTCTTTCAGTTCTGTGAGTGTTGTTTGCTTTTGCACTTTTGTTTGAATAGTTTGGTTTCTGAAAGTATGGAGACTAACTTTATTTTGTAACATGTTTGTGAACATCCTGTCATATCCACAGAATAAGCATGACTGTGAATGCAAGGTCTGTTGTTAAAAAGGTGTATAATTTCCATTACTAGATTCTAGATGTCAGACACATCTAAAAATGTGTGAATGTGTCTTGAGTGATGTATTTTGAAGATAGTAAGCCCTATAATTATATGATGTATAATTAGATGGCATTCTGGTATTAATGGGTTTTGGCATTGCACAAAATGCTGGATCGGCTATTGCAGCTAAAGATTGATGAGTCCAATTCAATCTTGTAACAGATCTCCTCTGAAATACCAAATGCTTACATTGTCATGTGCTTCATGTGGAGCAGTAGAGTATTTAGTCTACTGTTAGATGTTCATCTTAAGTGAAGTGGTTCAATTAAAAATAGCTAATAAAAAGTGTGATGATTCAGCCTCCAGGGATTACAGAAATATTTTGTTGCATACAAGTTATTATGAATTACACAGCAAAAATCAACACAAAGTAAATCAAGCCCTTGTTTAACATGGTTGTGGAAATGCCACATTTCTGTGTAGGAGTATATTAGAGAATGTATGCAATATTTAACTGAAGCTTTTGAAAATGGATGAGAGATCTTGGGAAAAGCTCAGTTAATGGTTATGCCATCCACCTTTTTACTTTGCATATCTAGCCATATTAGTAGTAGAAGCCAGAATTCAAAGCCATTGTAATTTGAATGAACAAACCAAACACAGCTTTCAGTATTTCATTTTTTTTTCTCCTTGTAGGATTTGCATGGAAGACTGTAATGACCCATGCACGGCAGAGGGATTCTTGCAGATATCAAAGTGATTCCAGGGAGCGGGTGAGCTGCCAGACACATGCTGAAACCATGGGTGGAGCCTGGCCAGAGTGCCCAGTGCAAGAAAAGAAGAAGAAGAGACGTTCCTCCAAAAAAGGAGGAGATAAGGAAATAAAGGAGCAAAGTGCAGATAGTGACCGGAAGCTTTATCCCCTCCGGGGAAGGCTGGGAATGAGTGAAGTGGGTACCTTAAATTGCTGTGTTGTACTGACCCGTCTAGATGAAGGTGGGACTTGTAAGAGGAGCATGAAGGCCAAGTCTAAGAGGAGAGGGGGTAAACAAAAGATGAAGACAAAGAAAGGAAAGAAAATACCTTGCAAGTGTCGCAAGAAGTCCTGCAAAGCATGCCTGCCAGCGTCTGGACCAAAACGCAAACCGAAACCCGACAAAACTGCCTTATTTACAGAACTTCTCCTGGAGCCTCGCAAGCGACGGTTGGCTTCTCTCAACGCAGAGGCTGTCAACAGTCTGTTGTTATTTAGAGATGATCCTCAGCAGCCATCAAAACTCTCAAAAAAGCAGCCAAATCCTACAAAGGCGGATTCTGAACTTCCAAATAGAGAAGTTGACAGTTCAAGGAAAGGCCTAGAAGCCCGAAAACATGCACATCCCGGAGAGACAGAGCACAGTAAAAATCCCAAAAAACCCAAAAAGGCAAACACAGAGTCTGAACATATTGACCAGCTGAGTCTAAATAGTCCAGCTCCAAGACGTTTAGCAGGTTTGAATGCAGCTGCTCTGCTGAAACTAACCAGCACCTCATTTGGAGCTAAGCGGCGAGTCAAAACGGACTGCAAGCCAGGCAGCGGAGGAACGCGAGGAAAACAAGGCCAGGTAAAGACTAAAAAACTGCAGCACAACCCACCATGCCAGTCCACTAAGTTGCAAGTAATGCAACAGTGCTGTGATCTCTGCAAGAAAGAAGCTCTCCAGTCTGAGGCGATATGGGATGGCACTTCAGGGGGCCACAGCTTCATTAGGCCTGGTTACCAATGCAGGTCTATGCTAGGCTACTCCTTGAAGCAAGTGAAAGAGGAGAAAACCGAAGCCGATGTGAATTCCTGCTACTGCTGTTCTCAGGAGAGATCTGTGGAGTATTGCCACCGACTTGCACTGTTCCTTGGGCAGAAGGCCTATCCTGAATCTGAAAAACATTCTATGCCATCTGTAAAGGGGTTCCTTCCTTCCCCTCATGCACTGACACACCCAGCCTTGACCTTAGGCACCCACCCGTACTCATGCTACCCTGGTTACTACGTGCACATTGCCCACCATGGGACCCCCACAATCCCTGTGAGCACAAGTCCTGGACCCCATGCTCCTCCCTCAGTACCTCCCATGACACTGTGCTCCAGTGGTGTTCAGAGACCCAAACTACTGCCCTCACCAGTTCCACACCCTTCAGGCATCCCTCATCCAGCATACTGCAACTCTGTTGGAACCTGTTATGGAGAACCCTGCAGGATCAGCAGCTACGCCTACAGACCCCCACAGCCTATCAATAGCAGGGGCTGCTCATTCAGCGCCGGATGCTCTAGCTGCAGCCACAAAATCAAGATGGGTAAGACAAGGCAAATGAGATGAAAATCTGTTTCCCTTTAGCATCTCAATAGAATGAACCTCAGTGCTGCAGAGATTGTGTGATAACTGTTTAGATAGAATGCATCCTTAATTGGCAGCTGGATGTGGATATATTTCCAAGAGAGCTTTAGGAGAGAGCTCACACAGACCTCAAACTGCCAAGTCCTGAGGCCGACCCTGACACATTGTGTGACATAAAAGGCTAAAATAAGAAAATAAAAGCCATTGAGATGTTTTCAAAGAAAGTAATGACTTGAGACTGAATGATGAAATCCCTCATTCCCTTTAAGCAGACACTTCACTGTGCCTGTCGGTTCGCTGCTGTCTTTTCACTGCTGGTTTGAATGTGAATAATTGCCACAGGTGGACAGAGCACTGGTTATTTTTGTTGGCAGGAGACTTGAACTGGCTGTTCATTGTAAGATGGCAGCTGTGGTCTCTCAACAGCTTACCAACCTCAGTACAGATACAGACGCCTTACAGGACAAGTCCTTGTTGCATTTTAACCACTGGATTAAGTTATACTTGACATTTCACTCCCTGTTAATCTCTTTTAATCAGTTGGTAATCTGACACCTGGAGGCTTTCTCCACAGTCGCAGTGCTTACATTACATTCCTCAGTTACCAGAACAGTTCGAACATGGATGAACAAAGAGCTAAGTAGAAATCAGGGGTCAGTCGATATGTATTTTTCAGGGTATTTATCAATACAGATTCATAGTAAACAAAAAGGCTGATAAACATGATATGAGGCAGTTTATGGTGTGACAATTTACAGGAACACAATTCCTACACAAAACAAATGTTAATGGGCCATAATGTTCAGTAAAATACTAAAAATTAATCTGAGAAAAAAAAAAAAGTGGTACAGAGCTTACGTAATCAAAGTTTAGATCCCATGACATCGGCTTTGATTCAAGCAATATAGTGCAGTAACCATAGTGTTTAGCTGTGTAGTATTTTTCTGATCATTATTTCATTATTTTTATTGTTAGTGGTGGTGATAGTTGTGGTTTTACATAGCCTTTTATTGTTTATTACCATAAAGACTGTCTTTAGTCTTGAGTCTCTGATGTGATTAGTTATAAAACAAATGCACAAAACAGGCACAAACATCCAAAATGAATTTACAGATGCTGAAATGCAACAAAAGAGAAAGGATGCTTGAAATAGCACATGCTGTGTTTTCTCCAGTGTACAGTGAATAAGAACATTCTTTCGCTAAGTTTGTTGGCCTATCGAGGTCTAAGACACTAAATCAACACACTAGCTGTCATCTTAAACTGAGCGCACGAGTGCGCTGTGCTTATCAGCATATCCTCCCTTTTTTTCTCTCGCACAGCTTGTCGCCCACAACATAAATGCTAGGGAAGAGTGCTTGTGTGGTATTGCATGATCTGTGGTGCAGACTTTGACCAGCCCAGTAACTCTGAGACTGCTGATGTGTTGATTGGTTGGAGTCAGTATGTCATATATATATATATATATATATATAAAGGGGCATTCAAAAGGTTGCCGCACTTTTTAAAAGTTTATTTAGTAGAAATTTGTCATTTATTTCAAATAAACGACATCACTTTTGTGCATAGTCACCTTCTTTTGCAATGCAGTTTTTCCAGACCTGCCCAATTACTACTCTTCCAAGCCTTCACTGTTTTCAACGATGTCCCTCATATTTTGACCAATCCATTAGACAATGGCTGGATGAGTTAGTGAGCAAGATTGGCCAGTAGTATCTTTTCTGTCCTGGTGGCGTTAGGAGATGTACAGTTACTACATAAAAGTTCTTTTATCAGCAAAGAAACAGGTTAAAATTCCGGTTACCTGAAAAAAATAATAAATATCGGCTTCAGTTATCAACCAGATTGATAATTGGTCGATTCCTTGTAGCAATACTTCCTCAAGGATGTATTGTGTCTTTAATGTGTGTGTAAGTGGTTTACAAATAGAGGCACTTGCCGCACCAAGTATACACTGAGTACTTGCAGTGAATACCCCATAATGACCTACATATTCTGTGTTGAGCTTTGTGTTGCTTATACAATAGAACCTTGTAGCTTGTACATTTAATCATTAAAACTGCCGCTTTCTTCAGCCCACTGGCAGAAGTCTAATGTCGTTTCTGTGCAGAAGCACTTCACAGAGGTAGAGAATACAGGTGCCTACACACTGGGGGCTGTTTCCGCACCGAAACAGGCGGCAACTCAATGTATTTGAATGATAACTGGGAAGGAATGCAGTCACAGTAGGAGGGAGAAGCATATGGGTATGCTCTGAAAAGATCATTCAAACGATTCCTTCGAAAAGTTCAGATCATTTAAACTTTCTCTGCACCAAACTCTTAACGAAGGAATGCTTCAGCTAACGAGCATCGTGCTCCAGCCTGAGGAGATGCTCGATAAATAACTTATCGTTCAGTATTTTTAATAAGTGAGTGTTTTTCAGGAAAAAAAGAAAATATAAGCTTGTATTAAATCCAGGTCAAAGTTGACAGACAGCCAATATATCTTGAGGTAATTCACTGCAGACTTGCCTCTTTTCAACCATTATACTGATCCAGATCATATAGTCATTAGTGTACATCTAGCCAATGCTTTCCCTAGTCTGTAGGCAGGCGAGTCCCCCTTGTAATAACACAGAGACTTCACGGCTGAGTGAATGTGCAGTAGCTGCACTTTCTCTCCCGTGCCTGGCCAGCCTCCTCCCCGAGAGGCCAGGGAGAGCGAGCAGGGTCGTTTTAGTTCGGAAAGGATTGATCCACAGCTCATTTGTCGTTTGCTCTTATTTGTGTTGGCCCATGGCCCTCGTGACCTCATAAGGGAGTGTGATTACGGAGTGAAATAGTGTATCATTGCTTCGACTCTGTCCAAGGGGCTTTTTGAAAGGAGGTAAATAACCGTTAAGCAGAATTCCATAGCCTCTGTCAGACCTCTTTGACTCTCACCCAGAGAGCGAGTGAGGGTCAAATTCCAGATCGCCAGGATGGATGTTTGAGGTTGGCCTGTTGGCTAAACGACAGAAGATATCAAGCGGTTAAGAAAGCATGATAAGCATCATGTTGTGAGCACTGATGGGTCATTGCTGGGCACATGGTCACACGCTGAATTCCAAGGGAGATCTGTCAAGTCAGTCGTCAGCCTTCTGCTAGGTTAACGCTGGCAGCTATTTAAAGAGTTACTAAAAAAGAGGCTCTTTCCCCCCCCCCTGCTGATTACAGCACTGCGCTGGCTGCTAACACGATGCAGGGGTTCCTTGCAGGACCTTGTGATCACTTTTGCCTGTTCGTTCACAGAAAATCACTGCATGAATCACATGCCAACTTTAGAAGCTGATTCACCCAATCACCATCTGGGATTGTTCTTTTCTACTTACGTGTCATAGAATCCAGAGCCCAAGTTTTCTAGAACAAAATGATATGATAGCTTTTGCATCCAGCAATCAGTTATCTTTTGAATCTGCTTGTTTATTACATTCTCATTATGCATTCCTGCATGTATTTTTGGCAGTTTAAATGTTATGTTTCATAAACAAATTTGATGATTCACAGCGCCCACCTGTTCCACAGCTGACGATGTTATGGCAAATGTCTGAAGCACTAATTAGCCCTATTTATTTGAATTTGTCTTGTCACAGCTAAAATACTGGGATGAATTTGTGAACAGTGTGCTTATATCTGCTTAACTGTGATCACTGTGAGAAAGAACCATGAACCACTAGAATCGTAACTTATTAGGAGAAAGAAAAATGTAAACTCTGTGGTGCATAAACAAAGTCACATGGGTAAAAACTGTTGAGCTGATGACAGTGGCTAAATACCTGAATATCCCCTGAACATTTAATATCATGCTGCTTTAGATCCTATCTGGGATTGCTGTCTGTTTTTTTTGGTCTTGGTTTGTCTCTTATGATATTCTAGAGCACTAAGCCATGAGAGACCATGCACTGCCTTGTTGTTGTGTGACACAAAGCAAGGTGAAATGTGGCACAGTAGCAGATAGCCTTGGGGCTTACCTCATAGATTTTACAAAAGGAAGTACTACATAATATAACCGATTTATGTGTTTACGTATTTATTAGTTTGCAAAAGTTTGTGCACCTGTGGTCAAATTCGTTTAGTTAATTTTCTATTTTTTAATTTTCTAATTTTCTAGTTCATTTTCTGCATGTTTTAATGTGTGTTTTTTGTTTAATTGCTGAATTTAACAAATTAGAAAAATGAGGAACAGATTATACATTATTTATTTGTTCAAATCATCCAATTTTGAATTGTTCACATATATAATTATGTTATTATATTTATAAAGGCTTTGAATGTTCTTTTGTTTTGTTTGAGATCCGTGTTGATGGCTGTGGTCCATATTGTGTTATGGTTCAAACGGACCCTGCTAAATTTGTTTAGAAGCAGACTGAGACAGACCTCCTCAGGGGGTCCTGGAGCAGTTATTTGATCCTCATCAGGGTTCTCATGGCAGCATTATCACTTGCTCTCATAAACCTCATTAACACAGTAAAGACACCAGGGTTGTTTTTGATCAAACCAACCTGGGTTAACATTGTGAAGCTTTAATTTTGGACCCTGGTATTTGTTCTTAAATTAAAAAAAGGTAAAACATGAGGAGGATTTGATGTGACAGCAAACATATATTGTGAGATCATGATTAACCTCTTTCATGCTAACCACTAGCTTTCACTTTGTTGTTCCTGTAGAGGACTATCCATATCCTTTGGATGAGCACAGTCCCTCCATCCCCATGTCCCCCGCCCTGCCCTTGTCTGTCTGCCCCATTCCCAGTGTGCCCTCAGCTGCCCAGCCTGTGCCCCACCTGCAGCCACCCCTGCCTGACGCCGGGCGACCGCAAGTCCAGCTGCACGTGGGCCGTGAGTGCCCTCAGAGTGCCAAGCCGCCCAGCAGCTCGCGCTCTGGCATGCGTGACTCTGCCGTCTGCCCCCACATAAAGGATGGCCAGTTGGGAGCCAGCCATGGCAGCCCTGCCACCAAGCAGCCCAAAATCGGCCGGCGGCGGGCCACCAACGGCTGGCTGCCTGTGGGCACCGCCACTGAAAAGGAGGTATTCATAGTGGTACGTGCTCTACTTCCGCCTCGTATCAACCACAGCGCACACTAGAGTACTAGAGTAGAGTTGCACTTAGTGAGGCTGGTGTGAAGTTGTTATGGCCAGAAGGGTTTCAATTTTTGGCCCTAAGAAATGGGCCCTATTACGCTTTTGGGTTTTATAAACAGCTAGGAAAAGTAACAAACATTAGATTTCCAAAAGAAGACAACGTATTCAAACATGACTGTGTCCAAGGCATGACTGTAAAGAAGATCTGCACAGCTAATGCTAGGTAAACACTTAGCTAAATCTGTAATAATACTGAAAAATATTTTGTTTCATAATTTTCGGATTTGCACCATTAAGTAAGAAAAAAGTACCTGCAAAGTGTTTAATATAAACAGCCATTCACTAACTTTCTCTCTCTCTCTGTCTATAAAACACTCAAAAGGATCTTCCTTGATATGAAAAGCCATTTCTCTTTTCTGATTTGACCTTTGTTTTTTTGAACAGTTTTTGCCCCAAAGGTGGTTTAAATACTTAAAATGAAAAGCATTAGCAAGCAAACATTTCAGTATTTTTTTGGCAGCCTGATGAGAAACAAGGCCTATTTATTAAAATCTGCTTATATTATGGAATAATTTACAATAGACAAAAAAAGATGTACAGTTTCATGCGAAAGTGGCTTGCTGGCTCAAAGACATGTTTTGTTGACACTCCAAGTGAAATTAAGCACACCAGGGCATTTACACAAATGTCGACTAGTTGAGTCGCCCCCTGAGTGTTTTTTCCCCTCTCTCTAGTGGTTGTCTTAGATTTTTCAAAATTATTTTCATTTATGATTATTCACAGGGTGAGGAGTCACCGGCTCTGCGGAGGTGTTATGAAGGAGTGCAGAGAGATGGAGAGGTGATCAGGGTGCGCGACACTGTGCTGCTGCGCTCTGGCCCTCGCAAGAAGTCCCTCCCCTATGTGGCTAAAGTCTCCGCCTTCTGGGAGGATCCTGAGTCAGGTACACATAAGCAGACTGAACATTTCTTCTCTGATATTTGGTTACACCTTCTGTTAATTTAAAGCAGCATTAGTTCAGTCAGGTGAGGATTCCACTGGTGTGTTATGATCCGTTTCTGTTCACTCTAACCCACTGTTCCCCAAACTGGGTGCACGTTCCAGTTAGAGTGGTTCTATTTCAGCATTTATGCTGCTGCTCCACACTGACAGTTGGGATTGTGGTCTAATGCTTTTGCTGATCAGTCCCAGTGTTCTATCATGTGTCTTGAAATAGTCTTCCATTGACAGCCAGTATTCTTATTGGAATGAGAGGGTGTATCTCTTGCATTCTGTTGAGAACGTGGGCTAAAGTGGACAGCAGCTCCATCAAGAGACTGATATAATTCTTGCCTTACTGAATTGATGCTGTCATTACGGTAAGGAGATGTTTAACTAAGTATTAGAGAAGAAATGATGAATGACACATTTTTTTGTTCAGGGAGCTTATATTATCTTGATATGTTTTAATGTGAGTTAAAGAAGTTGCAAACTTAGGACAGCTGTGATATTCAGATATTCACAAACATTTTCCATAAACCTAGACAATGAAGCTATTAAACACTTTGCTTGCTTTGCTCTTTGGTTAGATATTTTTGCTCCTGATAAGCAGAGAGGTGTGGCATAACATTCTGAAAGAGTGCCCCGATTATTTGCAGAAGATAACATAATGGATGACTCTGATTTTAAAATAAACAAGTAAGCTTCAGCTCTTGATATGCGAAGGAGTTAATGATGGGTATGAAGGAATGCCCCTCCTACACTCTGCATTTTCAAAATTTTTTGTATTTTATTTGTGACCATTTCTGCTAATCACAATTTTTGCAGAGCATTATTATGGGATACACAAATACCAGATAAAACTGTCAGATTCAGCACACACTGCTGTATCAAAATCTCCCATTTCACCACCTGAGAGCCACCTCTCCTCATTCCAGAGGGATAATTACACTCCTTTGTCTCGAATCGTAACAGGTGAAGGAAGCATTGGAAATTAGGGGAACCATTTCAGGTAATTATAGTGTAGCAAAGAGAGCAAACACACCATCCTGACAAGGCATTGTGTGGGGAGATTCTGCGTTGGTAGAATGTAGAGGAGGAGGAAGAGATGATGGAGAAAGTATTGCTGATGTTTCAGTATTTTTGGGCAGGCAAAGATGGTTAGGTAATGTTAGCTAAGATCTCAGCTTTAACAAAGTGTATCATAAACTGAGACTGCTATTGTTGTCCTGATGGTAAATACTGTCATTTGGATAATTTGAAACAAATCGTCTAAAACTTCTAAATCAAAATGTCAACAGTGCCAAACATTGCAAACAAGCAAAGTGTGGCAGTTGCTCAGTGCTTAGATGTACAAATGAGCAGTTTTAGTTCCTTCATACGAGCCTCTGAAGAACCAGTGGGTTTATTTTATTTTCTCTGGAAATGCGCCGACACAACTTCCTGTTTTCTATGTCTGCGGCAAACATTTCACCAATGACCGTTTCCTCAACTTGGGCCAATACAGAGCTGGTCTTGGTGAAACGTGGCGCAAGCTGGCCCCTCCCCCACCCTCCAACTAGCCCCGCCTCTCTCCTCTTGATTATCATTTAAAGCTAACCACACAGAAATGACACGTCCTATGGAAATCCCATTGTGGGACTGGCTCAAAGTAGCTGTAATCCTGCACCATGGCTAAATTTCAGAAAGAGACTTCAGATACAGTATTAGGGGACCACTAAGACCTATATGGAAGCATAAAAAAGTCATGTCATGGGACCTTTATAAAATTATTATTGTTTTAGGTTGAACTAGGCTTTTAACAGGCTTAAGCTAGGCTGTGACTAATCTCTTTATTTTGTGCAGTTAATTGTAGCTGTTGTATTTGCTCAAATTCTACTGTAATTTTTTTCTCAATTTAAAATGCAGAATGCGTTCATCAGAATGACAATTTTGTGATCTCAACAGGACAAATACTTTTTGACATTTTTGTCACCAACATCCAGTGAGAACAGTGACTGTTTGTTCCTTCCAATGAGTGTATCATATAGTGCATACAGACACTCAGTCGTTCCAGCTCCTCCTTGTAGATTGTATATTGTAGATGTCCGTCTTGCCCACTTCCTTATGCAGCCTGTGGATTATTGTTAGTCTGGAGGGGAACTATAGATTTCTACTTTGCTGTAACTTTTGTTGCTCATTGATTTATGCACATGTTTCCTGTGAGCTTCTTCCAGTAAACTCTGCTGAGATTGCTTTAATTAAGATTCAGAATGTTCAGAATGAAGGGCTGAAATCACAGATTCTATCACACCAACTTAATGGCACACAAGCAGCTAGGCTTCTGCCTGCACTACTACAGAAAATATGTTGACACCATTAAAAATGTATTTTAATGCTATTTATAATTTATCAAATTGTACATGTGTTAACGTACTGCTTTGTCTGCCCTAGTTTATAACTCTAAATTGGTGAAACATGAGTACATTACGCTATTTCAGCTTAACTGAAATAGTGGAATGTACTTAGGAAGATGGACAATTGCAGCGAAAAATCACAACATGGTCTTTACAAATGAAAAATTTTGATGTGCTTTAAATCAAAATCCAATCCAGCTTTGAAGTACATAAAGCTTTCCATAATTTGAACAAATAGATTTTAGCTCTCCAGTGCGGCAACAGGGATCGTAAATACAGAATGTAAGGTAGTATTATTTCTGGAAAGCAGTGCAAACATTTTGTGTAGTGGAGAATCTCATATTGATTGTGGACTGGCTGATTTGTATTGGCTTCTGCAAGGATTTAATACACTGTATGTGCTGTGGTTCTCCTTAGGGGAGTTGATGATGAGTCTGTTTTGGTATTACCGTCCAGAGCACACTCAGGGGGGGCGCAATCCCAGCATGCACTGTGAGGTGAGTTGGCAGAAACCATCGGTGGTATATCCAAGTATGGTACTCCAAGGGAAAGCATCGTAAACGTTTGATTTCCTTTCATTATTGAGTTTTAAAAGGGAAGTAGGAAGTGTGAGCTTTCTAGAAAAAAATTATAATATAAACAGCTGAGTCAAAATACTCTTTGAGTGGTTTTGAAATGGGATACTCTTGTGCCTAGTACTGCTTGCCTCCTCTGTTTGATATGGTGAATATTTGCTTCACATATGTGCTCTGGGATTTCAGAATGAGATTTTCGCGTCCCGGCATCAGGACGAGAACAGCGTAGCATGCATTGAGGATAAGTGCTACGTCTTGACATTAGCACAATATTGTAGGTAAGTCCCACATGTTCAGAGCGATACTGTGATGAGAGTTCAGTGTGTTATTTTTCCATCCTCCGGCGGCTGGTGGCTACATAATAGAGACAAAATAATACACTGTGATTATATTCCTGTATGTTGCAGTGTGGATCTGGGTAGTTCAGTGTCAAATCAATTAGAATCCTGGATGCGTATTGTTTATGAATTTGTTCTTTCTTTATTTGTTGCTTCTGATGTAAAATGTCTGTGAAATAGTTTGGCCTATCATATTTTTGTTCTCTTGAAATCTTTCATGTTGCCACATTAAGAGTTTAATATCTACAGAAATATATTTTGCAGTCAAATGAAATTTTTCAAAAATAAATGCATGTTTTCTCCATGTCTAAATGCTCAGATGTCACCACAGAAGGTTTATTTAGTTTATAAGGAGTTCTCAACTCAAGGAGAAGTGCAGTTAATAATTTTAACTACAGCATATAATTTAGTTTTTCCATTGAGCCACAAGGTCTGTATAGTTCAATTGTGTTATTGATACAGTGCAACACAGAAGAGATGAAGTTTTACCTGGATTATTTGGCCAAAAGTGGATACTGTGAATTTCTTACTTGATGAAAACCCAGCTATAGCTATGCAGGGTACGTACAATACAAAGTGTTGTTGTCCAAAGTAATATGGTCATAACTAGTTGTTTTTGGCAGCCTGTCTTAATTTTAGTTTTAGTCTATAGTCAAGCTGTGCGTCAAGCTGTGATTTTAGTTTTTATTATTCTTGGTCACGTCCGTACTCTTTTTTTTTTTTTTTTTAATCTAGTCAGGTTTCAGTCGACTAAAAGGCTGAGCGTTTTAGTTTTATTTTAGTCAGAATTATCCACCAAAATGTTCGTCTAGTTTTAGTCATTGAAAATCTCTTTTTTTGGTAATGCAATTCTATTCAACTTAGTCAATATAGTAGAATAGACAATAAAGTAGAATAGACAAAATCAGAGTCAAAATAATTTCTCAATTCAAACAAGGTTATAGCTTATTATTATATTATCATTACATTACAGACTCAAGAATACTGTACATCCATTCCAGACACGGAAGACACTCTGATTTGAATTTACGACATTTTGCCAAACAAACATGTTAGATCTTAGAAGTACACACACACACACAAATTTAAATAAAATACATAAATAAAATAACATATCACTAAAAAGTGCAAATAAAATGAAAATGTGTGTGCCTGTTATCATAAAACCCACATTTGTAAAACTGCTAAAAGTCTTCACCTTCAGTGTGTTGGCCTGAACTAACCTGAATATTCTACACAACCAAATCAGAACAATTTAGGATCAGCTTTTTTTTGCATGGCTATGTTGAAATCATAACGTATTTCGCTGGATTAAAATTCACTATAATCTGCTGTTAGTTGTAAAAATTATGTTACGATTATGTCTTACATAAAGTTTGGGGATCTGAGGGTTCGCAGTCCACCACATTTTCATGTTTTTCCTTCTTTGACACACCTTCTTTAACTAGTCATTAACTGATGAGTAGAATAGTCTGATCAGGTGTGTTTGGGTAGTAAATTGGAGTCCAGACCTCCCTACGCCAGTCTTAAAAAAAATTAAACACATTGAATAATGAGGTCAGAGATGTGGATGCCTCCTTACGTATTTGTCCTGATTTCTTTTAAGATTTTGTGCCTTGGTGAAGCGTCATGAGGAGGGTCTGCCCAAAAGTGCCCCCCTGGTCCCTCACGCTCTCAACTACACCATTCCAGCTCATCGTCGCGTGCCAGCTGACGTTGATCCTGACCTGGTGTTTGTCTGTCGTCACGTTTACGACTTCCGCTACGGCCGCTTGCTGAAGAACCTGCAGTAGCACTGGTGAGAGGACAGGTTTGACAACATGGAGCCATACACTGAAACCAGAGTCCAAAAGCTGAAGACACAATCAACGCCCTTATCATGGGGAAAACCTGAGAGGCCACAGGACTGACAAAAGTTAGTTTGTTCTTTCCAGACAGCATCCTTGTACAAGCTGTAAGAGATTTAAAGTTAGCCCTTTGTGATTTAGCATAATGGCATTTTGAGCACAACTACTTTGCGTTCAATGAAATTAATGGCCAATACGTGATCTGTCACTCAGTGAAGCATATATATTTATTTGGTTTGTCGATAGTTATCTTTTATACTCGCTGGATGTGTGTGTGGAAAAAAAAAAAATCAAAGGTTGGTACACTAGGGGTACCTAGAAATATTAATTAGAGGTCTAAATATTCTATTCTTGACTGTAAATGTGACCTTATTGGCTGTAGATCTATTTATTTATAGAAATAAGGTGGAAAGTCTATTTATTTTTAGAGCAATTGAAAATGAGTTCCCTCGTTAAGTAGACAAGACCGTGAGTACTTCCGCTTTCCTGAATCAAATCTATACTTTTACCCACTGGCCAATCATCTGTCATACTCAGCTACGGAGGACCGTAGGCATTTCGGTGGACCAATTATCCCAGGGTTCCTCAGCTAGCATTCGGCTAACTTCACAATGGACTGACCAATGAGAGGGAGGTTTGTTAAATGAACTCTCATCTTGCTGTAACTCATGAGGACTTGCCTTACACCCTTACAAAGAGTGTGTCCCATTTCCCCACCTCACATCCTGCCTTTCCCAGCAAACCAAAGCTTTTCTCGCAGCACCGCCACATGTGAACCCTCTCCCTCTGGCCGTCATTAGTTTGCACTAATCTTATCATTCAGCGAATCAGCAGTTTGATTCAGTCTGAAACTTTCACCTGCTACTGACTTTAAACGGAGGAAAAATACTGTGTATTTGTTGTTTGTGTAAATACAGAAACGAGAGAAATTAACATCTCTAATTTTACCAACTGAGGGCGGCACTCTGTTACGTTCTTTTTTCTAGCGTGTAAATGGAGGAAAAACAAAAAACAATATCTCGCACACGCTCCTGCTTTCAGTATGTGCCATTGGCTTCCCCCCTCGTGTTACCTTTAGATGTGATCGCTTAATGCGCGAGAATGATGAAAAAGCTGTTTCATATGGTCTTTTTGTGCCTTCAGTAGTTAGTAGTCTGCTATGAGAAGAATCAACAGCATTAGAGGTTGACTTTTTCCCCCTCGTGGCTGTTTGCTTCCTTTGCCCAGCTCATTTTGTACCATGCAGCAGTTTGTGCTAAAAGCCATTCCTTATGACTCTCATTGCACTATTTGACCCTCACTCTCCCCTGCTGAAATAGAAAAGATAAAGGGAAAAATGGCCTTGAGTCGAGTTCAAGGATAGACAGGCTAGAAAAATATCAGCTGCAATACTTCGTCACAGTAGCAGTAGCTATATTTTCCAGTATCACCTGGATGCGAGACACCTCTGAAAGGTAGTGAGAACTTCCACGTTTGTGAAGTGGGGGGGACGGTTTCAAGTATAAGACTTCTAGTAAGACAAATTACTACAGAAACATGACAAAGTGGGATTTCCTGCAGTCACTCTAAGCCTTTTCGAACAGATTCACTCCACTTAATTCCTCTGTGAATTTGTATCATATCCAGACATCACTGTGGATCTCCACACAGAAGGGACTGAGACTAGCAGGGTTTTTTTTCTTTTTCTTTTTCTTTTTTTTTTTATAAGGCATGCCTTTTTCTTCCCCATGTAAGGCCTTTTATGCAGTGCAGAAGAACATTCTTGTCATGAGTTTTATTCAGTAACTACTGTTATGTCGGAATAAGCACCGTGTTTGTGTCCTCAACGATTCATTCCACATATTATTCAGAGAACTGAGTATCTATCAGTCAAACTTGTATTGTTGTGATAGAGCTAGAAATGTGATTTCTGTATTAGTTTAGTAAACAGATGACTCCCATCAGCGTGTATGGTGCCCATGTTCGCTGGTATTGGCCAAAATGTACACAAGTGCACGCAAATTGCCATTTCCAGTCTTTCCATTGCCAGCATTTCATCCTTCCAGCTTATCATATTTGCTGTGGGGAAAAAACTTCTTCTGTTCAGAAAGGTTTCCATGGACAGTAAGAAGTTCACTTTCTCATGGCAGGTTAGAGTAACTGAGGATTTTTTCCCTTTTTTCTGTTTGTTTGTTTGTTTATTGCTGTGCACAATGAAGAGATATTAAATGAAGGCCTGAAAAGTCTGTCTCTGTATATTAAAACCAAGGCACTTTTAGAATAAAGGTGAATGAAACAGTCCAGGACTGACCTGTATCTTGAAGCACATTATTTTCACTGGGCTGTGTGGAGCTTGGGCAAGTGAGATGACCGAACATCCAACATCACAATATAATGTTAAAATTATGGATGGGCCTTTAAAGCAAAAACACTATTCGACAATTAAAACCTAATCTTCGAAGAATGCTTGCTCACTCGTTTCAGTTGGTTGCTGCCAGAAGGTGGGGGCAGTAGCTTAAAACAAGAAAAAAAACTTTTTCTTTAAGACTAGATGATATTCTGTTGACTATTGACTTTTTAAATATTTTGAATATACAAAAATCATAATCTGTGTTTAGTAAATATCTACAAATAATATGAAACCGTGAGCTTGATGTACTAATCTTTTTTTTTTAATTTATGATTTTGAATCCGTCTCATTCTGCCCACATGCTATATACACGAGTTAAATAAAAGTGTGGTAAAACACAAAATACACCTCTCTTTCTCATGCATATGCTTTTAAGGGCAGGTCGATAGTGGGAGGAAAAATGTCTGCCTTTTAAAAACAGAAGACCCAACATTTGCATTGGAGTATTAAAAGAGGTGTTGTTGAGACTTTCATTTAACAATAACAGCAGCCACAGCAGTTAGAGAGAGGCGTGAGCCGCGAACATGTGTTGAAAGTATGTTTACTGTCAGTATAACAGTCAAAACACTGAGAAAATGTGGTGAAGAGTACGACGGGTTGCGGGCGCAGTGTGGGCGCGCAATCCATACACTCATTTGACAAACTCTATTTTGTTGAATTACACCCCTGGAGAATGCTTCAGCGGGAAAGAACTTGTCAGCTAGCTTGTTGATGACTCCATTATTTCACTGTGCTTTGTAAACTCTACATCTCACAAGAGCACAGTTAGTGGCCGGCGGCTACACGCTTCTCATTGTAAGCTGCGGTCTTTGTAAATGCAGTGTTAAATTAAGGCACATTGTAAGCGTACATTGCAGATGCATTTTCTGCTGCGTCTGTGTTTGCCTGGCCCAGTATGTATTGCAGTATTTGCAACTTCTGAGACTGAGGGGTAACTGATTGAAAGTGCTCAATTGAAATATGAAAAAAAAAATTAAGCCGTAACTTTGGAATGGTTGATACTGAAAGCTCACCTCCCAATATTTTTCCATTATGTAAAAAAAAAAAAACTTAAAGTAATATCAGTTTTTTTGGACATGTATTTCTGTCCAAATGCTCTTGCAGTGTAAAGGTAACCGGTTTTGAAATAATGGATTGTGAAGATGATAGCAGCTGTGTTTTTACACGTTTGACTAGACTTTAGCAACGTTGTGCAATTCATTGACCATCTAATGAGCATGAGGATTAGTACTTGTTTCAAACAGTCCATAAACTCTGATTAAAATAAGGACATTCATCATTAAGGTTGTCTCACAGCACTAGAATATTTAAACCTCCTGGAGGGGGTCTAATTATATTTAATACAGCTTATATCATGATGCCCAACCCCAAATGCCATAGATACAGATACAGGCTTTTCACAAAATGTGGTCTCTTTCATTATGGCATGGCAATAAAAACATTTAAAGGTCTTATATCTTATGTCTTTAATCAGAGTATTTTGATCTGCCTTCAGCGTTGTGAAGTATCATCGCTTCAGGAGAAAATCCTGGAGGTTCATTCCGAGGTGTACAAAAGTCTCACTATAAATTCCAAGCGCTTTGCTCCTCCACTGATGTGAGTGTGTGCGCGTGGGTGTATGTGTGTATACAGATATATATTTCAATGCAGCATGGAAGTACTGGGCATTCTTGGAAAAATTGCAGTCCTAGCACAGCGCGTTTGTATTATTTAAGATAGAAATGTATATTATAAGAGGAAAATATTTAAATGGAATAAATAATATATGAGTTTCACATCTTGGCTTTTTGTTTGTGCTTTTTATTTATATTCCTGGGGAAAAAAACACGTCTCTGAAAAGGTACCTTTTACAGAGAAGGGAAACAGTTCTTTTCATTTCTTTTGAACCTTTTTTAATCTTCATGCAAGCATAATTTTTTAAATGGTGTATAATAATAAATACTAATGTGAGTTAAGAGGTTTTGATATGACAATACAGGAACGGTCCCCTCCAGTTGATTGGGTTACATCTTTTGTGTGGATGTATGTATCAACATTAACATATTACATATGAAAGTGGTAAATATTAATATTAGTAAAAAAATATTAATAATAGTTTTCTATACAATTCATAAGGCAATGAGTGCAATTTTTACAGTAAACCGATGCTGGTAAATCAAACGGGAAAATCGCTGAATTATGCAGAAATGTCAAAAAAAGATATACACAGTATTCAAGGTAGTTTAATGAGAAATGGTTCATTAGAGAAAAATGGTTAATTCTTTACAGGAACCGGATGTCGTGTTTACTGTGCAAATGTTTTACTATTTACTATTCACAATAACCAGCAATCCTACATGACTAGGGGTTCCTGTGTTTTCATATGTAAGGTTGCTTATGGTAATAGTACCTTATCCAGTGTCGCTAATTCCAGTCTTCTGTCCACATTTTGGCCAGATATTAGTGCTCAGATACATTTAGCAGCCTAACCTATTACTCCAGGGCTATTCACGCTGACATCTGATATCATAAATACAGTCTTAAGACTCATTAACAAACTTTCCTGTTTGTACTGCCAGTTCAATTCAGCAAAGACATCTGGTTACAGATGGTGCATTAAATATACATTAAAACTGCAGTCAGATTTGTGTTTGGCACTTTTCCTAAATTCTTGATTATTATATATATTTTGCCATAAAAGAAAATACTTATCGCCATTTGAACAAATATTAACAAAAGTAATTCTTGAAATTATTGCTTCTGTATGATTTTACGTTTACGGCATTTAGCCGTCACTTTTATCCAAAGCGACTTCCGTTCCCTAACTGCAGGGGGCAGTCTTCCCAGAGCAGCTTGGGGTTAAGAGTCTTGCTCAGGAACCAAGTGGTGGGATGCTGAAGGTAGGATTTGAAGCCATGAGCCCTTGGTCCAGAAGCAAGTATCCTACCCACTAAACTATGTACACCCCTTCCTTTAAAAGCAGTGGTCTCTTTAAGCAGAATACTGTTCCCTGACACTGCAAAAAATGTTCAGGAATGATTTGAGGAACATGACAGAGTTTAAGAGGAGCTGACTTGGCCTCCAGATTCGCCAGATCTCAGTCGCATGCTGAACAAACTAGTCCAGTAAAGTCCATAGAGGCCTCCGCTCACAACTTACAGGACTTAAAAGATCTGCTGATAAAGTTTTAGTGCCAGAAACCACATCACAGGTCTTGTAAAGTTGATGAGTCAGACCTGTTTGCCGGTGTAAGGGTGACAACACAGGTAGCTTATGCAATAGACCTGCATGCGTTTTTTATTAAACCACAGACACCAATCAAGTAACTGTTTCAATATTTTCAGTGTGAAGTCAGACAGGCCACACTGTG